>JAFMOD010000299.1:800846-813293 GCA_019802435.1 Corydoras maculifer | reverse complement strand
CAGCTATAAGATTGACCTCTGAGGGATATTTAAATATATCCACATGTCGATATAGCCTCTGTCCATGTATTATAAAAGCCTCTGACAGAATTAAGATTTCTGCATGCTTACAAAATACCTCTGAGTCAGATATAGCTTAAACCATCGAGATAAATTTAACCCACTTAGTGCAGAGAAGCACTCCTGTAACTAAAGTTACAGTTTAATACAAATATCTTTGGAGTCAGATATTTTACATAATAGAACGCACATTAAACCTTCGACCGTCTCTCATTCTCCGTAATGGGACGCGGAGGACTTTATTAATACTCGAAAAGTCCTACATAACATACAAAATTCTACATAATCAGGCTCCACAGTATCTGAGTGAGCTGATTCAATTGTATAAGCCAACACATGAGCTCAGATCTCAAGGTGCTGGTTTACTCTTAGCTCCTAGAATAAATAAAATTACTGCTGGTGGAAGAGCATTCTCCCACAAGGCTCCTCAACTTTCCAGTTACTGTTTGTGATTCTGAATGTTAATTAATCTTTAAAAGTAAATTAAAAACAAATGTATTTAATCTTGCGTTTAATTAAATCCCTCTAGATAAAGGTGTAGATCTCAGGCTTGGCTGTGTTGGGTTTGTAATCTGCGATCAGTGTGTGCTGGCGTTTCACCTCTTCACCCACCTCATCATTAATAGGGGAGTGGCACTGAAATTATGCTGTTCCAGGGAGCCCACTCAACTATGTAGAGTCTGCAGTATTTTCCTCTTTTAGTTATGCTGCTCTAGTCAGTGATGCCAGAGTCACATGCTACACTGTGTCAATCAATTACTTAAATGCTGTGCTTTATTATTAGATCTAACTGGTTTTCTTTTGAGGTGTGGCCAGGTTCCAGGAGGTGTAGTCAGATCTTCATCCATGGCACTGCCGAACCACTGCGGCTATGACGAATACTGGATGGAACCTGGATATTAATTGGACTGGCAGTCCTGCAAGACCCCTTAATGGACTTACATTTTACAGTTTTTCCAATTGTTAAATATAGTCATCCGATCTCGACACAATCTGTACAATCGTATCCTACACTGTTGATGCTGCCCGGCCACTCAAGGAGGACGAGTCCCCCACTGAGTCTTGGTCCTCCAAAGGTTTATTCCTTAAAATAACAACATAACAGGGAGTTTTTTCATAAACCATCATGATGTTAAACTTTGGGTCTGGCACATCCTTTTTCTAGTTCACACAAAAATCAGCATAATCATCTCACACAAACTGTCAAGCACAGTTATAAAGGGGTGATAATTTGTGCTTATTTAGCAACTACAGGACCTGAAAAACTGCCAGTCACGAAGGTGACTTTAATCACCTTGTTACCAAATAATTTTAGAGTAATATGTGAGGCCATCCATCAAACAGACAGAAACTAGGTCATAAACCAGGACAATGATTCAAATCACACCATCAAATCCACAACAGAAAATATATTTTTTAATGTTGCAATGGCCTAGTTAGGGCTTATTTTGACTTAATTGTTGATGAATAAAAAAAGGTAATTTTTCATTTGTTTATTAGAGGTTTAATTTACCCAATTTTAAAAACAACTCTTTGCGGGTCTGACACTAGGAAAAGTATTTTTTTCATCTAAAAATCAAAAGGCTTTATTTTGCAGACACAAAAAGGTTTCGTCATTAAGTCTGTCCCAGTTACGTTGTCCTGTATAATAGCAGCTCTCTCTTCCTCCTGCCAGCTCACAGCCTCCTTATATTATTACACAAGAGGAGAGATAATTTGAGACATTACACACAAGCAGGTGATATACCTGATCTGCAACCTAATCCTGTCTTCCCTTTTACAGATACTGTCCATTGACTTTCTGCCTTACTCATAGCAGAAGGTGGGTTGAAGTTTATACAGTCTTATTACAAAGTTATAATTGATCTTTGTTCCAAAAGCGTCAAGGAAAGTTTTTTTTTTGTTTAAAGCATATTTTATGTCTTAAGGTTTTTTTTTTTTTGCATTTTATTGCATTCATAATATTCTGCATTCTATGCAAAGGCTTGTTAATGTGTGTTTTTATTGTGTGGTTTGTTTATTTAACTTCATCAGATTCATGATGATTTGTGGCTTTCTGATGTTCCATGGTGGTATAAGCGGTGTGTGGAATTGAATGCTATTGGGTTCAAGTTCAAGTAATTTATTAATGGAACACTTTTTACAACAGTACATTGACACAGCAGCTTTACAGTGTTATAAGTCTATAGTTATAAGTATAAGTATATTGTTATTTTAAGGAAGAAACCTTGGGAGGACAAAGGAAATATTTTCATGTGCTGTGCTAGATAGTGCTCATCTCAGAAGGGGATACACTTGGTCTTAAGAGCAATCCAAGGTTGTTTTCCCCTGTTTTCCCAAGTTTTGCAATGTACTATAGTATGTATTGTGTACGTACTATACACTATTGTGTATGTACTATACTATGTATGATGTGTGAGATGTATGTTTAATTAAGGAGACATGGTGTATATTCACATCAGTTCATGTTCCAAAAGTACATTACTTAAATTAAAGAAATTATTAAATTAACCAAAATAAATTACAAAATACATGGGTACATGCATGTATCCATAAAGGTTAAGGAAAGAAACGGCAGTCTATTTTCTGATGCTGGGGTCACAAATTCAATTACTGTACAGATTACCAAGCAGTAACTCATTAACAGAATGTCCACGGTGTTGGTTGAAAGACTTTTTTTTAACATATGTGTCATATTAAAAAGCAGTTAAATTAAGATTTGCTATTATTCTAATATACATTGTTACCTATGTTGTGTTTTATATTTGGGTGTTAGTAGTTACTGTTTTAAGTGGAAGTGAAGTAGGATTTATAAAATCAAGGCAGCTAATAGGTCATGTGTTAGCAGGTAATGTGTTTAATTGATATCAGTACTCGTCAACACACCACCACAACTCTCACTCACTCAATCAATTTGTTGTCTGTGTACTGTAAGTAAGCTTTGTGCCATTAGCAATACTAGGAATACATTAGTGTCATCTAAAAAAAAAAAGAAAAATAATACAGCCCTTGCAAATAATAAGCTGTACAATACTGTAACAGAAAATTGCCTGTAATCTGCAATAGTTTGACTGTTTAGCTTTTTTCTTATCATCTTATTGATTGTTCATACTCGATTTGGCAAACGATAACAATATTTTTCTTTGTTCACAGGTGAACTAAATGCTTTTGTTAAGCTATTTGTAATGGAATAATAAAATAAATTATAATTTTTTGTCAGTATTTAGGTATAGAATAAATACCTTCTAGTTTCATAGACTGTCTGGACTGGACTGTCTCTTCTTTCAGTCATTTATCATTAATTCACACCCTCTATTTTTCACTCAAGTTGTTTCACTCTATGTTAAGCTGTTTTTTGTTTTGTTTGTTTGTCAGTCCATTAACATTTCTGTTTTTCTATTGGTTCCCATACCCTTTTTATTCCGCTCTCTCGTTCCTCTGAAAAGATTATTTTGCATTTTTTTGAAGGCTTTGATAAGTAAGGTGATGTTTCTGTCCATTGATTTGCTTTTTTGAACAATGGCTCGCTCACCTTTTAGGCAGTAGGTTGAAGATTATGTCTGCACCGCTTGCTCATTGCTCTTACTAACAAAAGCACCTAGCTGGTACCCCTTATTGTTTATACTTTTTTGGTTTGAATCATTATAGCTGAGGAACTATTTTGCCAGCAGGTCGCTGAACAGGTGCTCTAAATTAGTTCAGTTTTCCAGAGCATGATCCAACTATGCTCAGCACTTCAAAAGGGTTTGTAAGCAGCTACGGCTGCACATCAAAGGCTGCCTCATTTTAACAAATTCACTTCCAGCAAGATCACCTCAACTGACACCAATGCACTCACTGCGACCTCTAGTGGCCCCAGCAGGCTCACCACTACTTACTGTAGCGCAAACACATTCAATGCCACCAACTGTAGATCTAGTATGTTCATCAAAAAAATTATCTTCAGCCAAAAGGCCATAGTTTTGTGTATTTTCGCTCCAACAACAATACGGTTTCTGCCTCACTGGCCCTGTGTCCCCATCCCCATCCGTAAGACATGTGGCCTCAGAGACATCAACCTCCAATTATGTACACTGGAGATCAAAATTAGAGAACAATGTATGAACACTTTATTTTTTTCAGAAATAATGTTATTTATAATATATAATGTAATAATATCATTTAATGTAATACCATTAGGACAGTGTTTTACAAAATAATCAAAGTATTTCAACATAAAACCTTTATTTTACAAAAATTATCATCTGTGGCCACAGGAAGACTCTTACACTGCTCTAGTGTGATTTTGGTCCACTCCTCTTCCAGTTCTGTGACTGTTCTGGGTTTTTTGGCCATAACTGTCACCAAGGATTTTCCAGAGGTTATGTATTGGGTTTAGATCAGGACTCTGGGCTGGCCATTTTATTGTTTCAATGCTTTCAGTTACAAGAAACTGCTTTAGCAGTTTTGCTGTGTGTCCTGCATGAAAATTGCTGGCTGATTGAGTGATGAACACATGGAAGCAACCACTAGTGTTGGGCCATCAGGGCATTTTAAAGACTTCTCTGAAGGGCTTAAAATATCTGAATTACAGACTGATGTGATTATATTTTGTCCATAAATACTTAAGTAAGTCAAAATGGTCTGTCTGTTTTTTCATAACATTGCCCTAGGCCTCTAGACATGTCTAATAACATTTTAGCATCCTTGGTTTCCAGGTTTAAATTTTTTTTTTATCTATACCTTATGAATGAATTTTGCTGGAGTACAACTCAACTTTCAACAAGCTTCTATGCCAATAGAAAATGACTTCTTGAGGAGGAAGGATGTTGTGTATTAATTTTAGGATTTAATTAGGATTTTGTGTTGAGTGTTGTTATTTTCCTAAATAATATTGCAATTTTATGAGGTTAATGTTCGTGATTTTTATGTTTGGCTACACAATTGTAATATTGGAAAGGGGGGTTGCAGTATGGCCCTGCAATTTCAACGGATCATTTGTTGCTATATCGTCCACGATTGTGTCAGGTTGGGAGGTCTGGGCCACTCCCCCCTGTCACCCGTGTTTCGGGTTTGGCCTTGTTGGGCTTCCGTAGGTAGGGCCCGATCCGCTTGTACGGGGTTCGGTCCTACCTGATCACTGATCGCTGTGCCGCTCTCTCCGGACAGCGCGCACCCGTTTTGTGACAGATTGTGTAAGGAACTTACTACCTTAGTTTAGGAACAAAACACAGGGTGGACCACACAGCATCCCTGGAGCAATGGGGGTTAAGGGCCTTTCTCAAAGACCCCCTCTTTGTAACTTCAGCAGACCTGAGATTTGAACCCACAACCTTCAGCATTGTTGCACAAATATCTATTTGATGTTCCCCTTCCCCAAAAATGAGGTTAGAACAAGAATCATACTTTGCTTTAAGTAGCATGTAAAAGTACTTTATTTAGACATATAATTACCATATTCTAGGGCTTCAACTAACGATTAATCGATGAATCGGATAAATAAATTAAAAAAATTCCATGTCTTTACATTTACATTTAATCATTTAGCAGACACTTTTTTTTAAAGCGACTTACAAATGAGAACATTACTAGCCAGTAGTTATGAAGAAAGCTACAGCTACACTGTAGAATCATTAAGCAGGTCAATAAATGTCTGGTTTTATTTACAGTATGAGTTTAAGGCATCCAAGTAGCCCAAAGAGCAATTAAACACAATTCTCAAACACACACTGACACAATATGTAGCATAGTGCGAAAAAAAATACTAAATTACACAAATTTGAGTCACTCTAATATGTTTCCTAATTCCCCTCTAAATGCAACTAATTCAACCTCACTCCCATAGTGTGCAGTGCCTTCACTCATATTTTATCAAATAATTAAAACGTGAAGCTTGATCATTAATTAGCGGGGGTTCAGTAAGTTAACATTTCCTGTAATGAATGAAAAGCACAATGAAAGAAATATTGCATCATCTAAACATCCCTCACTTAACAACAAAAGTCAATTCCAAATAACACATGATACTCAGTTGCCCTCAGTAATGAACCAAATATTGTCTGTTCTGTAGCCTATTGGGAAAAAAATATTAACAAATGAACTAATTAACAATTAGCTATTGAAAAAAATTAATTAACAAATTAGCCAATTAACAAAAAAAATACCTCTTGTGTGAAATGTCAATTGGACACCGAGACATATGTGCCTGCTTTGCACACTGCTTTGCACACCGTGCACAAGGCTTCCCATTTGTCTCGCCCCGGTCTGAAAGCGGGGAAACGCTTTTGTAAATTGTCATACACTTGCGCTTCGGCATGTTGCTTGCGGACTTATACGCGGCGCCGTGCGCAGTGCCCTAGTGCCTGTTACATTTAATGGTCCAATGAAGGTCATTTCAAAACCAGGACATTTCCTCACTTTTAAAAAAAAACCCGGGACGTGAAACACGGACGTTAAGACACGTTCGCTATCCTGTTATTATCCAATTAACAACCAATAACAGCATGAAGCGTGCTCTGCTGGTCTAATAGTGTTACGTTGCACCGTTACGTTGATTCACTTTAAAACTAAAGAAATGGGATGTTGTAGTAATTTACTTTGCTTTCAGGTTTCAGGTGGTGTATCATCACTGTGGTGCTGCGTGTAGCTCAATTCATGTTCGCAGAGCTCGCATGTTCCACGTTCTTTATTTGGTTGAAGCGTGACGCTCCCGCAGTTTTGATTTAAACGGAAGCTTTTTTTCTGCGTTGACCGTGTTTCATTTGTGCGATTCATCAACTTCTTTTGCAGACTCCGCCTCGTTCTGTTCAACCCGCTATTTTTTTCCAACGTTATTGAAGCGCTTCAGGGGACGTAAGCGGCTACGCCATTGCGAGAAACGCAGAAATCGCGCGACCCAACGAATCAATAATGGAAATTCATTATCGACACTTTTGATAATCGATTTTTAGCGATTCGTTGTTGCAGCCCTACCATATTCTAAACATTAGTGACTATTCATCCACAACTGAAGATATTGTTGAAAAGACATAGGAGTAATTCATGCTCACCTTAGCTTCTGAAGTGGGCTCCAAGTAGCACAACCGGTTACCAAGTCCTTCAGCCGACAAGCAGAATTTGCGATTCTCCTTCTGGATGGAGGCTACACACTGCAACACTACCTCATCATCCTACCAAGAAAGTAAAACATTTAGGAAACACAGTTAATTTATACTATATTTAACTTTTTCTATATTTCACTTATATATAAAGCATTTTCTAAAAGGCATGCATACTCCTGGAATAAATGCGTTAGCAGCTGGAAATATTGTACTTACTGTAAAATTTAAATTGGTTTTCCTTGTAGAATATTTTTTTACTTGCTTCCACATTGCATTTGTAGCCAAACTAGTTAGAGAAGATCAAACTTTTAGAAAACCATAATGAAAGAAAATGCATACTAAAAAGTAAAATTGATATGCAAATTGCTGCTAAATATAGCACTGAAACCCACTATGGGGTGTTCAGAAATCTGAAGGCAGGCAGTGTTTTTAGCAAGGAACTGCATTTCCAATGCCAACCAAGGGTAAGTCACATGCTGCAGGGAGATTGATATGGATTGATCGGAACGGTGCAAGGGCACAGCAGATCCATAACCAACTAAATAGATTTTAAAAGTACATTTTGAGCCTGTGTAAATGTCACAAAAGGGGGGCGCAGTCCGTCCAAAGGCGGCCCTGCGTGGTGCTATCCCGGGGTGAGATGCACGTGGTGCTAAGAAGCGAGCCAGGCGACCAGGTAAGCAACAAAGAGATCTTTTATTCTAAGAATCAGCGGGAACGCCGCTGAAAGCACGGCGGAACGTGCCGGGAGCTAAACTCTACCCAAACAAACAAAACTACAACCGAAACGAACAAAGACATAGCAAACAACCAAACCAAACGTAACAAGCGTACAACGCATGTAATGCTGGCCTGCTGACTCAGGGCGCTTGCGCGCTTTAAGTGTAGTCAGCAGGCCACATGTGATTAGGTACGACCCGAACGCAGCTCTAGGGGATGGGCCCTACCTACGGGAATCCCGAACGGCCAAATCCCGAAATGCAAAAACAGGGGGGAGTGGCCTAGCACTCCCAACCCTGACAGTAAATAAAGTCAGCTTCTGAACATATAAACTCGTGTCTCTAGTCCTCATTCCCCCCCCCCCATCACCCCATGACACTGTACCTTTACAATTCATATAGATCTCATGTTGTTACACATTCCCGCTCACGCCCCGCGGTTCCTCGCTCTCCTTCACACACACCCACTCCATGTTCACGCCCCGCTGGTCACACCTCACACGCCCACTTCCACACCTGACACTAATGCTGGTAATCACAGATCACCCTCTCCAGATTATTAGTTGCAGGTGCGTCCCGTTGATGGCAACGTCCTCTTAAGCCGCCGTTCTGGATCCATCGGCGCAGAGTTTTTTGGTTTCACCCGGTTCGTACACGCTGTCGCTTCTTGTTACGCGCTTCAGCTCTGTACGTGCTTCTACGCTCCTGGCGAGACGTCTCCGATGCCTCTTCTTATTCGCTGCCTCTTCTCAGGATCGCACTCATTCCTGAAGGACTTCGCGGACTCCACGGCACGCCTCCGCTCGCTCGTTGGTTAAGTGGTGAGCTGCGGCTCCCCGCCGCCTCTCGTGTGCAATTGTATCTGGACTTTGTGTTTATTTGTTTTTTTCACTTTATTCCCGCCTGGAGGAAATAAACTTTTTTTTGATTTACGCACAACTACGCCTCTCTCCGTTCCTCCGGCTACGGGACGCTGCATTTGTAACACATGTAGTCAGACAGTAAATAACAAAATTAAGAACAAAATCAGACCACTTTATGTAGAAGAATTTGCCTGCTTCACACAAAATTTCTAATAACCAAAATAACGAGACAATCTTAAATATACTGTATACTAAATACTAAATATAATGTGAACAGTTGGATAACTTAAAAAAATGCATTTAAGAGGATTTTGTGCATCCAGTTGCAATTTTTGGGAACTTTGTGCAAATAGCTCATTATATTTACCCAGAATCGATCTTACATATCCAATTATTCCAATTGTCACTGCACAATTGTCAATCCAAAAGGCAGCTGTGAATAATATTTATTTATAAGGAGTCATTTGTCTTATGTTCTCTGTAATTCATATATAAATGTGCTTTATTCAAAATTACTTATTTGCAAATGTAGTAAAACAAAACCATACACATCATCGCCCCATCAAGAGCTGCTCCACTGAGACACATACAGTAAGACACATACAGTAAGACATATTCATAAAAGTAAACAACTATAATTTGTTAGTGTCCAGCTTCAAATCCCGATCTGAATAGAATTTCCATGTTCTCCCCTTGTCTGCATGGCTTTTATCTGTGTTTTATCAAATTGCCAAAAAACATGGATTCAAGGTAATCTGGCTGCTTTAAATAGTGGGTGTATCTGCCCAGTGCCCAAAAAGATTCTCACCTGAATGTTCATGGTAAAAATGTTTTATTCATTATCATTATATTTTTGTGACATGGCGGCATGTGTTAATTATTTACATACATTTGCATTATTGCATTATTTACATACAAAAACAAATGCTATTTGGGGGAAAATATTTCACATCATATTTTGCATATATTGCATCATATTATCCATCCATCCATTATCTTCCGCTTTATCTTTTACTAGGGTCAGAGAGGGGTTCACCATGCCCATCCAGGGGAGAACGTTTCGGGCGCTGGGTAGATACACCCAGGACAGGGTGCCAATCTATTGCTGGGCACACACACTCTCTATATGGGGCAATTTGGAGAATTCAATTGACCTTGATCCAATGTTTTTGGACAGTGGGAGGAAACCGGAGAATCCAGATTGGGATTCAAACCGGAAATCCCTAGCGCTAAGAGGTGAACGGGATAACCACTAAGCCACCGTGCCGCCCACATGATATTATATTTTATAAATTTTTTTAACATCTTATTTTGCTTTTCAAGCTACAATTTCATAAGTACTGCATAGGCTGCTTTGTCTTTCACCTGAGTATTGGTTGGTGTTTGCACATAGGTAAGCAAAAATAAGAGGTATAGAGTGCAAATCAGATGCTTTATCACTTCTACCTAACAGCACAGCAAATTCTCAGTTACATGTCTTACATGTCAGCTTATGAGATCTCATACAATTATGTGATTAAAACGCTGGACAGAACAAAAACTTGTTCATGAAATTATTAAAGAGTGGCATGGATTTTTCCAGATGAGTGAATTTATGTGAAATAAGATGCTAAACAATTGCCTACACTTAAATTTGATCTATGTAAGGTCAGAAACTAAAATAATAGTATAAATATATCACACATGCATAATTTAGATATAATATATAATGTATAATACAATATATGAGACTAAATGTAATATATGAGTTTATCATAATAATGATTGATGAATGTTTATGAATGTGTGATGGCAGGGGATTGAAAAACATAGTGAAAGTTTAGTTTTGACAAATGAACTACTCATAGGTTTTTAGACTACATCAAGAATCTATAGACTATATTGTTTTTGAAAATGAAAACTCCATAGAGAATATACATTTCTGTCTGCCTATAAATCAGTGCCAAGTACGGCACCATTTAGCATTGGTTCCTAAAGAATACTACAGCACACCCTATAATCAGTTAGACACTTTAAACTAGCAACAATGTTTACTTTTTGTGTATAAAACAATTTCATTTCATATAATACAATTTAAATAATAACAGTATTGTTTTAGACAGATTTTTGTATTTGTTATAATAGAAGTGCACATACCACCTTAGCTTTTTTATTTCTCATTTCGACTAGAAAAACTACAATGCCACACAATCATTAAAGACAGTGTTCATGGATTCATGAAATATAGCCATTTTCTTTTTGTGTAAAGTATATACAATATTGGTAAAAATTCATCTTTTTATGGCAAGTTTATTGTGCATTTTTAAAATGTATTCAACTGTTTTACCCTGATCCATGATTTACTTTCATAATAATTTTATCATAGCTCTGTCTGTAAGGAATTAATTACATCCAGTTAAACTAAAATATACTTAGAATTGGCTAAAATAGGACCCTTAAGAATCCAATCAGGCACATCTATTCACACAAACATGTAAAGGGGGAGGTGAAGCAGTTTGATAACTACAAAGTACAGCACTTTTATTCAAGTTTTTCCTTTGTATTTCAAAAGTGGTAAGATAGATGAGTTAGTTATTTTTGTTGTATTATTTTGCTTCATCATAAGAAAATGAACATGGAATAAGAAAGCATCTACATGTAGTTCACATGTTTTTATTAATTACAATTTTATCTATAATAGTCTTTTATTTTAATATAAGTCAAACATTGAATTCAAAAGTGTTACTAAATACTACTTTTTAATTAATGTTTATCCTTTAAAATAAAAAAGCTACTTTTCCAGATGCCACCTATAAACCTTCCTTCTCCAAAATCCCATGGCCATTTACAAAAATGCTTACTTGTTTTCTTTGATCCCGAATTTTGTACTTTTCCAATTATTTGAATCATTTGGCATTAATTAAGACACTAAGGAACACTCATATTCAATGTTTTTCATACAAGACAATCAAAAGCCAAGTTTTTCTGTTTGACAACCTTTTGAGACTACATGTAACTTTTTGGAATAACGTTATGGTATCTTCTCATAAGTACCAATGTAGAAAGCTAATCTTCACCTATTTAATTATTGGATCTTACCAAAAAAATTGATCAGATCTGTGGTTGTAAATCCATTGTTTAAATATTTTAATAAATTCTCACTGAAACACTCTAGTTATTTTTTTACATTTTTAAAGGCATTTAAAAAAAATTTCCTGAATCAGTGAATTTTTGATAGCTGAATTTTTCCCATCCTAGTTTACAGTAAGTGCCTGTAGCAAAGGTGGCTCCAGAACAATATTTTTTTTTAGCAAAGCCATATTTAAGATTTTTGTAAATAATCTGACACAATGATTTAACGTAGAAAATGGCATAACAGCAAGTAAGACAAACATCCTTCTTGGTCAAAGCAGTTTTGGAGGTAGAGATGGTCATATGTGTACTTACCTGTTATTGAGATGACTAGTGTTTCAGGATAGTAAACTATTTGGAGTTGGTATAACATATACATGTTTAGTATTTATACAAAGTAAAATTTCTTAATGTCAGGACCCGAATAGTAGCACCACAGAGCTGGTAATATCTGGTTGGAGCATTGTATTAATTCCAGGAGTGAAACTACAGCAACACTGCTGCACTGCCCCCACCACATCAGTGTCACTGCAGAACTAACAATATACCATCAATAGAGAACCAGATCAACCACCATGGGCATTAACAAAAAATATGTACTACATATACACACAC
>JAFMOD010000299.1:780822-799174 GCA_019802435.1 Corydoras maculifer | reverse complement strand
TATATATATATATATATATATATATATATATATATATATATATATATATATATATATATATATATATATATATATGGGCACGGTGGCTTAGTGGTCAGCACGTTCGCCTCTCAGCGCTAGGGATTCCCAGTTCGAATCCCCATCTGGGTGGAGTTTCCATGTTCTTCCTGTGTCTGCGTGGGTTTCCTGCGGGTTCTCCAGTTTCCTCCCACAGTTCAAAAACATGGATCAAGTCAATTGAATTCTTAAAATTGCCCCGTTTAGAGTGTGTCTGTGTGAGTGAGTGCGTGCCCAGTGATAGATTGGCGCCCTGTCCTGGGTCTATCTGTCCAGCGCCCGAGACGTTCTCCCCTGGATGGGCATGGGGAACCCCACCGCGACCCTGATATAGGATAAAGCGGGAGATAATGAATGAATATATATATATATATATATATATATATATATATATATATATATATATATATATAAGCTTCTAAAAAGGTATAACAACCAGTGGACAGAAAATATAACCACCTCTTAGATACAGCCTATTCAACTGGATTTGCATATATTAAGATTTTGATTGTAAGTAATAAAATGATCATAATCAATAAAAATAGAAGAATCAATAAAAAAAGACGTTTTTCTTTAAAGTACTTAAAATCACTATAAGAATTTCACTATAAAATATCTCTCAATTCTGTAAATTTAAACCCTTGGTTGGAATGTCCACCATGAACAAAAAAAAATCTGAAATTAATACATTGGTTTCACACTTCATCAGAATCGGAACGCTTTAATGATCCCAGGGGAAAATTGCAGAAACTGTAAGTGGCAGGAGCTCTCGTGCATGCGCACACCTAAACACACTTTGTTTCATTGAAAGTCCCCGGTCTTGCATCTGTGCTGCCTTTTTAAGTACACATCATCCTGGGTTGGTGTGATGTGAAAACAAATGCCAGGATGCAATTTTATGAACAGGCTTAGAACACTGTAAATGCTTTGGAACAATGGAATATTGTAAAAATCGCTATATCAGTTAATTAACTTGAACTTTTGTCTATCACAGTAAGTACAGTCCTGAATGCAACCACTTGTCAGGGCATAGGGCTGCTATGGTGTGACAAAAAAAGAATATAGCACTGGTAAGATGTAGTCAAAAGTACCACACACAGCTGGTCCCCACAATAATGGCACCCATCACCACGCCAACTGAAAAAGTTTTAACCTATTTTTTCCCCAAATATATTATTAATATATATTTAAAAAGCACAACAAGATATGGAATCTAACATAACTGTGTTCCATACATCAGGAGATGATTAGGGTAATATTTACAGATAGCGTTGGAGTATTGTGTGTCTGACATTTTTAACAGGCCCAGGTTTTGTGAGCCACGCCAGTGTTGGTTTGATATAGGACTCAACATTTAATTATCAAGCAAAGGACTATTCCACATTTTACGGGACGAATGGCAACCCCACCACTGCTCCATCTGTTTTTCTAAAGCCAAAACACCTCCACACCAAAGTGTAACATTTCAGATTATTTTCCTTCTCCTTCTTGTGAAGTATTGGGGATGTTGGAAGACAATGAGGTAGTGCCACCTGCAGCTCAAGAGTAAATAGTATGCATACTTCAGAGCAGATATTTAAAATAGGCAAACAAAAAGGCGGCAATTTAAACACATTAATCGATACTCTTGTAAATGCATCAGTACATCGAATTGCTGGCTGTATAATCGGTGCATCAGTTCAAACTGAGTAATATTTACACTCCTAGTATTGAATCTTATCCAATCGTATCATGGGAAAGTTTTAAGTACGGCTGCAACAACAAATCGATAAAATCGATATAAATCGATTATGAAAAGTGTCAACAACGAATTTTGTTAACGATTCATAGGGTCGCATGATTTCCGCATTACGCGCATTGTCGTAACCGCTTATGTCACCCGCAGGGCTTCAACAACGCTGGAAAAAAATTGTCAACTGAACAGAACGAATTGACTATCCAAATAATCATTAGTTGCAGCCCTATTTTTAAGTATCAAAAACAATAGAAACTTTGGCATAAGAATCGATATCGATTCACAACGAAGGTTCCACATCACCCTTACTGTGCAGGAAAAGATATAAAAGAGACAGAGCCATAACAGCCATAAACCCAAATAGATGCTGTTAAAATATAATAGCGATTTTGCTCAGGCAAATACTGTCACCAATCCTTATTGTGCATGTTACAGTTTTCATTTAGTGTGTGAATACATTTATAGAACAAAAAGGGTTGATTCACTATTCTATTCACATTTTTCTGTATAATTAGAACTCTTCAGAATATGATATCTATCCAAATTGTTTAACTGTTACAACATTCTCTTAACATTAATGCCATATTGTATAGTATAGGATGAACAGAATTCCATTAATTCCCAGCCACAGAATGAAATACAGGCATCCAGAAAAATTAAGGCTAAAAGTATTCCAGAAAATAGTATTAGTATTGAACACTTTCAGTTTGACACCTTATGTAACAGATCCCGTAAGGTGTCTCAATGACTTGTCAAGTTTATAAATTTATTTATTTTCCTGTATCACAAAAAAGTAAACAAACAAATAATCTAAAACCAGCATAAGATCTTGTGCCTATATACCAGTGATTCTCAATTATTTTCTGTTAAGCCCCCCCTAGGAAGTAGAAAACACTTTGGGTCCCCCCCCCCCACCCACACACGTACGTACACTCACCCTCACCTCACCACCCTGCACATGACAAAATGAGATGAAAAAGTATTTTTGAACGCCCACTGTAGTATCATTTGTCTATAAATTTGTTATAAGTACACCTGTTTTATAACAATGTATACTTATTAACAATAAAGTAAACTAAAAAGAAAGAAATATAGATCAACTTAGAACAAAGAATAAGTTTATTAACTTTGTTTTTTAGTTTGTAACGAATGAAATCCTTATTTAAACTAGAAACATTTTTGAACTGACTGGCATTCGATACTGAAAAATGAAATTAAATAAAATCAATAAATAATAAATTCAAATTCATCAGCAACATTAATTCAGGAGCACAATATATTAACACTTTAACCTACAAAACAAAAATGAATACAACATTTTGTGCTGTTTTTTTTTGTTGTTTGTTTGTTTTTTTCAGAACTAAAGTCAGAACACATCATTTAGCGTCTACAATGTCTACAATGCGCCCCTTTTGCAGCGCACAGCTTTTCTGAAGTAGCTTTCATAAAGCGGGATGATATACTCGTCATGTTTTCGATTAAAATCTCAAGCGGCTTTTCAGCGTGATTGGGGTGTAATGTCTTTAAGTGACACCTTCATTTATTTGGCTTCATGCTGTCCGCTGCCAACATTTTAAGACACACCGGTCTTTCTTGGTCTCTCACCTTAGTTACAGGGGAGCCAAGCGCTACATGTGCTTCGTCATATTTCCTCGTTTTAGCTTTCGGTGGACTTTTGTTGGTCTCATTATCTTCATTTCTCTCCGCCTTTCTCTCCACCATCCCTGTTAAATATTTTTCAATGGTGTTTCTTGAGGGTTTGTTCAGTACACTTAATATCACTTGCTCTGTGATATCATTTGTCTTGTTAGTGTCAAATTCTGGTTGAAGCAGCATATCTGATTACAAAATAATTTGTCTGGATAAGCTTAGACTAAATGTTTTTATTGAGAATTTCAACTTATGAATTTTCACACTTTTCTGTGGTATTTTATACATATGTGCCACTGTGACAAAGTTGGAAATCATGAAAGTACTGTACATCTCAAAATCCATAACAAAATTCAACTTTTTCACTCTATCCATTATACATTTTATTCACTGTCTCCATCTATTATGAAATGCACAAAGTTTAAAAAATAAATCTCGATCACATCATCAATTTATTATTAAACAGTACCTTTATCCAAGTGCATTTAATCAAATAGAGCTTGTGACAATAGTGTCGCAAAGCTGATTTATAATTTAATGAACCTGAAGCAACACTACCAAGAAAAATCTCCAAAATATGTTTTATTTTTATAGAGGAAAAAGATATTGCTTTTCACATAGAGATTATTTAAAGCTACTAATCTCTTATTGAGCCAGAAGGATAATTGGGAATGCTTACATGGTCAAAGAAAGACCATACCAAATGTCACACAGTGCAGAACCAAGAACCAAACTCTGGTTATTACACGTGAACCAAGTGGCAAATTTAATTATACAAGTCAAAGCACTGAAAGTACCCCGATTAGCATGAGCTTATAGAAAACTGTTTAAACCTGAGAAGATGCATGAATAGTTCACTGCTCTAGTGTCAGGCGCTCAAACCTTGTGCCTTAATACAATTCAAATAGTCTTATTGAGTTAACTAACTCAACACGTGTATAATCTGCCTATTTCTTTTTTAATATAAGTAGTTTTGTTCCATTCTCGTATTGGGCCGCATTATAGTCGATTATTCACTTCACAGATGACTAACAAACTAAAACTAATAAACATGAAGATGAATGCAAGTAGCCATTACGCGTTAACAGGCGGTTTGCTTGTGCATTAAAACACTTTTGCCTTTACTTATTAGGGATAACTGAGAACGCGAAGCTAAATACAGACTCCTTGCATGAATTATTCTTGCTTAACGCACGCTTAAATCTTTTCAATTGTTTATAGGAAGCAAAAAAAATCAATGCTGCATTATTTCGCATGCAATACAATGCACCACGAGCACCATAGACCACATGTATCAAAACAATCTTTATCCGTTTTCACCAGCGACGGCACCAACTAACAATATGGGGTTTTTCCACATTTGTATCCTAATTGTCATATAGCCAGGTGATGTTGCAGGAGCTGCTGTTGCACCGCCTGATCGCAAATTAGTGCTTGTGTTCTCTGCTGTGTTCGTCTTTTTTCACTCATGCTTGTCAGTTCACAGGCCGCATAACGACAGTGGCAAATGAAACAAATTTTATTGCCTAGGGTTTTTTTTGTCAGGGTACGCGATATGTGCAACTACCACGCTTTGAGTCTAGTGCCATCCAAAGTCCCCTATAGAAGAGCCTCGTTCGATTCTTCAGAACACACAAAGAATTACCCGATCCTGCAGAAGCGATTCCTCTTACCGTGCGCAAGAACTGGATCTCATCTTCCGCGTCCCCTCCTTCAGCCATTGCCGCTTGCTCTTGGCTCGTCTCCTCACTCCACAGTACCACTCAGTACCACGCACACACACTTGCACGCAAAATGATAATCCACAGCCATGCAGGACGAGCGTCGCTCTAATGCAGACCGAATCTACTCCCTCACTCACTGACAGCGTCACTCTCTTACTCGCTCACCCGCAGCCGCAATCAGCTCCACACGACGCAGCGCAAAGAGAGCGTGTGCGCTCAGCGTTACCCGCAGCAGGACATCGGCGAGAGCGGGCTGGGTTGCCAGATTGAATGGGTGCGTTCCATAGCATCGGCGCTTATTTAAAGTCCTTTTCAGCCATTAAAGCGCAGGGCAAAACGGTATGTGTTAATAAACATCCCCTGGGCTTAATCCTGTCATCCATGTTTGTTGCTCTGAATAAGAGCTTTAATTAAAGATTGCAGATTATAATTTGAATATAACAACTACATGGGCATAACCATGTCATCCATTTATGTTGCTCTAAATAAAAGCTTTAACTAAATATTTTAGATTATAATTTGGACCCAACAGCTATATAACCATAATCCTGTCATTCATTTATGTTGCTCTAAATAAGAGCTTTAATTAAATGTTATAGATCATAATTTGGGGAGGCACGATAACTTGGTTAGCACTTTCACCTCTCAGCACTAGGGATTCCCGGTTCGAATACCAATCTGGGTGGAATTTCCATGTTCTCCCCGTGTCCACGTGGGTTTCATCCGGGTTCTCCGGTTTCCTCCCACAGTCCAAAAACAGGGATCAAGGCCAAATGAATTCTCCAAATTACCCCATATAGAATGTGTTTTTGTGAGAGAGTGTGTGCCCAGCGATAGATTGGCGCCGTCATGGGTGTATCTGCCCAGCACCTGAAATGTTCTCCCCTGGATGGGCATGGGAAACCCCCCTCCCCGACCCTGGTAGAGGATAAAGTGGAAGATAATGGATGGATGGATTATAATTTGGACATAACAGCTTCATGGGCATAACCCTGTCATCCAAGTATGTTGCTCTAATGAAGAGCTTTAACTAAATAGTCATTTATTATCTTTCACTTAATCCTCTACTAGGGTTGCATGTTCCCCATGCCCATTAAGGGAATAACATTTTGGACACTGAGCAAATACACCCAGGACAGAGGGGCCAATCTATTGCTGGGCACACTCACACAGACAACAGAAAAGCTAAAGGAAAGCCATGTGAACATGGGGAGAACATGGAAACTCCACACAAATTAGGAATCAAACCTGGATCCCCAGCGCTGAGAGGGGAACGTTCTAATCACTATGCAACCATGCTGCCCTTAATTATAAGATTATAATTCAGAACTAACAACTACACAGCCTTAGCCCTGTCATCCACGTTTGCTACTTTAATTAAGAGCATTAACTAAATATTATAAATTGTAATTTGGACCTAACAGCCTACATGGGCATAACCCTGTCGTATAAATATGTTGCCCTAAATAAGGGCATTGATAAAATATTATAAAGTCATTTAAATAACAAACGTGAGTTATTGGTCCTGGTTCAAAGTCTATCACGTATGCTCTCAGTGTCACTACTGTGAAGTTTCAACTGTCAGGCCCAAATCCTTAACCCTTTATATCTCTGTATCATTACCACTACTAAACATACTGGAAAACCAAATTACTATAATAATAAGGGAAATGTATAATGTATGTTAAATTAGGTAAGATGAGTGCAACATTTTTCTTAATTATAGATGTAAATTAGGTGTGATAATTTTTAGTTTTCATTGGGGGTTTATACATTGCTGTATAGTGAGTAAAGACAGGAATGGATGTTGCCTGCTAAGATCTCCACAGGAATTGATGCAGATTCCATCAATCCATCAGACACCCAACTTCTGTCATCTCATCTTAAAGATTTTTTAAAAATATCACTAATTGCATGTTTTTATCACTAAAGCCATTATAGACTAGTGTTATTTTCTTTAGAACTTTGAACCACACCTATTGTTTCCAAGTTCCTAGGAATTAAACATTTTATAGCTGTAGAATTTAACAGATACGTAACAAGATCAGTTAAAGTTATTCCAGCCCACTGCTCCGGGCACATGTGCTTACTTTAAATGAATATGTAAAGTACTTTAAGTGTATATGCACTGCTCTGTGTGTAAGCACAACAGGCAAATTATGTCACTTTTTAAAAAATTCATTCATTCATTCATTCATTCATTCATTATCTCCCGCTTTATCCTCTATTAGGGTCGTGGTGGGGTTCCCCATGCCCATCCAGGGGAGAACGTCTCGGGCGCTGGGCAGATAGACCCAGGACAGGGCGCCAATCCATCGCTGGGCACTTTTTTAATCACTTTTTTTTTATAATCATGTTGAAAAGTCCTGATTACCAGTACATGTTTGTGACATGTGACCTGTCTAGTATTTTGGGTAGGCAACCAGTGGTGATACTTCTAGTATGTGTTACACCTGTCATCACCTTCTTGCCCTTGGGATGAAACGTTCCACATCCACATCTAACAGCGGTGCTTCATTCTACTTCTCTTTTTGCCACTGCAACTTGCTCTAATCAAGCCTCTTGCTTTCCAGCATTTAGTTGGATCATATTTTACTATTTGCCCCATCCTGACACTTGATAAAAAGTTTTTTCTTGTGTTCATTTTTTTCTTGTGTTCATCTTGTTTTTTTTGTGTTCATTTTCATTCTCCTGCCTTATTCAGCACCTTCCCAGCCAGGAAATGCGATTGGTTCTGTATGCTGCTAGAGGTTAATCTGCTGGAAGAGTGTAAAGCTCCCTGCCCCACCTTCTCATTTCAGCCTCTGTCTTGACTCCGTTTGGAGCAGAAAATATCTTTCTTACATTCTACCACTAATGTCACTTCCTGTACTGACAATACCACATGCCCTAGGGAGGCACCTGTTCCTCCTTCATGCTTGAACAAACTTGAACAAAATGATGGAGATCCTGAGACTTTTTTTTTACTTACTGTAGGTTATGATATAACTTGTTTTGTTTAATTATGGTAAATGCTTGTTTTAAATGTATGTTTAACAAGTTATATTAATTAGTAAAAATACTAATACTTATTTTAAATAAGTGGTTTGTAATGTTCTGTGACTCCCTTTTGTTCTAAAAGTGGTTTATTTAGCCACTATATAGGTTCTAGTGTGCTACTCTTTGGGTTGCCCCCCTCTCTTTGTCTCTGTCATAGTATGAATGTGGTAGTTTAATTTGGATTAATAATGTTATTTTATGTTGACTGTTTGATTGGCCCATTAATTTTGTTATTTATTTGGATTCTTTTAATTTTTTTTAATCCCTTGTGGTTCAATAAAGCTCATTTTGTTATCAATTCACCTGGAACATGCTTGCCAACCCTCATAGTTTTGATACTTATTACATTTAAAAGTAAGGCCATTTTGTAATGACTCTTTTTATGGTTTAAGTTTCTTTAATTGTCATATACATAATACAAACTCTACTGGTGTAAAAATTGCAGTCCATGATGCATTTCATTTACATGATGCAATGAAGTAAATAAAACCACATCTGCCGTTTAAAAACAATCTGTCAGAAGAAATGACAGAACTGTTCTGCCAATTCTCCGGTTGTTAAAAAATAAGTCTTGAACTTGATCAACTTAAAATGAAAAATAAATAACATATGTATGCTCTGGACTTCTGTACAGACTCGCCTTGTGAAACTGATTAATGATTAACTGATTAAAGTCCTTTACATTTTAATCATGGCACTGGATATAATAAAAATGCATATAGAAAAACATTTACACAATAAGCCTTACATATTCATGTTTTACAACCTGTTAAGGATTCATAACTCTTATGTATTTTTTTTCCTTGGCATTAATATTAGTTCACACTCCAGCATGCTATTTATCTGATCCTCTGTCAAATTTTAGATCCGCAACATTAATTACATGCAGGGGCTGCACGGTCACCTCTCAGTGCTGGTGATCCAGGTTTCCCTGTGTTCACAAGAGTTTCCTCCAGGCTCTCCGGTTTTCTCGCACAGTTAAAAAACATGGATTCAAGGTAAATTTAATGCTTTAAATTGACCCATATAGTGTTTGTGTGAGTGTGCATAACGGTAGATTGGCGCCCTGTCCTGGGTGTACCCATGGGGGACCCCACCCCCTATCCCCATTAAAGGATAAATCGGAAGATAATGAATGAATGAATGAATGAATGAATGAATGAATGATTAAATAATTATGGTTAAGACTTAAAAATCCCCAAAAGGTTTTCCCATGGATGGGCATGGGGAATATATATATATATATATATATATATATATATATATATATATATATATATATATATATATATATATATATATATATATATATATATATATATATACACAATTTTTGTTTTTGGATGGTGTCCTTTAAGGCTTTGCTCCTACCACACGAGTAAGCACATGCTATCTCTCCCTCTTCTCTCCTTATCTGCACCTAAAAAGCGGATCGCTCTGTTATTTACAGTGAAACATCCCGGAGCAACGCAGTGCTCCACTTATAGCCTTTGTGCAAAAAAGACGCTGCATTCACTTACTGGCTTCTTCGCATGTCAATCACAGCGTAAACACGCAGTCCTCTAAGAAACAGCACTGAACACTAGTTTGGTTTAAATAGTGAGTCGATGAAGAATGATAAAAGGGGGAGAAGAAATATTCGTCATGCTAGAGGAGTGGGTAAGCACGCTCTAACTTTACCACAGTCCATCAGTAGACCTTCACCGTATGAACACGGGTTCATACATAACATTTCATCGGCTATGCGAAGCCCAAGAGCAGATGCCGCACTGTTTCATTAGAGGCACATCACAACTCGATGCCGCAGTTGCTTACCGCTTCATCCAGGTCTTACGAAATCCAGGTCTTACGAAATCGCCAGGCCTCGAGCTTATGTATGCAGCGACAGCGTGTGCCAAGCCGTCAACGCAGTGTCGCATTGTAAGTTCCCAAGTCGCGTTAGCTGTTATTAGGTTTGCCATCGAATTTCATTAACATTTTTTTTCTCACCGTATAATTACATTTATTAATTTTAATTTTAGCAGCGCCGACTATGAACGCAATAACGTGCACCCTTAATCAGCATCTTTTATTGCCATTGTTTTTTTGCTTTTACACATTCCGTGTGAAAATTATAATATTCATACAGTTTTTTTTTTACTTTAACTCTCATAAATTTGTCACTGCCCAAATTAATAAAATCTATTCCATGGAACATTTAAGCTAGCAAAATCATTTAGAAATATGAATTAGGAAAACACAACATTTTAAAATTAACTTCATATTCATGCAATTTAAATAAAAAATAATGTACTTGAATATGAGATTATTTTTTAAATGTTTTGTTTTCATTAGATTTTCACTTGAGAAAGAGAGTTTCACTTGATGCTGCACACAATCTGATTTGTCTCATGTTTTTAACTACTTGTACTTCTTCACAGATTCACAGTAATTCACTACCAAAGCCAAACATCCTGGGGTGGCTGTCTGTTTAATGTTAATTAAACAACTTCAATGATGGAAGGAACACATACTGTGCTCCATTTGCACCAACATATTAAGGAGTTTAGCCATATCAGACATATCAGCTCTTGTTCTACTTCTAGAGGCATTAAAGCCTTTTCTTACAAGCATGTCTCTCCTGCCTGCCAACCCCTGTATGCTAATAGGCATAACCAGAAAAGTGAAGAACCTGCAGGACAGAAACAAACACAGCAGTCTTGCAAGCAAGCAGGGACTGTCCAATCCTGTGAGGGAAAAAAGGGAGTTTTAGCTGACCTTTACTGGCTTTCTGCAGAATGTTGTCAGTTATTAGTGGACCTTTTATCTTTATGTAGTGATTGTGCATTAAGGATCAAAATGAAGAAGCTTGATTGTCAACAAGAGGGTAACGAGGAGCATATATTTCAGAGTTACCTATTAAACATGCTTTCTTTATCATTGGAAAATAAGAAAACAGGTTGTTGTAAAAGCAAGGTAAAAAACCAAGGTAATAAGAAGGTGGATATTGCTGAGTTTCTGCAAACTAACGTGGAAAACAAACTACAAAGTAATTCAACATCAAAGTTTTTGGATCATTGTGTGGCTGATATGTTTACAGCAAATGGAAAGCAAAATTTACATGGAACCCATGAGTCTTCTTATGCACCAGACACCACTAGCTCAAGTTCTCATGTTATTGTAAGTGGTGATCCACTTCTTCCAATGGAGGAACCATTCCAAACTTCTCAGGATGGCTGGGACATCATGGAGGACTTGTATGAGTTTGAATCAGAGCTGGGCCTTTGCTCTGAGCACTCTGAGTTTGAGGAACAATTCTCACTAAATTATGGTTCTTCTTCTTGTGCTCGCTTGGAAGAGATGCAGTATGTCCAACAAGGTCCAGTCATGGTTGGTGATAACTTAGAAATGAGTAAAAAATGGAACTTTAATGAAAGTATGAATTTTCAAGAGATGGCTGCAGGTGATGCTGCAGTTCAGCTGTATGACGATGTGAACAGAAGAAACGTGATCACTGAAATGCCAAAAAATAATCACTACAACGTAAGGACCATAGAAGCTTACTTTAAGACTGCTGAGCTTTCACAGTGTTTTCCTGAAAACTCTGAATTTGTACAAAATACCTGCAAACATTTAAGTGAAAAAGAAATTGAGACTCCAAGTCATTCCTTACAAAAGCCAAAAGACATATCTTTAGAGTCAACGAGGCTACCCATCTCACAATCTCAAAAAGAAACCTGCAGCATTAATCCCCTTCCTGAAGTTTTCAATGTGTCCTGCCTTTCAACAAACAGTGTTCATGGTTTGTCACCTGCTTTATCACCACTGCCATTCAACTTGTACAGTCCTCAGCTGAACCATCACATCATTTTGTTGCCTGAACAAAATGTGGAAAAGAAGAAAGCAGTAAACAAGACATTTCATGTTGCAGATGGGTCAGGGTCAGAGGCTGTGTATCAAACCAAATTCACGAGGGAGGTTACAGACAAAAATGGAAACCATAGAACTAGACTGGACCTGAATCTCAGGGAAGCTGGATCTACTAACCCTATTTGCAACAGTGGAAATCCTGCTAAATACAAAGGTTAGTAAATAAGTAACATGCCTAACGTCACGTCATTCCTAACACCTCTTTCCCATGATTGATTCACAGTAATGCATACCCCCTCTCATGTCTAAGTAAGTAGAATTAAGAAATGCACTGGAAACCGCCATGATGACTAATGAGTTTGTGTAAACATTAATATGGGGCTATTATCAGGTATAATAATTTTACAGTGTAGCTGGGTTTTTCCATAACTACTGACCTATGGTGTCCTTTGTAAATCGCTTTGGATAAAGGCATCGGCTAAATGACTAAATGTAAATGTAAACATTTAGACTGCTGCTGCTCACAATAAAATTACATCAACAGAGGCATTGCTTAGTTGCTCTGTTTCTGTGGAGTTACATTTACCATTCACTACCTTGCTTTTTAAAATAAAAGACATCAACTTATATCAACTAGTTTCTATACTATTCTGTACAATGAGGAACAGTATGCACAGGTTTTATTTCAATTTTAAATTAATTTATGATGCTTTTGAAAAGACTGAGCTGGGGTTGTTTGGTGTATCACACAATGCATTGCACATCTTTACAGAATGGATACTATTACTCAGTACATATTACTGATGTACTGTCTGTTTTCTTCCATCATCTTATTAGATTAGACATGTTATGTGTTCTAGTTGTGGCTTTGAATTGTGGGAAGTTCAAATTTTCAAAAATAATGTAAACATGTTTAATAGGGCTGGGGCAACGTGTCAGGTTGGGAGGGCTGGGCCACTCCCCCCTGTCTCCCGTGTTTCGGGTTTGTCCATGTTGGGCTTCCGTAGGTAGGGCCCCATCCCCTTGAACTGGGATTGGGTCCTACCTAATCACATGTGACCTGCTGGCGGTAATTTAAGCACGCTGTTCCCGTGAACCAGCAGGACAGCATTTGCTTATGTGCGTGCTTATGCGTGTACAGGTGTTACGTCGGGTGTCGGCGTTTGTTTTGTTTTATTTTGTTTAGTTTATCCCGGCACGTTCTGGCTGCAGCCATCGGCTACTTTATCTCGGCGCTAGCCCTGCCATTAGCCATTAGCCGCGTTTTTCGGCTGCAGCACCGGCTACTTTTTCCCGGCGCTAGCCCCGCCATTAGCCGCGTTTTTCCGCTGCAGCTCCGGCTACATTAATCCGGCGCTAGCCCCGCCAATCGGCTACTTTAGCTTGGCGCTAGCCCCGCCCTCTTATCCCCGCGGCAGTGCTCGCTCCCCAGAGGTTGGAGCGATGAGGGGAATCAACCGGGTCCCGGAATATGGGGAGATTGTGCTCCCTCTCTCGGCCCCGATTAAGCTCCCAGCACCCTGCGACAGGGTGGCTTTGAAGCCACTGCCGTATATTATCGGCTGCCGCTGGGTGTTCGAACTGGTGACCAGTCGGGTGCTTTCGGAGCGAGAGAGGGTGCTATCCTACCTCTCCCGACTCCTGGGACCTGCGCTGAGGTGGGCCGAGGGCCTGGTGTCCTCCGGGGACGTCTGCCTCACCTCAGCGAGCCGATTCGAGGCGGCTCTCTTAGCTCGGTTTGCCCCGGGCTCAGATGCCCGCTCCGTCGGCAAGCACCTGGACGCGGTGAAGAGGCAACTTCCCCGCGGGCGGGTTAAGGATCCTTAAGTTCAAATTTGAATCCTGTTGGATGTTAAACAGGGAAGCCAGGAGGAGGTGAGAGGTTGGGAGCAGAGAGAACTTATGATTGGATGGGTCACAGGCAATGACCAATCATTAGACCAATCATTATTTAACCACGCTGGCTTAACAAACACATCATGGTGAAGGACATTGTTTTGTGTGCCAAAGAATGAATCGCTCATGGCGTGTAAGGATTCACCCTACCCGACACCCTACCGAAAAAATTCGTTTATCCAGAGCGCAAGTTTCCACTTCATCCACGTGGTAGCAAAACAGCAACGTATGATGGGAGTGGAGAGAACTTATGATTGGATGGGTCACAGGCAATGACCAATCATTATTTAACCACGCTGGATCAACACATCATGATGAAGGACATTGTTTTGTGTGCCAAAGAATGAAGCACTTATGGCATTTAAGGATTCAGCATCAAATTTAAAAAAGCACATTGAAGTAAGTGAGCGATAATATATTCAGGTCATATTTAATACATTTTATTTGGTGCAATACTTTAGACGGTGTTCTGACGAGTTGTGTTTTACTTTCAGATGCTTAAATAAAAGTAGTTTAAAGTTTTAAACTTAACTCTTCTAATTTCTAATTTAACCTTCTCGTTAATGTTAAAATGTAAGTCACATGGAAGGACGGACACTTTGAACACATTA
Source organism: Corydoras maculifer (assembly GCA_019802435.1). Classification (NCBI taxonomy): domain Eukaryota; kingdom Metazoa; phylum Chordata; class Actinopteri; order Siluriformes; family Callichthyidae; genus Corydoras; species Corydoras maculifer. Next base: position 784,613 of record JAFMOD010000299.1, on the reverse strand, counting down.
TGCTTTTTATATTAATTAGCTGACTTTTGATTGAATTTTAATGGTGTCATGTCCTAACATTATTGTTCAGTATATTGACAACCATATTATTCAACCACTGCTTTGGTTAATTGTTTTGCACCTAAGAAAATTTAATTAAAATGTTAGGGCCGATTGTATATACAGATATGTCTGATAATCACATGGTTTTGGATAGGATTCTTAAAAAAAAATGTATGTACTTTTATACTTCTACTTGACTAAAAAATTTAGCATACTTTATTTTACAATATACTAGTAATTTTACTTAAGTATAGGACTTCAGTACTTCTACCACCTCTGTTGTGTCATATGTGCCTCAAAGTGGCTTGTGGCTGAGATCTTATCTTTGATAAAGCTATTAATGCAAAATTATTTTTGTGTTTCAAAAGTACCCATAAGAGAATCAAAAAAAAGTATTGTTAGATTTATTCGATAGAAAATTAATCATTTGGTGCAGCCCAAGTGTGTAATGCTACTAATTAATAAAGTTAAAGTTAATAATATTAATAAAGCACATAGTATGACTGAGTAATTGGTCTAAATTAATTATTTTTAAATAAATAAATAAATGTATTTTTATATAATTAGTCATAAAATGGTATAATTATTAATAAAATATATGAAGTTGTAAGATTTTCACTTACAATAGTTGTAATGCAATGGCATTGAGTAGTTGTGACAATAAACAGCATACAGAAATACAGTTTTCCTGTTTAAAAAAGCCAAGACAGACCAATCTGGTTATCTATTGGGAAAAAAAACTGTAATATTTTGTCACTTTGTGGCTGTAATATTTTTTTTACGCAAACCCATGACGACTGTTAATTGAGCCACTGTGAACATTTTACACCAGCAGATGGCAGTAGTTGGCAGTCTTTGTACAGATGAGTGTGTTGCTACGCCTTCCCATCACCCACGTCAAATGGTCTCTTAATGTAACTAATAATAAGATAAGATGCATGATAAGACATTACATATGTTGTTTTTTTCTTATATCTTGTCTATTTTTAACTTCCATTAAATTAATACATGTGACCCAGGATGCCATTTTTTGCATGGTGTCTGCCTCTGGAGTTGTTAAGGCCAGTAATTCAAAAAGTGTTTACGTTACTGTTTTGAGAGTATACTAATAATGGTAATCCGGATCATGTTATTTATTTATTTTTTTTTTACTTTTTTGCAGCTTAATGTTTTTTTTTTATTATTGTAAAAATAAAAATAGGTAATTCCTGTTTTGTTTTGGTGCTTAGTGCATGGTTACTTATTGGTTAGCATGTTCACCTCTCTTTTAATCATAATCTGGGTGGAATTTCCATGTACTCCCTGTTTCTGCGTGGGTTTCCTCCGGGTTGTCCAGTTTCCTCCCACAGTCCAAAAACATGGATTCATGTTAAATTGAATGCTCTAAATTGCCCCATATAGTGTGTGTGTGTTTGTTTCTGTGTGAGTGTGTGCCCAGCGATAGATTGACTTAGTGACTTAGTGGTAAGCACTCTCTGCTTGGCTCTCGTCTCTTGGCCTCTGCTTGGCTCTCGTAGGAGGCGGTCGCACTTTCTCCCTCTCCGTCCTCTTATTCCTGCTTGGCTTCTCTGTCTTGTCTGATTTATCATAACGCTGCTCTTCGAAACGCAAATATGGAACTAATTAAATGGTCTCTCAACGCTATTGACACTATCTTCTCGAGGAGAAGTCGTGGTTCGGGGGAACCAGCTTGCCCGGACTGCACGTTGGCGTCTGAATACACGATGGACGCCTGGGGGAATTGGCGGATCGTGTATCTGGCCCCCCTGTCCGTGGAAGATGTGGAAGATGTCTACCTATTCGTATTTATGATCCTGGGATTTCTGCTGATTGGATTATGCATGGCCCTGGTGTATCGCGAAATTATGAGAGTTGGGTCGGTTGTCAACAGCCCCAGGAAACTGCCCAACATGATTGATATGCTGGGCAGAGCCATAGGGACTCAGACTGCGAATTTAAATCGCCACATGGAATCGATCCTGGAGAGGCTATCGGCTCTGCGAACGAATGATGAGTTGGAAATCAGGAATTCACGAGCTGTTTCGAGCTGCTAAAATGGCTGCGAACAGTCACCAAAATATCTTTAGTCTTATCTGCTGTTTGGCTCCCTTATCAGCCTCAGCCTTGATAGCTGCTACTGAAATTCCTCCAGAAGAACTGTTGCTATGGTTTCCTGATGAACTGCTCTACCCTACTCTCCTATGGACTGCCCCTCCTTTCCGATCCCTTATGGACACGTCTCCTACAGCTTCTTCCTGTCCATGTCTTTATGTTTGTATTTGCTTGCTCCGCTGTGTCCGGCTGCCGTCGCGACTTTTCTCGGATTATACAAGCATTTCACTGTGTATAACTATGCATGTGAAGAATAAACTTGACTTGACTTGACTTGACGTTCGCCTCTTAACACTAAGTGGAGTTTCCACTGGGTGGAGTTTCCATATTTTCCCCGTGTCCGCGTGGGTTTCCTCCAGGTTTTCCAGTTTCCTCCCACAGTCCAACAAGGTCAATTGAATTCTCCAAATTGCCCCAATGTGTTTGTGTGTGTGTGTCTGTGAAAATGAGTGAGTGAGCGTTTGCCCAGCAATACATTGGCGCCCTGTCCTGGGTGTATCTGCCCAGCGCCCTAGAATTTCCCTCCTGGATGGGCATGGGGAACCCCCCCCCCCCCCAGCCACGCTAGTAAAGGATAAAGCGGAAGACGAGGGATGGATTTTTATTATGAAATAAAGGATCAAAATTTTAGATTTATTTTCTGTGATATGTGTATAAACAAGATAGAAAAAGATCTTATATCGTAATATAGATTGCAAAAACTGTATTTGGCATAGTTATTTATAGCTTATATTTAAGTGAAAAAATAGTGAGGTGGAATCAGTTGTCATGTCTGTTGTGGTGGAACAAAAAGACAGAAGGTCTTGGGGCCCAAAGAGATGGAGTTTATTCTGCTGAATGTATGAATGCACACAACGCACCAGTGGATCAAAAATAAAAAACACACGCACCACGTCTACGTCTCTCTGCAGCTCTGTGAACTGTCACCTCAGATGCGGGTACTCAGTGGGACGATGACGCCTGTGGAACACTACAGCGTCCAGGTCACTACAGGGAAAAGAATAGGAAAGAAAAAGTTAGCAGCAGACAACCGCAGACAAAGTTACTGCGACTGAAATTTTGCAACACACCGGCCACACAATCTCCAATAATTATAAAGTCTAAACAAGGTGCGTATAAATATTGGTGATTATCTACTTCTATGCTTAATTAAAACTCAGGTAAGAGATTGCCCTCGTGCTTTCACCCCTAAGGGGTGTGACATCGGTTCACTGCTTATCTGAACAAATTTGTTCCCACTTCCTCGTTGAACAGATTTAGACTTAGCAGTAATGATATAAACTAATTAGTCCAGAGGTCATATGAATCTTATCACTCCACAGAAAGACAGTAGACTTTTAGACAGATCTGTCAATGGGACATGCAGTAAATGCTTCTCCTTACATTCTCCCATGAACAAGTCCAGAACCTGGTTCTTCTCCTATAGTAACGGTGATTTTGGTGTTTTGGAAACAACCAAACGGGTATGATGCATCAAGAACATCTATTTTTGTGCTGTTAAAATTGAGATTATGCTGCGAATTTATTCTAATTTATTTTAGTATCTAATCTTTATAATTGTTTAAAGATTATAAAAGAAGAAATAATATATATATATATATATATATATATATATATATATATATATATATATATAT
>JAFMOD010000299.1:719107-776201 GCA_019802435.1 Corydoras maculifer | reverse complement strand
GCAAATCCTAAAAACCGCTGCACCTCACGAATGGTAGTGGGGACCGGCCAGTCCAGGATGGCTCGAACCTTCCCAGACTCCATAGACATGCCCCCGGGCGACAGGTCGAACCCCAGAAATGACACCCTTTCCTGAAAAAAGACACATTTCTCAGCTTTAACAAATAGATGGTTCTCTAATAATCGTAGTAATACCTTCCGCACATGCAGGCGATGGGTCTCGAGATCCCGAGAATAAATTAGGATGTCATCAATGTAGACCAGAGTGAACTCCTCAAGGAAATCACGTAAAATGTCATTAACAAACGCATGGAAGACAGCCGGGGCGTTAGTAAGGCCAAAAGGCATGACCAGGTATTCGTAGTGCCCAGTAGTGGTTACAAACGCGGTTTTCCACTCATCACCCTCCTTAATGCGCACCAAGTTGTAGGCGTTACGAAGGTCGAGTTTGGTAAACATGGTCGCCTGACCTAGACGTTCTAACGCCGACGGTACCAAGGGCAAAGGGTAAGCATAGCGGCGTGTAACCTCATTGATACCCCGGTAATCAATGCAAGGGCGGAGTTCGGAGTTCTTTTTGGGTACAAAAAAGAATCCCGAGGCTACTGGGATTTAGAGGCCCGGATGATGCCAAGCTCCAGAGCTTCTGCTATGTACTTACGCATAGCCCGGTTCTCCGTCACAGAGAGAGGGTAAGGACTGACCCTGGGGAGCTTAGCGCCGGGGACCAACTCGATAGCACAATCGTACTCCCGATGAGGGGGTAATTGCTTAGCTTGCCTATCACAGAAAACCTCAGCTAAATCTGCAAATTCTGAAGGGACGCCGGTGGGTAACTTAGCCACCCCAGCGGGGGAAAGCGACACCACCTGGGAACGAATTTTACCCACCGAGTTAGTGAGACAATGGGAGAGGCAAAATTTGGACCACCGCAAAATTCCACGCTCTGACCAGGAGATGACAGGGTCGTGCTGCTGCAGCCAGGGTAAGCCGAGGATCATTGTGGCGCTAGGAGAGTGGATAACAAAATAGAAATCATTTCAACATGCAATGCACTAATCTGTAAAGAAACATGTTCTGTGTAGTGAGTCACCACCCCCTGATTGACGGGCTGCCTATCCACCCCACAGATAGGTAAGGCTTTGGGTAGCTTGTGGAGCTGAAGTCCCCACCGTAATGCGAGGTCTTTGTCCAGGAAGTTCCCCTCTGCCCCAGAATCAATGAGCACCCTAGAGGTATAGGTAGTGTCTCTGCAGGATACAATCACCGGGAGATACCAGGGGCTGGAGACGTCCCTTCTAGTGGTGCTTACCGGAGGAACTGCTGGCTGGGATGGAAGCTTCTCAGGCCGAGGTGGTGCAGGACGGCCTCTCCTCTGGGGTTTGTTCTCGCATGAACCCAGTAGATGGTCGGCACTACCGCAATACAGGCATAAACCAGAACGGAGGCGACGAGCCCGTTCAGACGAAGACAGCCGGAGGGAGTCCAGCTGCATGGGAGACTCATCCGAAGGGTTGGAAAAATGGACATTCCTACCAGGATCAGAACGTAGGGATCGACTGGCACGGAGTTGGTCCAAGTTGATAGCGGTGGTGATGAGCGTCTCAAGAGACATCCGTGCGTCCCGACAGGCTAAGTCCTTCCGGATCTCATGTCGAAGTCCAGCACGGAAGGTGGTCAGGAGCGCTGGTTCATTCCACCCGCTCCGGGCGGCCAAGGTGCGAAACTCTAATACGTAGTCAGAGACGGGCCGATCTGCCTGTTGAAGCTCATGTAGCAGCTCTCCGCACGGGAGTCCGTGTCGAGCATGGTCGAAGGTGCTCTTAAAAAGATTTAAAAACAGAGCATAATCCCGGGTCTCTGCCGACTGGGACTCCCAGAGGGCGGCGGCCCATTCCCCTGCTCGACCCACTAGACGAGACATGATAAAAATGATCTTTTGAGCATCGGACATGGGGGGTCTATTAGCCAAAAAGAGCTCGCAGTGGAAAAGGAACGTGCTGCAAGTCTCCGGGGCCCCCTCGTAGCGTTCCGGCTCTGTGAGTGCCAGAGGGTTGAATGAACCCATTCCATCAGCAGCCGGTGGTGGAACGGAAGCAGGTGTGCTGACGGGCGCTTGGTTCCGGAGGTCCACCATGACCTGTTCCTGAGCATCCTGGCGTGACAGGATGGTGTGCATGGTGTTAGACATACCCAGGAATTCCTGGTGGAGCTCTCCCAGTTTATGGCCCAACTCCAACAACAACGCCTCCGGTGATCCCGCCCTGGGGTTTGTGGCGTTGGATTCTGTCATGCTGCGTGACGTCACACAAAAAAATAGTCCGACCTTGCTCAAAAAACAGAAGTGTTTATTTATGTCTTCGTTACAAAACAAATAAGGAGAAACGAAAACCAAAAAGTCAAAACGAAAAATCATACGCCGGCGTGACGCCGGGACGAAAACCAAAAGAGCGTAGCCTCAACGAAGCGACAAGGCGGTCCGTGGAACAAAGAGCAGGTGAGACGCCGATCGTGCTGGCGAGAAGTGCCAAACCGGAATGCGATCCAATCCAGAGGAATTAGAACTAGGAAAACACACAGTTAACACAGAAGAAAGCGAATCAATCCAACGCGACCGACGCCACAGCGTCACTTAAATAGTGCTGTCAATTAAAAATCCGGCGACTCGCCACACCCCCCAACAGAAGGAAGACGTGGCGGCTGAGCACTGGCAGGGGAATGGGAAGATGCCGGTCTTACACTCAGATACTTTTGGTAAAATTTAAATTTTAAGACTAAGATAAATAAAAATTTTTGGCCTATTTTGATATGTCACACCTTATGCCATACCCTTCCTCATTACACAGATACACATCACCTGTTATGCCTAAATCCATTACGCATTTAAGTGTTTTCAGCTTGGTGTTAGAAAATATGCCTAAAATGATAAAATGGTCAAAATACTCACTTCTTAATAATTGTGCACACAGTGTAAAAACAGTGGTTCCACACACTTATGCCATTCTTTACTTTGGTCTTATGGCAATTAATTGGAACCTAAGAGATCAATGTGATATTAAAAGAAATGGTCAGAAAGAGTAAGCAAATCCCCTATGATAACAAAGATGTGCTAGAAGGTTTAGCAGAGACAGTAGTAATAAAAAATTGCTTTTATGTCTGCACAATGTTGATCTACTTGTATTTACCAAAAGGAACAATCTTAAAGTTATATGAAATAGAATTTTGTAACAATAAAAAAGGAAACATTGGTATGGGTAGGTGAAAAAGTAATATTGTATCAAATTATGAAAGTGTAGCTAGAATTTTTTTACAACAGGAAATTTACATTTATCAGACCTCTTAAGTCACAGTGAAGTAACTAGGTAAGAACCATCTATTACCAGTACTATCAAAAAACAATGTTTTACCCAATTTGGTTTTTAATGCCGAACTTTTTCCTAATTAAAAAAAAAATTGTTTGGTGCTTCTAAAAATATGCTTTAGTCCTTTCCTTAAATTGCTGAATGTCTTAACATCTTCAAAAAACAACTTGAAGCAAACATGCAAAGACAAATTTCATAAAGCCCAAACTAGCAAAAAGCTTATTGTGTACCAGCACACTATATCATCAGTGCCTGCTAGGGTGACCAGATTCCAATTCAACAGATGTGGGACAGAGACTATGTTTGTGTGGGACAATGTGGGTCACCAATGCATAATAACTAACATAAAAATCTAAAATAACTTTAAAAAGAAACATCTCTATTCTCTCTCTTTCTCTCTCTCTCTCTCTCTCTCTCTCTCTCTCTCTCTCTCTCTCTCTCTCCCTCTCTCTCTCTCTCTCTCTCTCTCTATATATATATATATATGGCGGCACGGTGGTTTAGTGGTTAGCACGTTCGCCTCTCAGCGCTAGGGATTCCCGGTTCGAATCCCCATCTGGGTGGAGTTTCCATGTTCTCCCCGTGTCTGCGGGGTTTCCTCCGGGGTCTCCGGTTTCTTCCCACAGTCCAAAAACATGGAACAAGTCAAGTGAGTTCTCCAACTTGCCCCATATAGTGTGTGTATGTCTGTGTGAGTGAGTGTGTGCCCAACGATAGATTGGCGCCCTGTCCTGGGTGTATCTGCCCAGCACCCGAAACATTCTTCCCTGGATGGGGATGGGACCCCCCCTGCGACCCTAATATAGAATAAAGCGAAAGATAATGAATGAATGAATATATATATATATATATATATATATATATATATATATATATATATATATATATGTGTGTGTTTGGGTGTGTATACATATGTGTGTATTACTGTATTTTTGCCAAACAGTATATTACAAGGTGAACCCTGTGCTCACCTTGTAAGTCGCTTTGGATAAAAGCGTCCAATAATGACCAAATTTAATTTAATTTAATTTTAATTTATATATATATATATATATATATATATATATATATATATATATATATATATATATATAACTTGTATATCTTATTTAAATGTACCTTTCTCTAACGTAAGAAAACATAGTAAGCATTGAACTTTCATACTACTTCACAGTGTTTCTCAAATCAAAAGACGTTTGAATCTTGTTTGGGTTTTAGCAGGAACGCATGCACAGACTGGGAGACCTCCTTTTGAGCAACATGTCATATATTCTTCCAGATCTCGTGCTGCATGCCGCTACTGTTCTGAACTTATTTGCATAATTTGTGTTGGTGGTCGCGCCCTTAGCATGCATCCGCGTTCCCGATTGTGCAACACAAGTGTTTTAAAAAACAGTAAGTAGTTTAAAGCATTATACAACTGTACTTTAGCTAATTAAGAGCATTTCCATTTATTTTTATCTGTATTTTTCATAAGATTTCAGGGAGTTTTTTTTTTAACAGTTTATCAATTACATTGTCATCTCAGCCTACACTTCAGTGGTTCAGGCTTAAAAAATAGGAAAAGCTACTTAATGCACTTTAGTAAACAGCACTATATACATAAATAAACTTAATGTAAAATGTCATGTCATATCATAAACTAGGCCTTTTGTAAATTCATAAATTTCCAAAAGAATAATGTTATACACATAGACAGACAAACCTTCTCAGCTGTACATTTTAATGACAATTATTCATTCATTCATTCATTCATTCATTCATTCATTTATTATCTCCCGCTTATCCTTAGGCCCATCCAGGGGAGAACGTCTCGGGCGCTGGGCAGATAGACCCAGGACAGGGCGCCAATCCATCGCTGGGCACACACTCACTCACACAGACACACTCTATAGGGGGCAATTTTTGAGAATTCAATTAACTTGTTCCATGTTTTTGGACTGTGGGAGGAAACCGGAGAACCCGGAGGAAACCCACGCAGACACAGGGAGAACATGGAAACTCCACCCAGATGGGGATTCGAACCGGGAATCCCTAGCGCTGAAAGGCGAACGTGCTAACCACTAAGTCACCGTGCCTTAATGACAATTAAAATAAAAAAATAGTTAATATGATATACTCCAATATCAGATGTTTTATTAAATTTTAAATCTTTTATGAGTATTATTAAACAGTATACAATGGTTCACAGTATACAAAAGTTCACAGCAGCCAGCCTACCTATAGACTGTAAGTGTTCATACTTTTAACCTAGATTTTAGCAGATATTACCGACCACTGCTTTACTTTGTTGTAAGGCAAAACATCAGAAATATAATGTTTTTTATGTTCACATCAGATACAGGATTTGAAATGTAATCTTGAAAATTAATTTGTGGTTGGGCAGTATTTTGTAGTCTCTCCCTTTAGAATAAATTTTATTTTGCTTTTGGAATGGCACCATGAGTACAGACAGCACATCACAGTAAAGCTACCTCAGCATTATTTTAATAAACAGTTATTTATCAGGATGTTTTAGCCTATTGCTCTTGCTTTTATAGACGCTTTGTATTTTATATTTGTGCAACCTAACATTTTATAGAATTTTTAATTAGTACAAACAGTGTCGTTACATGCTTTTATGGTTCCACAGGCTATAAAGTCAATTTAATTTTAAGTGGCACCTAGCAATAAATAAGGCCACTTAAAATATAGGGCTCTAAACCATCAACAATGTACTGCGCAGCTTGATTAAGAGCAAAGTCATGCATGTCTTAATTATTCATTAGTGTGTTTTTTTAATAGTGTGTAATAAACCAATCAGCGTGCCACTTGTCACACCAAGTGTGATCTGTCTTTTGTTGACTGCTATTTTAAAGGCACAGTGCACTATATTTCCATCCATATATCCATTATCTTCCGCTTTATCCTCCACTAGGGTCGCCGGGGGGTTTCCCATGCCCATCCGGGGAGAACGTTTTGGGCGCTGGGCAAATACACCCGGGACAGGGCGCCAATCTATCACTGGGCACACACTCACTCACACAGACACACAAACACACTTTATAATGGGGTAATTTGGAGAAATAAATTGACCTTAATTCATGTTTTTGGACTGTGGGAGGAAACCGGAAAACCCGGAAGAAACCCACGCGGACACAAGGAGAACATGGAAACTCCACCCAGATTGGGATTCGAACTGGGAATCCCTAGCGCTGAGATGCGAACGTGCTGACCAGTAAGCCACCATGCCGTCCCTGCACTGAATAATGATATCTTATTTTGTATTCTGTTTATTGTTTACTGTTTATTGGAATTTTGCATAGCGCTGCTATAGTTTGTGCACTTCTGCATGCCCACCAAGATAGCTATTTAAGTATTTGACTGTTTACAGTTGCCTGGATACTTTTCAGTGAGTGGCAAACTTTTTTTATGCATTGTTAAGATATATGCCAAAAATTCACATTTAGAGGACATCACTTAGATTGGTGTATATATTTGCAAGCACTGTTGCTATTTAAACGGTACAGCCAATAGCCAACAGCCAAATAGACTGTTAACAGGGTGTAAGAAAGCAGTGAGCAATGTGACGCAGCATGGGCAGGGTGTAAGATATGGCCCATGATACGCAACAATTGTGATAGAGAACCTTAATATAAGTAGGTAGCAAAAAGTATGTTGATCATTCATGGTGCAGTGCAAGCTGCTATCAGTATGAAGCATCACTGTGGGTATTTGCAGTAAGGGAGATACTCAAACATACTCTACTAGAAAAACTAGGTCTATGGCTTTAAATTAGAACCAATACGTCTAAAATGACGTGTTCGTAGTGTAGAGTGCCATAAATTGGATAGTTTTTACCGTAGTCTGTTGATTAGAAGATTAAAATCAGATGCATTTCAGGGTAATTGAAAGTATTAAGTATTGTAAATGGTGTAGCCTGACACTTGATTCTGGTGTATGACTATTCATGGTTTATGAACTAAAAAACAAACCACCACTACCATGGGCAAGCCCAGTGTAAATGTTAAAGTACTCAACAGTACTGTAACAGCTGTGGACTCCTACAAGTTCCTGGGAACAATAATCTCAAAGGACTTGAAATGGGACCATAACATCAGCACCATCATCAAGAAGGCTCAGCAGAGGCTGTACTTCCTGTGTCAGCTGAGGAAGTTCAACCTGCCCAAGGAGCTGATGGTGCAGTTCTACACCGCCACCACAGAATCTGTCCTCACCGCATCCATCACAGTGTGGGGCAGCTCAGCCACCAGACACGACACCCACAGACTACAGCGCCTCATCAGGCCTGCAGAGAGAACCATCTGTGTACCCTACCAGACCTGCAAATGGCCAGAACCAGGAAGCAGGCAGAGAACATCGTCCGTGATCCATCACACCCTGGACATCACCTGTTCCAGTATCTTCCCTCAGGCCCGCGGTTTAGTCAGTTGAGGATCAAGACCTCCAGATTACGGAGAAGCTTTTTTCCACATGCCATCACACTAATACAGCTAAATATTAAAACACTACTTCTGGACACATTCTCAACACTCTCAACCAGTCTTCTTCCATTCTCATCTACTTAACTATCTATTACAGTATTGCACTAGCATTTTTATTTAAATAAAATCTGCAAATTGCACAACCATCATGTTTACAAGTGTGTCTTGTGTGTGTGTGTGTGTGTGTGTGTGTGTGTGTGTGTGTGTGTGTAGGAGGAATGCTAGTTTGGGTGTGTCTGTCACTTATTGTGCTCTGTGAGCTAATGTAACCAAATACAAATTCCTTGTACGTATGAACATACTTGGCCAATAAAGTCTGATTCTGATTAAAGACCCCGCTGCTTTGACGACTTAATCTCTTGTTGTGGTTGGACTATGAACTATGGACCATAACTTAATAATTTATATTTTTTAGAGTAGACCTCAGTAAGTGCATGAGAGCCTGGTAATTTTGGATCATGTTTACTGTTCCTACCTTGCTGTTTGTTCTAGGAAATTTAAATGGGATGTTAAAAACATTTTAATAAAGCTGTGAATATAAGAAACTTGCCTTATTCCAGCTAAACTTCTTTGCAACATTTAGCAGTAGTTTCCGCCATTGTTCTTTCTGCTTGATTTTTCTTGACTACTAAATCTTCTAGATTTTCTCGATTAGATCTTCTAGAAACCTATATGCTTTACAATAATGCTATAAGAATCCTTGTATTATATATATATATATATATATATATATATATATATATATATATATATATATATATATAAGCTTTTGCACAAAGTAGTGAACCAAGACCAAGACCAGCTTATAATAGATGTGCTTTTGTTAAAAAAAATGTGCTGAATCTTGATCATAACTTACTTGAGAAAAGTTAAAACTAAACTGTGTAACTATAACCTTCACATTTTTATTTGATCTGTTCCACAAGATTTTTACTCATTTATTTATTCAAATGTAATTAATAATCAGTAAGCACTGAAATTTTTTTCCTTTTACATTTCCTGTCAAATAAAAGCTTTTTTGAATGTGATAAAATTCAGTTTTCAGTTTTTCATGCCTGTTTAGGAAATGTATAAACCTTTTATTAAATAGTGCTCATAAGCTTTACTGTGAACTTGATAATAATTAATAAATCCAAACAGAATATACCTACATTTTATTTGAATTTAATTTAATATATGCAATTTTTTTAAGGAAGGTCAATATAAATGTTTCAAAGCAATGCTGTTCTTACAGTAATTTACATTTGTCTAGAGGCATCTCTGATGAAGCAAGATGAGATATGGTTGCTGGGTGAAGAGGATAAAGTTTCTTGCAAACAGCTGTGCCGAGTGACTAGATCTGACCACCTTGACATTCTTAGGATTACGCCACCAGAGGATGATATCATTGGAGAAACAGTGTTTCATCAAAAATGTCAGCTAACAGTAAGTTGAGCAGAATGCCTGGAGCTTAACAATCCATTACAAATGAAATATGAATTTAAATGAATTAAATATGTCTAAAATGAATTTATGGAGGGAGATTGTGTAGTGTTAAATATTGTTGTTACAGTTTAAACCCTTTTTTAAATTAAACACATTAAATAACTACCCTTGAAAAAATATATGCAATTAATATATAGCATTTATTGTTTTAATGTTGGCGGCACGGTGGCTTAGTGGTTAGCACGTTCGCCTCTCAGTGCTAGGGAATCCCCGGTTCGAATCCCCATCTGGGTGGAGATCCATGTTCTCCCCGTGTCCGCGTGGGTTTCCTCCGGGTTCTCCGGTTTCCTCCCACAGTCCAATAACATAGATCAAGTCAATTGAGTTCTCCAAATTGCCCCATATGGAGTATGTCTGTTTAAGTAAGTGTGCGCCCAGCGATGATTGACACCCTGTCCCGGGTGTATCTGCCCAGCACCCGAAACATTCTTCCCTGGATGGGCATGGGGAACCCCCCCCCCCCAACCCTAATATAGGATACATGTTTAAAAGCCCTTCCTACCCTGTATTTAGTGTTGGAACATTGTTTTGTGTTATGTTCATGTCCTTTCGCATGCTATGGCTGTTTTTGCACACAACGTGGTCCACCTAGAACCACCTACAGTTTTGGACTCTGTCCTTTCAAGCCGTGGCTCAGCTGATCATAACAAAATGTTTCAACCACAAGATCTGCAGAAGTGGAACTGGTGTTTTTTTCCCTTCCTCCCTGCTATGTCTCCAATATTTTGCCCAACATTTCAATTATAATTTCTTTTTTATAATTTTCTCTATTTGGGCTGACGTCTCATGGTGGTCGGGTGTGCTGTCCAGGATGTGGCTTATAGGGAAGTGGCCGGGTCTTTGCTCACCCCCAGGAACACCCATTTGTGGTCCACTGTGTGCAGTCCTCCTTTCCTTCTGTAAAATCGACCGGTTCGCCTTCTGAGGACGTCTCGATGCCTTCTTGCTTTGCTTGGGACATTTCTTAGCACTTCTTTGCTATTCGGCATCTCATTCAGGGGTTACCATTCTGCTGGATGACATTGTTTTTGTTCCTGCCATGCCTCCTTGTCTGCTTATCAGACTTGCAGGATTTGAGGGACAGGCTAGGTTGATGGCAGCAGCATGAAACTGTGCTTGTGTGCATGCCCATTACTTTGTTATGTTTATTTTAATAAACTTTTAAAAATATTATTTAAAACTTTTTTTGTCTTGTCTCTTACCAAGAACATAGTAGAGAAAGGCAAATCTCCAACTAACACATGTACTATTTACATTTAACACGCTGTCACATACATTTTTTTAGGAGTGCTGCTTCAATCCTGTCATAAATTCTGTTTTTGTTATTTTAGATTTGTGTTTAGTATTAACTGACTTTGTTGTTTAATTACTTCCAGCCTATGTTTGCTTCTTAAATGATTAAGTTATTTTTGATATTTGGATTGGAAATAACTACATCTGAACCCTTTGCTTTTTTCTATACCTTGCAAAAGAGACAAAATAACTAAGAGAAATTTATAGTTGTGTAAACTTAGTCTCAGTAAAGAATGTTTGTCACATGCAAGCAACATTGCTAGTGTAAACTGACAGTTTTTAAATAAGAAACATGGAGTTCTTTTGACAATTGTGCATTTGTATTTAAACGAAACATCAGTACTCAGTACTACTAATGATATACTGTATCATAATAGGACCTCCAATGAGTGATTTCTGAAGTGCTGACAAACTAATGACACATGTCTCTTGGAGTCTTGAGCATCCCGGGATGCATCTTCATTAGTTTCTTAAAACTGCCTAGTGACTCTGTCTTGGAGCGTAGTGAATGAGCCGGAGTGTATTTTAAAAAGATAAGCTAAGAGGGGGCAGATCAGGAAATGGTCCTGTAGGCCAGAGTTAGTGACTTGTACTGAATGTGAGCAGCTACAGCTATTATCCCCACTTATAAACACAGTGGCACATTCAAATGGCTTAATGGCTGTGCAAAGCTCTTCAAGCGGAAACCCACACGGACACGTAGAGAACATGTTAACTCCACCCAGATTGGGATTAGATCCAGGAATCCCTAGCGCCGAGAGGCGAATGTGCTAAGTTCAAGTTCAAGTTATTTATTTATATAGCGCTTTTTGCAACAGTACATTGTCACAAAGGAGCTTTACAAAATGAAAAGCCTTTAAACCCCCAAAGAGCAAGCCGAAGCGACAGTGACAAGAAAAAACTCCCTTTTATGTTGTTAATCAAGGAAGAAACCTTGGGAGGACCAAGACTCAGTGGGGGACTCGTCCTCCTTGAGCGGCCAGGCAGCAACAACGATGTAGGACACTAATGTACAGATATTAAACAAATGGAAAAACTAAAAACTGAAAAACTATATGTGATTCCATTAGGGGGCATCCTGCAGGACCGCCAGTCCAATTAATATTCAGGTTCCATCCAGTCGTCATCGGCAGAGCCATGGATGAAAATCTCCAGGAAGCCGGTCACACCTCAAAAGAAACAGACAAGGAAGGCAGTTAGAGCTAATAATAAAGCACTGTGAAAGGCCAGCATACACTGATCACAGATTACCCCCAACACAGCCAAGCCTGAGATCTACATCTTTATCTACAGGGGATTAATTAAACGCAAGATTCAATAAATGTGTTTTTAATTTTTTCTTAAAGATTAATTGTGATTCAGAATCACGAACGGTAACTGGAAGGCTATTCCAAAGTTGAGGAGCCTTGTCTACTAAGAGTAGACCAGCACCTTGAGATCGGAGCTCACGTGTTGGCTTGTACGATTGAATCAGCTCACTCAAATACTGTGGAGACTGATTATGTAGAATTTTATATGTTATCAATAAAATTTTGTACTCAATACGAAACTTAACTGGTAGCCAGTGAAAGTTTCATAACACAGGACTGATATGATCAAACTTTCTGGTTTTAGTTAAAACTCTAGCTGCAGCATTTTGCGCAAGTTGTAATTTCTGTAATGATTTATTAGAACATCCTGTCAGAAGTAAATTACAATAATGTAACCTTGAGGTAATAAAAGCATGAATTAGTTTTTCTGCATCTTGGAGGGAGAGGATATTTCGTAGCTTTAAAATGTTACGAAAGTGAAAAAATGCAATTCTAGTAATATTGCTAATGTGCTCTGTAAAGGAGAGATCTGAATCAATAATGACACCGAAATTATTTACAGATGAACTGGGTCTAATTAAAGAGTTATCAAGGTTTAACATAGTGTTAGAAGCTTTGTTAATTTTGTCCTTGGGTCCAACTATCAGAAACTCTGTTTTATCAGAATTTAGCAGTAGGAAGTTTTTTGACATCCACATTTTAATATCTTGGATGCAGTCCTCGAGCTTACTGACTGAACGAGCATCATTCAGTACACAGAAACATATAACTGTGTATCATCTGCATATGAGTGGAAACTGATTCCATGTTTACGAATAATTGATCCCAATGGAAGCATATATAATGCAAATAGGAGTGGACCCAGAACTGACCCTTGTGGGACACCATATTTAACTTTAGCGAGATCAGAACATTGGTTGTTAACACAGGTGAATTGATATCGATCTGTCAGGTAGGATCTAAACCACTGGAGTGCAGATCCTGTAATGCCCACAGTGTTTTCTAATCTATCAACTAAGATGTTATGGTCTATAGTGTCAAAGGCTGCACTAAGATATAATAATACAAGAAAAGAGATTTGGTTATTATCAGAGGACATTAATAAGTCATTAACGACTTTAATTAAGGCTGTCTCAGTGCTATGATGAGACCTAAACCTGACTGAAAAACTTCATGAACGTTATTAGCTAGAAGATGGCGATTCAGCTGATTAAACACAATTTTTTCTAGGATTTTAGATACAAAAGGAAGGTTTGATATTGGTCTATAGTTGGACAGTATTAGAGGATCTAAATTAGGTTTTTTAAGTAATGGTTTAATGACTGCACACTTCAGAATTTTGGGGACATAGCCTATTTTGTGATGAATTTATAATGTTGATAAAAGGCTCTGTAATATTGGGTAGGAGGTCTTTAAGCAGGTTTGTAGGTATTGGGTCTAACATACAGGATGTTGTCTTTGATTGTGTAATTAATGAGACAAGCTCTTTTTTAGATATGGGGTTAAAGGTATTTATCTCTTGTACTATATTATTTTCTCCACCACTAGATTTTTCAGAAATCATTGAGGGTTGATTACACGATACATTAGATGATTTAGGTCTTATGTTTTCAATTTTATCACTAAAGAAATTCATGAAATCATTGCTGCTGAACTGTGAGTGAATCTGTGAATCTGATTTAGTAGCACTTCGAGTTAATTTGGCAATGGTGCTAAAGAGGAATCTTTGGTTGTTTTTGTTGTTTTCTATTAGTTCAGAATAATATTTAGTCTTCGCTGCATTGAGTGCATGTTTGTACTCAGTCATACTGTCCTTCCATGCAGCCCTAAATACCTCTAATTTAGTTTGTCTCCATTTACGCTCTATGGTTCTAGTGGTTTGTTTTAGGGTGCGTGTTTGATCATTAAACCATGGAACGAGTCTTTTATCTTTAATCCTTTTTAGTTTAAGTGGAGCGACACTGTCTAAAGTTGCAGAAAACACGTGTTTAAGGTATTCTGCTGTGTTTTCAAGTTCATCGGGTCCTGATGCTGGTTTAATGTTTAATTCAGGTAAATGTTGTAGGAATGACGCAGCAGTAGAGGGAATGATTGTACGCTTCATATCGTATTGCGTTTAATGACTGGATCAATATCAATTTCTAAATCGTAGGTTATCAAATAGTGATCTGAGATGACCTCACTTAGTGAACTCACTTAGTTAAATTATTAATGTTAATACCATGTGATAAAACTAAGTCTAATGTATGTTTACAGCGATGTGTTTTACCAACTACATTTTGAATAATGCCTATGGAATCTAGGATGGAACCAAAGGCTAATTTAAATGAGTGGGTTTTCAAAGTGAACATTGAAGTCACCGACTATTAAGGCCTTGTCTGATGATATTACTATGTTAGAGAGAAATTCACCAAATTCTTTAATAAACTCTGTATATGGGCCGGGAGGGCGGTATACGGTAATAAGATTTATTCTTCAATGCAGATGAGCTGCTTATGTTGAGTACAAGAGCTTCGAAGGATTTTGACTCATACTTATTATTAAGTGTTACATTTATGTTTTCTTTATAGATCATAGCCACTCCACCTCCTCGTCCACTAAGACGTGGTTTATGAGCATAAGTATAATTAGGTGGAGAGGCATCATTTAATGCTAGGTATTCATTGGCCCTAATCCAGGTCTCTGTGAGACAAAAGACATTTAGGAAGTTATCAGTTATTATTTCTTAAACTAGAGCTGATTTTGATGAAAGTGACCCAATGTTTAATAACCCAAGTTTTAACTTAAAAGTGTTTCTTAAATTACTTGAGGTTGTATTGATATTAATGAGATTATTTTTTAGCACACTTTTTGGACCCTTTTTGTTTTTTGCTCACTGCGATAACTGTCTTAATGGTATGAAACCTAGTTATTGTGGCAATTCACAGGCAGTTGGTTAGGCCATTCTGTCTGCTGCCTGGCCTTGGCTCTGAATTGTCAATTTTTATTCCTATCTGAAGAAAAAACCCTATCGGCTATGTTATGTGACATGAGCGCAGCACCCTCCCGGGAAGGATGGATGCCGTCCCATTTCAAAAGGCCAGGCCTTCCCTCAAAAGTAGACCAATTATCGATAAAGGTAATGTTGTTTTCTGAGCACCACTTAGACATCCAGCAACATAGCGACCATAACCTGCTGTAGGTTTCGCCGCCACGCCTAATTGGCTAACCACTAAGCCACTGTGCCATTTACATACCCTGGAAGAAATTTTGCTTGCTTGGCCTTTTATATATATAAGTGTAAGCTACAAAGGCACAGGATATTCGGTCGAAGAAAAGAATAAAAGATGAATGCAGCACATTATCAGCAAATACTGGAGGCAAATTTGGACTTATCAGTCCGGAAGCTGTGCATGAGATGCACTTGGACGTTCCAACATGACCATGATCCAAAACACAGGGCCAAGTTAACCTGTCATTGGCTCCACCAGAACAAACTGAAGATTCTGGAGTAGCCATCTCAAACAATATAGGTGAGCCACTCTGGGGAGATCATACAAAACAGCCCAGGAATTTACAGGAACTAAAGAATCTTTGCCAAGAAGAATGAGCAGCTTTACTACCAAAATACAGAACCTCATCCACAACTACCACAAAAGACTTCAAGATGTCATTGATGTTAGAGGGGTATGTGAACTGGGTATGTATCCGGGTCATTTGGATGTTATTGGTTGTCATTATGATTGAAAAAGAGAAAACACAGTTGTTTGACAATAAATGACTTCATGCAACCACCAACCATTAATGGAAAAAAAGTTTTGTGTTATAATTCATAACTCTCAAAAAAGCCAAGAATGCAAAAATTCTGCCAGGATATTTAAACTTTGAGCACAACTGTATGATCAGTTATAGTTCAGATATGAAAGATTTCAGACAACTAATGTTGTAATTATATAAGGAACACACCACATACCATTATTAAAAATGAGTGTTTACATGAAGAATTAACCAAAGTTACATAAATTTTATTTTGATCAATATTTAATAACACAACAACAGTGTATGTAATGTAAATATATGCTTGGCTGTGACACTCAAACAATTAAATGCAATGCCAGAGTCATAGATGTATTATTAAAATATTTATTTATAAATTGCATTGATTTTTTAAAAAACTCTGAATGTAACTACCACCACATTTAAGGTGGAAGAGAAAACTTGGGGGGAATATGCTAAGGCTTGCTCACTAAACGTAAGTCTAATATAAGTATAAAAAAAAATAATGTTGTTAAACTACTCTATGTCATGCCATGTGACGTCACAAGAAACAGTCCGACCTTGCTACAAAAAAACAGAAAGTATTTATTGATATTTTCGTTCAGGAAAAAAAAAGGAGAAACGAAAACCAAAAAGTCAGAACGAAAAATCATACGCCGGCCCGACGCCAGGATGAAAACCAAGGAGCGAGGCCTCAACAGAGTGACGAGCTGATCCGTGGAACAAAGGACAGGTGAGCGGCAGATCGTGCTCGCGAGATGTGCCAAACCGGTGTGCAATCCAATCCAGAGGGACTTAGGGCTAGGAGAACAAACAGTTAGCACAGAGACCAAGAAGGAAGTTCAGCGTACGCGAATCAATCCAACGCGACCGCCAGCGCCACAGCGTGACTTAAATAGTACTGTCAATTAGAAATCCGGCGACTCGTCACGCCTCCCCACAGAAGGAAGAAGAGGCGAATGAGCACTGGCAGGGGAATGGGAAGACGCCGGTCTTACATCACACAGCCCCCTCCCCCAAAGATCTGTAGGGTGCACATGCCACGAAGAGGAATGAATGGCCCTGTACTCACCCCGGCGTGGCGGCTGACCCCGAGGTCTGTGAGCAGGACGGTCAGAATGAGCTGAATGAAAGTCCACCCGTAGTCAGACCACCCGTAGTCAAGGGGACTGGACATGAACGGCTTAAGGAGGGAGGTGTGGAAAACCGCCACTCCGGGGGAAGGTCTAGGCAGTAAGAGACCTCGTTAATGCGTTTTAGTATACGGAACGGCCCTACGTACCTGGGCAGGAGTCTTCGCGTCCCCGTACAGCAGCGTAAATTTCTAGAGCTGAGCCACACTTGATCACCCGGGGTGTAAACCGGAGCCTGTGCCCGACTACAGTCCGCGAACTCCTTCACTCCTGCGTCCTGGATGTGCCGATGAACCTGCAACCATACTTCCTCACTACGGCGAAACCAATCGTCCACTGCAGGTGCTACAGAGGGCTCGGGATTCCAGGGAGCGAACGGAGGCTGATAGCCCAAAACGCAATGATAGGGTGTGATGCCTGTGGCCGAATGACGCAACGAATTCTGCGCAATCTCCACCCACGGCAGGTAACGTGGCCAGTCCGACGGGTTATTGTGGCAGAACATGCGCATGAATTTGTTGAACTCTTGGTGCGCCCGTTCGCACAGCCCATTAGTCTCTGGGTGATGTCCCGACAAAAGACTCACCGAAGTCCCCAACTTCTCAAAGAACGCTCTCCAGACGGCGAAAGTAAACTGTGGACCCCGGTCCGACAAAATGTCCTCGGAAATGCCAAAACCTGTAAAAATATGCCGAAATGGCAACTCTGCTGTGAGAAACGCCGACGGGAGACCTTTGAGGGGAATGAATTTAACTGCCCTAGAGATGCGGTCTCTGAGAGTCATTATGGTGTTAAGTCCCACGGATGAGGGCAGATCTGTCACGGAATCCACAGCAACATGCGACCAGGACCATGCCGGTATGGGTAATGGGACCAGTTTGCCGGCAGGGAGTGATTTCGGTGTCTTACACGCAGGGCATATCGAGCACGACTTTATGAAGTCGTGCATGTCTTTGTGAAGTGTCTCCCACCAATACTTCCTGCGAAGGAGTTGAATGGTGCGTGAAACGACCAGATGTCCGGTACTTAAGGCCTTGTGTGCCCAGGTGATGAGCCGACCACGGAATGCTGGAAGTACGTACAGCGCTCCGCCAGGACAGTGGTGTGGACGGCGTGTGTTGCGCAACACCCTCCGAATCTCCCCATCCAAGTTCCACTGTATCTCATTCAAAAAGCGCGTGGGAGGTATGATAGGACGTAATCGGTCGGGGTCCGGTGTATTGTCCTCATGCAAACGGGAAAGAGCATCAGCGGCCGTATTAGAGCTACCTGGTCTGAACAAAATGATAAAGTTAAAACTGTTAAAAAATAGTGACCAGCGGGCCTGACGGGCATTGAGATGGTGAGCTCCCTTAATGTACTGGAGATTTTTATGATTTGTAATAACAGAAAACGGGGTAGTGGTGCCGATCAACCAATGCCTTCACTCTTCTAGAGCCAGTTTAACCGCTAATAGCTCGTGGTCCCCGATGGAATAATTGCGTTCGGCAGTAGATAGTTTACGTGAGAAGAATGCTACCGGTTGAAGCAGGGACCGGCTGCCGAAGCGCTGAGATAGTACAGCCCCAACCCCATAAGCTGAAGCATCCACCTCTACCACGAAAGGTTTCTCGGGATCCGGGAGAGCCGGGAGAGCCGGGAGTGCCGACGCGAAACGGTGTTTAAGGCTAGTGAACACCCGATCTGCCTCTGGAGTCCAATTTAGGTGTTTGGGTTGTCCCTTAAGCAGTGAGGTAATAGGTAGAACTACAGAGCTAAAAGCGCGAATAAATTTGCGATAAAAGTTGGCAAATCCTAAAAATCACTGCACCTCACGAACGGTATTGGGGACCGGCCAGTCCTGGATGCCCCCGGGCGACAGGTCGAACCCCAGAAATGAAACCCTTTCCTGAAAGAAGACACATTTCTCAGCTTTAACAAACACATGGTGCTCTAATAACCGTCGTTATACCTTCCGCACATGCAGGTGATGGCTGTCGAGAATAAATGAGGATGTCATTAATGTAGACCAAAGTGAACTCCTCAAGGAAATCACGCAAAACGTCATTAACAAATGCTTGGAAGATGGCCTGGGCATTAGTAAGGCCAAAGGGCATGACCAGGTATTCGTAGTGCCCTGTAGTGGTTACAAACCCGGTTTTCCACTCATCACCCTACTTAATGCGCACCAAGTTGTAAGCGTTATGAAGGTCGAGTTTGGTGCCTGGCCTAGACGTTCTAACGCCGACGGTACCAAGAGCAAAGGGTAGGCGTAGCTATTTGAGACCCCGGTAATCGATGCAAGGGCAGAGTTTGGAGTTCTTTTTGGGTACAAAAAAGAATCCCGAGGCTACTGGGGATTTAGAGGGACAGATGATGCCCAGCTCCAGTGTCTCTGCTATGTATTTACGCATAGCCTGGTTCTCCATCACAGAGAGAGGGTAAGGACTGACAGGTTCTGTGTAGTGAGTCACCACCCCCTGATTGACGGGCTGCCCATCCACCCCACAGATAGGTAATGCTTTGGGTAGCCTGTGGAGCCGAAGTCCCCATCGTAATGTGAGGTCTTTGTCCAAGAAGTTCCCTTCCGCCCAAGAATCAATGAGCACCCTAGAGTTATAGTTGGTGTCTCTGCAGGATACAATCACCGGGAGATACCAGGGGCTTAAGACCTCCCTTCTAGTGGTGCTTACTGGGGTAACTGCTGGATGGGCTGGACACTTCTCAGGCCGTGCAGGACAGCCTCTCCTCTGGGGTTTGACCTCGCACGAACCCAGTAGATGGTCAGCACTACCGCAGTAAAGGCATAATCCTGACCGGAAACGACAAGCGCGCTCTGATGAAGCCACCTGGAGGGAGTCCAGCTGCATGGGAGACTCGTCCGAAGGGTTGGGAAAATGGACATTCCTCCCAGGATCAGGATGTGGGGATCGACTGGTACGGAGTTGGTCTAAGTTGATAGTGGTGATGAGAGTCTCAAGAGACATCCGTGCCTCCCGACAGGCTTAGTCTTTCCGGATCTCGTGTCGAAGCCCAGCACGGAAGGTGGTCAGGAGCACTGGTTCATTCCACCTGCTCCGGGCAGCCAAATTGCGAAACTCTAATACGTAGTCAGAGACAGGCCGATCTCCCTGTTGAAGCTCATGCAGCAGCTCTCCGCACGGGCGTCCGTGTCGTGCATAATCAAAAGTGCTCTTAAAAAGAGTTAGGAACAGAGCATAATCCCGGGTCTCTGCCGACTGGGACTCCCAGAGAGCGGCGGCCTATTCCCCTGCTTGACCCACTAGACGAGACATGATGAAAATGATCCTCTGAGCGTCAGACATGGGGGGTCTATTAGCCAAAAAGAGCTCACAGTGAAAGAGGAACGTGCTGCAAGTCTCCGGGGCCCCCTTGTAGCGCTCCGGTTCTGTGAGTGCCAGAGGGTTGGATGAAGCCATTCCAGCGGCAGCCGGTGGTGGAACGCGGGCAGGTGTGCTGACTGGCGCTTGGTTCCGAAGGTCCACCATAGACCGTTCCTGAGCATCCTGGCGTGACAGGATGGTGCGCATGGTGTTCGACATACCCAGGAATTCCTGGTGGAGCTCTTCCAGTTTCTGACCAAGCTCCAGCAACAACGCCTCCGGTGATCCCACCCTGGGGTTTGTGACGTTGGATTCTGTCATGCCGCGTGACGTCACAAGAAACAGTCCGACCTTGCTCCAAAAAAACAGAAAGTATTTATTGATACTTTCGTTAAGGAAAAAATAAGGAGAAACGAAAACCAAAAAGTCAGAACGAAAAATCATACGCCGGTGCGACGCCGGGACGAAAACCAAGGAGCGAGGCCTCAACGGAGGGACAAGCCGATCCATGGAACAAAGGACAAGTGAGCAATCCAATCCAGAGGGACTTAGGGCTAGAAGAACAAACAGTTAGCACAGAGACCGAGAAGGAAGTTCAGCGAACGCAAATCAATCCAACGCGACCGACACCGCCACAGCGTCACTTAAATAGTGCTGTCAATTAGAAATCCGGCGACTCGTCACACCTCCCCACAGAAGGAAGACGTGGCGAATGAGCACTGGCAGGCGAATGGGAAGACGCCGGTCTTACACTCTAGTACGCTCTAGTGACATTAAGTGAAAGAAAAAGGAGAAATTAACTCACCATGAAGTTACTGTAAACCTTTTTTAACCTAAAGCTTTGACATGCTTCTTTTTTTTTTAGTTGTTCATGCAGTGATGTGGTGATGTGTCATGCGAGATCAGCTGTGCACATTTTGCACCTAGTGCTGTCTCTTTAATATACAATGCTCCCATTTGATGACTTGGGTCGTACATTTTTCACATTGCTTGAGGCAACATTATCCTCTTCGACTGCCTCCACCATTCTTCTTCTTTTACGGTGGTTGGTTTACTGTAGCAACTAAACTTACATTTACATGCATTACATTTGGTCATTTAGCAGACGTTTTTATCCAAAGCGACATTAATCACAACATCCTTGGAGCAATGAGTGTTAAGGGCCTTGCTCAAGGACCCACATTTGTAACTTCAGTGGACCTGGGATTTGAACCGCCAACCTTCAGATTCATAGCCCAACACCCTAACCACTGAGCATCCTCTCCCTCTTATGTGTATAATAACTTAGACCCAACAAATCGATTATTAAATTAGTTGCCAGCTATTTTAATAATCTATTTTAATCTATTTTAAATTCTAATTTAATTTATTAGTTGTTGCAGCCCTAATTTTGAGTTAGTACAGTAACTAGTTTTAATACCTAATTAAATAATAAAAATTGTCACTTCTTGCTGCAGGGAATCATAAAAGAGACTTTTGAACAGATTTATTATATTTAAGTAAAATTGTTAAAAAAAAAACATACAAAATTTATGATAGGCAGAGTGTTTGTATTGTTGACATTTGTATTGTTGCTTTTTGTGATACACAGCAATTCTGTCTAATATATAAAGCTGTTCATAAAAATTATTATTATGTATGCTTTAATAATAATAATAACCATTATAGCTAATCCTAGTCTATGTCTGCATAAGCAAAGTGGAGATGTATGCATTGCTTTATCTTTCTTGATTGATTATTGACTCTGTGAAGACAAGAGTATATCATTATTATGATTATTGTTGTTATTTGTAGGTACCTACATGCATGGCTCAATGGTTGAACTTCAATCAGGTCAGCTATATTTGAAAATCAGTTTAGAATATTGCAAATATTTTAGTCATTTTGAAAGTAAATAAGAAACTTAAAAATCCATTGTGCTCATACTGCCTGTTTTAGTTTAAAGCAGAAACCTTTTGATTATCTCAAACCGGTAGAGCAATATCATTCTTCCTTTGGGAGTGTACATCACACCCAAAGACTGGTACCTTAAGTATGAATGTTTTGGTAGCAAAAAATACCAATGCATATTTGAAATAATATAAGAATAAATTGTAAACTGTATTTAAATTGTGCCAATTTGCAAAATTATGAAATGTGTGGTTTATTAAGCAATAATCACATCTTGGCTAATGATAAATATATTTTAAAAGAATTAGAATAGTATGTTGCAACCACACCTTAATTTTCCATTGGCTAACCATGACCATTGTTTTGTTGCTGTGTTCCACACTATAAGGAAATGCAAGTTAGGAAAAATTTTAAAAGCAAAAAGGTCACAGGCTGTTAAAAGTTAACCACAGCACAACAGAGCCATCCATATCACTATCATGTTAGTGTTGTTGCTATATTTTATATATATATATATATATATATATATATATATATAGGGGGAACTGAGAATCCCTAGCGCTGTGAGGCAAGCATGCTAACCACTAAGTCACTGTGCCACTTTACTATAAAATTATAAATGATCTAATTAATTGAAAAAAACTGAATTGTGTTTTTCTTGTTGTTTGTGATCACTTGCACTCATTTGCCTAAATCACATGACATGACGTGTAACATTTAAAAACAAGTCATATTTTTGCTCTCTGATTATTTATCATCTATAAGCAATCATAATGCAATTTTTCTGCCTTATATTCTTTTATATATCTATTGTATTTTAATTAAATGAGCAACCGACTACAAAGTAGGCATCTTCACGTGATCTTTCACTCATTACACCCACAAGAGATATTGAAATTGCTCTGTCATCCCTACTTAGGCAACTGGAGTGCATTAGACTCTAATGAAATTAAAATAGATTTATACATCTTAGCCAATGATTTTACAATATTTAGTGCAATGCCTGAGCCACGTAGCTACTCATTTCCTAATTCATGTTAATTTCACTAGACTTACAACAACACAACAACAAATCTGAAGTAAGAGAAAAAATGTAAATGTGATAACTAATAAATAATAAATTATATACATTTATTATTTATTAGTTATCACATTTACATTTTTTCTCTTACTTCAGATTGGTAAAGCTATCTACAGCTCCCAGATAAAGCTTACACAGATCATCTGTTTCTCTACATATTAGTTCTTACATGATGATGGTGTGTTAGTGTGTGTTGTGCAGGTGGATTATACACAATAGTGGTGTTGGAATTTTAATTAAAAAAAACTGCCTTGTAATTATATAATAGTAATTTAAAAAACAATTGACTACACAATGGGGAGGACCTTTTTGTTTTACTAACAAACTTAAAATTGCAAAAGTTATAGATGCAATAATTTAATGGAAGCTTTTTAAAGTTGCTGTTATATATAGGGCTTTAATTTTTTTTGTATTAAATTATAAATGTGTTCAATAATAAAGTTCAATCAATTTAATATCATAAATAGTGTAAATTTATCACAATATTTTGAAATGTTTGCCATTTTTAAAAAGATTTAGGTTTTACCTGATACACCAATAGGATCATATTTCATAATTAGTTTAAGAACTTATCAGTATCTGTAAAATACAAATTTTTGTACTTCTAGTTATTTATAAAAAAACAAGACAGTTGAACTGTGTAACTTTTGCTGTGGCAGGGTGGAAAGACAGAGGAGTGGTTTTGAAGACGTTAGCTCATGGCGTAATACTGTGAACAGACTAAAACAGCACCACCCACTCTACCTGATCCTTGAGATTAGCAACAGAGTGAGAGACAGACAGAAAAAGAGTGCTGAATGGCTAAAAGCCTTTACTCGCTGATATTATGAGGAAGTAAATTTACGTAATAGGAAACCTGTCAGTAAGGTTTCTTCTCAGGCTGTGAGGGGGGGGAAATAAAGGAGGGAGGAACATGAGCATGAGTAAACCACTGTGACGTGCTCTGCCCATAAACCTGGGTGATTTTTTACAAAGGCAGTGCTCAGATTTTTCTCGTACTTTTACAAGCTCTCAAGCAGCATGAAAGAAGGAAGGCACCAGGAGTCGACGAGGCATTAAAAAGCTCGAAGGCACAAAAAGACCACACTGAGGATATTCTTGGACCACACTACCTGCTTTGATTCAAAATAGAGAGAAGTAAAAATTTTAACTTCAGTGCTTGTGTACTAAGTGTTGTTGTCCATGTTCTCATGAAGTTTATGGAAACTAAGGAACTTTTTAAACACTATATTGCCATGGATGTTACAACAAGCTAAATCATAAAAATAACTTCATCTTAAAAGCTGAAATCAATTTGTGAAAAAGTATTTGCTTTAGGAAAAGCCCAGTTACAGTAAAGCTTTTCTAGCCATGAGGAGGAAAGATAATCTTTCATGGGTTTATGGTTGAAACAGTACTTGATCAAACTAGAGGATTTAGCCCCACAAAAGGCTTTTGTTTCTCGAACTAAATGAAACTTGACCCTAAACAAGTGTAAGTAGGATTAACATATGATCTCTGTGTCAGCAAGTGGCTACAAAGGAAAGACATTAAATACGTATGTTAAATAGGGTTGGAGCTGAAAAAACATTTTGCAATCACATCATGGAAAGTAATTTTAATTCTAATGAGTCCATACTTTATAAAGTCATATCCTCTAGTAAATTCCTGAAGTCAGACTCTCAGAAGCAACTAGGAGAGGCAGTCTTTACATCATTCCGGAAATTGCCTGAGGAACCATCATATTCTTACCCCATTAGCCCCATTTCTAAAGCAGAATCTCAGAGCATGGAAATCCCAAGTTATGTGACACATAATTCTGGGAAAACTGCAGAATTGTGGCCCACTAAGTCTTCTAAAGAGGAAACTCTGCAGACTTTAAACTTTTCCAGTTGGAGAAGACCTTTGGCCAGATCACATTCTATTTTGTCAGAAACAGACCTGGTGCATGTTACCAGAGTGGATATCCAAAGCGACACAGAAAATGAAGAGGATGATGGAGAGAGAATATCATCTAGGAGAAGATTTCAGTCTATAAACAAGGACGAAAAAACTATAAGGTATGATTGGGAACATATGTCTGCTGAGAAGTCCCAGTTCATGTCCAAAGATAAAGTGACTGTAAGACACGACATGGGTTACGTTTCACATTATAGCGATAGCGAGTGTGGTTTGTCTCTGGCAGATTCAACATTGCTCCCCTCCACAAGTAAAAGTCTTTTAGAGCCATCATGTTATGAATACTCTAATCTGCGGAGCTCTAATGCATCACCCAAAAGAAAACAGGATTACACTTTAGACATGGTAACTAATTTTCAGCAAGAGATTCCACAAACAAAATATTTGAGTAGAACAAACAACAGTCCAATAGTAAAGGACCAACTCTTAAACAGACAAGCTGTTAATGGACAAGCTGTTTCTATTTCATCCACAGCCAATGACCCAACAATCTCTACTCCCTTCATGAGTTCAAATATTTCCTCACTCCCAATTTTTTCTGAATTAAAACATACATCAGCACTAGAAGAAAAAGGCGTGGATGTCTCAATCCTTTCAGAAACTCAAGACATGAGTAGCTGCACAAATGAACCTCTTTTAAATGAAGAAGGGAGTTTTACTAGTTCAGAGTTGCTTAAATTTACAGGACTTGATTCTAAAGACACATTTTCCAAGTTGGAGAACAATGTGTTAAAGAAAACTTTATTTGAGGAACAGAAAGAGTCACTAATTGAAAACTCACATCTTACGAGTGCCATTTCTTCTTTGCAAGACAGTGGACAGGACACTACTGCCACTCTAAATCAAAACACAGAACCTAATTGCACTTTCTCTCCTGGACCACTGGCTACATCTATGACCAAGGAACCCTTTCAACTGCCAGCCCTGTTTAGTGGAATAAGAGTATTAAAGAAGGGTACTGTAGGGGATGACAAAGAAACAGTGTCAGAGATCAAACAAAGGGATACAGACCGAGCTCTGCTAAGTCTTAAACAACATGTACATAAAGCTAAGCTTAAACAAAATCTGCCCAGCACATCCAGCCACAAAACAGCAACAGAAAACAAAGATACATCTCAGCCAAAAAATCAGTGGCGTCGCATGTTAAACTTTGACGATGTCAGCAAAGAAGAGAGTATAAATAAGATGACCAAGAGGAGTGAATACCTCTATAAGGGAGAGACAGACTCAAATGCTAGGGTTCAAGTGTTTAAAAATGACAAAAATTTGATTAACACTGGTGATGCCTCAAACTTGAATTTGAGTTCGAAGCCTCTTACAAAAGATTCTGTGGAAACATCACTTGACCTAGAAGCTCTTAAAAGGAAAATTAAAAATGACAGAGATTTTCTAAAGTCAATATTTGATAAACCTTCAAGCAAGTCTCCCAGCACTGAAAAGACTACAGAACTCAAAGTATGTACTATTCATCAACCTTTTTAATCATCTATAACATTATTTATGAATATACATAATCTACAAAAGCTCCAAAAGCATGGTTTGCATATTATATAATGTATTTTATTAGACATACTTACTTTGTTAATATCAAATATTCGGTCCTCCACAGGACTACCACAGAGCATGTCATAATATACAGTTGGTGGATTATTCTCAGCACTGCAAAAAATATGTGGTAGTGTGTCATGGGTCAGCTCAGTCAGAGCAGAGCTTCTGGAGTATTTAAACATCATTAAAGTGTTCAGCCAGTATTTAGTAGGATGTGCTCTGTGAGCACCTATGAAGGATTAAAGGTTGAGTAACACAAACTGCATACACAGATGTGGCACTGTCTCTGATTTATCAAATGCAAGCTGTAACAATATAGCAGACATGTTTAGTATAGTGCACAGTAAGTGTACACGGTATTTAAAAATCCCATCATCCCTGCTGTGATTCACTTGTAATAGCACAACACACACTAATATGGCGCCTCCACACCAGCATCACTATAAAGTGCTGAGATTGATCCACCACCATGATCGGATAATACAATCTAAAATTACTGTAATTAGTGTAATTAAGGCCAAAGAAATTAACCAGGAGATCTATAGCATCTACACACTAAAATTAGATCTTTCTTTAGTGTACCTGTTAAGATGCCATGTTCTTATGTCTTATGTCTTATGTCTTGGTTTTAACTCATTCTTCTGTGTCAGCAAGGGTCTAAGGCATCTCTGAATTGCTTCCAGAATGGGTGATGTGAAATAAGCCCAGATCTGAATGTGTTTGTTTGTGTTTCTGGCCTGTTATGGGCTGGTGACATTAGCAGGGTGTTTTTAGATCTCTAAAAGTGAACACAGAGACAAGAGGATTACTCCTATTTAAGTCTAAATACAAGCTACATTCATACAATCAAGAAAAGTTAAAGCATTTGTTTCACATTGTTTCATATAACAAATAAAACCAAAACAATATAAATTCTCTCAGGACAAGTGTACATCTTATGTACCATGCTTATCACTAGACGATAGCTAAAAATGTACATGGGACCCTTATAAACAGAAGCATAAGGCAGGGGGCATGCTGCTCTTACTGTTGAACCAGTATAGTGACATTTTCCTCTGAGAACATCCACACTATTAAAAAATTTTTAAATAGAAGTAAACAAAACACAATATATGCATACGTGCATACCAATTTGGACTCTGAGACCCATGTCACCTTGTCATTCCTAATCCACAAAATCAACATCCAGAAAACAAGGAAATGCATTTCTAATCAGCAGAATGGAATTTGTTAAATAAGAAGTAATATACAGTATTTTGATAGTTATTTTACCAAAATTACCAAAATTTAGACACAAGATGAACATTCATTTGGCCGTGACTTACATTACAGATTTGTCGTTTTTCTTTTGGTATTGTAATTTCTATTTATAGTCCGAAGTCTGTTCACCAACAGACAGTGAAGATAGGACTCCTGGGCGACTTCAAGCAATATGGCCACCACCCAAAACAAAGGATGAGGAGGATAAAGTAGGTCTTCGCTATACTGAAGCAGGTAAGATATTTTATTATAAGATATTACCTTATGGTAATGTGGTAATCTCATTTATGTATAATATATTTTCTTTATTTCAAACAAAATGTAAATCATTTGAGGCGGCATGGTGGCTTAATCTTAATCATGACAGATTGATCTTAATCATGACAGATTGATCTCCAGCCCTGTGTTGATGGAGTTGATGTTGTGTTGATCACTGAAACGATGTTAGTTGGTCCTTTTAAGGCAGGGGTGCAATAAAGCAGTCGTAAAGGAGAGATCTGAATCAATAATGATGCCAAGATTATTTACAGATGAACTGGGTCTGATTAAAGAGTTATCGAGTTTTCACACAGTGTTGGAAGCTTTGTTTATTTTGTTCTTTGTTCCAACTATTAATACCTCAATTTTATCAGAATTTAGCTGTAGGAAGTTTTTTGACATCCACATTTTAATATCTTGAATACAGTCCTCCAGACCTCCTGACTGAATGAACATCATTAGGGTTAGCTGAAATCATCTCCATAAGAGTGGAAACTAATTCCATGTTTACAATAATTGATCCCAATGTAAATAGGAGTGGTCCGAGGGCTGAATATATAGGGCAAATAGGAGTGGTCCGAGGGCTGACAGTTGCGGAACACCATATTTAACTTTATGTTAATTATGAACATTGATCAGAACATTGATTGTTAACACAGGTAAACTGATATCGATCTATCAGATGGGATTTAAACCACTGGAGTACAGAACCTGTAATGCCACAGTGTTCTCTAATCTATCCAGTTAGATGTTATGATTCATTGTGTCAAAGGCTGCACTAAGATCTTATAAGACAAGAAAAGAGATTTTGTTATTATCAGCGGACAGTAATAAGTTATTAACTACTTTAATTAAGGCTTCCTCAGTGCTATGGTGAGACATAAAGCCTGACTGATAAACTTCATGAATGTTATTTAGCTAGAAGATGGTGATTTAACTGGTTAAAAAACATTGTTTTTACAGAATTTAGAGACAAAAGGTTTAAAATTGTTCTATAGTTGGACAGTATTAGAGGATCCAAATTAAGTTTTTTTAAGTAATGGTTTAATGACTGCACCCTTCAGATTTTTGGGAACATAGCCTATTGTAAGTGATGAATTTATAATGTTTATTAAAGGCTCTGTAATATTAGGTAGGAGGTCTTTATGTACATTTGTACGTATTTGGTCTAACAGACAGGATGTGTCACATTGGGGGGCGCAGTCCGTCCAAAGGCGGCACTGCGCGGTGTGATGTAGTGGGAAGGAGCGAGCCAGGCGACCAGGTAAGCAGTAGAGGAACATTTATTAAATGAAAAGGAACAAAACCCGAACCGAGACGAGGGAGCACGATGCCGAACACAAACAAAGCACACTTAACCTCAAAGTAACGTAAGCATAAAGAAATTCTATGCTGGCCTGCTGACTCAGGACGCATGCGCACTTAAGTGTAGTCAGCAGGCCACATGTTATTAGGTAGGACCCAATCCCAGCTCTAGGGGATGGGCCCTACCTACGGGAACCCTGAACCGTCAAAAGCCAAAAACGAAAACGGGGGGAGTGGCCTAGCACTGACAGGATGTTGTCTTTGAGTGTGAAATTAATGAGACAAGCTAAATGATTTTTTAGATATGGAGTAAAAGGTATTTTACTCTTGTACTATATTATTTTCAGTTATTTGTGAGTGTTGATTGATTATGCTATACGATGCATTGCAGGATCAGTCTTGTGTTTTCAATTTTGTCAATAAAGAAATTAATAAAATCATTGCTGCTGAACTGTGCGTGAGTCTGTGAATCTGATTCAGTAGCACTCTGAGTTAGTTCAGCAATGTACTAAAGTACTAAAGTTGTTTTTGTTGTTCTCTAATTATTCAAAATAATATTTAGTTGTAGCTGCATTAAGTGCATGTTTATACTCAGTCATACTGTCCTTCCATGCAAATTAAAATTTAGTTTGTCTTCAGTTACGTTCCATGGTTCTAGTGGTTTGTTTTAGGGAGCATGTTTGATCATTGTACCATGGAAAAAGTATTTTATATTTAATTATTTTTAGTTTAAATGGAGCTACACTGTGTAAGGTTGTACAAAACGCATATTTAAGGTATTCAGCTGGGTTCTCAAGTTCATCAGCTCCTGATGCTTGTTAATTGTTTAATTCAGGTAAATGTTGTAGGAATGATGCAGCAGCAGAAAGTATAATTGTGCGCCTTATATTGTATCGTGGTTTAATGACTGGATCAATTTCTAAATCGTAGGTTAATAAATAATAATCAGAGATGACCTCACTTTGTGGATAGCTAAATTATTAATGTTGATACCATGTGTATATCATATTCATATAATTTATATACATTTATACACCTCTCCATGCACCGGTCACTGTTATTGATGCACTTTATGTAAATAATGTATGTATTGCACTTCTGGCAATAAAGTCTAATCTAATCTAATCTAATGATAAAATCATGTCTAGTGTATGTTTGCAGCAATGTGTTTTACCAACCACACATTGAGTGATGCCCATGGAATTGAGAATAGAGTCAAAAGCTAATTTAAACAAGTCTAGTGGGTTTACAAAGTGAACATTGAAATCACCAACTATTAAGACCTTGTCTGGGAAAGAAAATCATCAAATTGTTTAATAAACTCTGAATATGGTTCTGGTGGGTGGTATACAGTAATAAGTTGCATTAAATTGGATTTCTTCTTCAATGAAGATGAACTGCTTATGTTAAGTACAAGAGCTTTGAAGGATTTTGGCTCGTATTTATTATTAAGTTTTACATCTATGTTTTCTATATAGATCGTAGCCACTCCACCTCCTTGTCCACTAAGACATGGTTTATGAGCATAAATATAACCAGGTGGAGAGGCATCATTTAATGCTATGTATTCATTGGTCCTTATCTGGGTTTCTGTGAGAGAGAGAGGACATTTTGAGAATTATTTGTAATTATGTCTTGAACTAGAGCTGATTTTAATGAGAGTGACCAAATGTTTAATAACCCAAGTTTTAACCTTAAAGTGTTTCGTACATTACTAGAGTTAGTATTGCTATTAATGAGATTTTTGACACACTTTTCGGACTGGACTCTTTTTGTTTTTTGCTCACTGCGATACTTGAAACTGTCTTAATGGTATAGGACCTAGTTATTGTAAGTGAGGCAGTTCGCAGGCAAGTGGTTGGCCATTCTGTCTGCTGCCTGGCCTTAGCTCTGAGTAGTCAATTTTAATTCCTATCTGAACATAAACCCAATGACATGAGCACAGCACCCTCCCGGGAGGAATGGATGCTGTCCCTTTTCAGAAAGCCAGGCCTTCCTTCAAAAATAGGCCAATTGTCAATAAAGACAATATTGTTTTCTGAGCACCACTTAAACAACCAGCAATGCAGTGACCATAAACTGCTGTACATGCCACGCCTAATTCTCCCATTCCAGTTTGATTTTCCATTAAGAAGCTTTTTTAGGTAAGCCTCAGGTGTTGTGAAAAGAAAATTTTATTCATTAGACCAGGCCACTTTTTTGATTGCGTGAGAGACCAATTTTAATGGTAAGGTGCTCATTGTGTATAGAGATCAGCATTGACATCCTGACTGACCTGCAACAAACTGCAATATACTGTGTACCATGCTGAAATACAAACTTTGCCTTGAATGACATGGACTGGGACATGTTCAGGTGCTATTCTGATGATGTCAGCATGTTTCTGGATGCAGTTTTAAGCTTTGTTGGGAAATTAGAGGATGATTCAGTCCAGAAAAACACTATTAAAACCTTTCCCAACATTTGTCATGAGAGACTTCACTAGAGAATGAGAGACTCACCGTGAAGTTGGAAGATTTGGGTCTTCATCCTTACATCTGTGACTTGGATCTCCAATTTTCTGAACAACAGACCACAAGCAGTTTAGCTTGTGATGTCTCACATGTCTCACCCACTGTCATTCTCAACACTGGAGCCCCTCTGCATCCTAAGCCCTCTGCTGAAGTCCTCATCAACAGAACAGTCGTGTAAAGAGCGGAAAGTGGAGTTAACATCTTACAGGACTTGCCATGGGGTTGCCACATCAACACCATAGTAAAGAAGTCCAGTCAGCATCTAAAAGACTTCAGGCTGCCCTTCAAGGTACTACAATCTTTTTACCCATGCACCATTGAGAGCATCCTCACTGGGAAAATCACCCACTGCTTTGGGAACAGCACCCCCGGCAGGACAGACAGACAATCATGAGAGATATACAATTAGCAGAGCATATTTCTAGGACAGAACTTTCTGACCTTCAAACCATCTACAGGAAGCAATGCTGGACCCGGGTCAGAAAGATTGTAAAGGACCCCAGTCATCCCAACATTGGACTGGTCTCTCTGTTACCCTCAAAGCGCTTCAGAACTCTAAAGGCAAACACAGAGAAAATGAGGAGGAGATTCTATCCACAGGTGGAGCTTCTATCCACACAAAATGTTGACAGGACTAGGACTCTGGGACACTAATATATACTGTACACACAGTGGATACTCAATAATGATAACACTGACTGTCACAAATATTACGAACAACTCACACATTTGTCATATTTCCAAAGTACCTCGATTTCATTTTACACTCATTGTAATTAGTTGCACTCATGTTGAGCTCTTCTGGCTCTCTCTTCAACCCAAACACCGGCTTTTGACGACGACGGGGGGAAGGGGGTCGTATCCCGCTCTCCCCTCGCTCCATGCTTCCCTGACTCCATTCAGACAATGGGAGCCGGTTAACGAGCTTGCTGTACTGTGGCTAAGTGGATCCGTAATGCGATATGCAGTACGCTCAGGAGGGGGTGCCAAAAAATAAAACTTAAGCACATTTTTTAAAAAATCGATTCTTGAACATTTTGAATCGATTCCGAATTGCCTGGACTACGAATGAATTTTTTTCAGCAACCCTTGTATATTTAATTTAGTTTTATTGCATTTTGCACTATTGATTTATTCGTAGAACTCTTGTGCTTGCATTTTAGATTTCAATGTATATTTACATTTACATTTAGTCATTTAGCAGACGCTTTTATCCAAAGCGACTTACAAATGAGAACATTACAAGTCAGAAGTTATGGAGAAAACCAACTGTACTGTAAATTCATCAAAACTGGTTGTTATTTGATGCTGCGCCCCCCCCCCTTTTTATTTAGTTTATTTTTTTTCCTACAACAGATATTTGTTAAAGAGATGCGTCTTCAGTAGTTTCTGTTGGGAAGAAAGTTCCACCATGTTGCAGTGGTGAACGCCACGGAGTGAGAATTTGCTCCTCGGTGAGGTGGAATCGCCAGGCGACAATCATCACTGGAGCGAAGTGAACGAGTAGGAGTGTATTTTGAAAAGATAGAGTGAAGGTAGGAGGGGGAAGATCCAGAAATGGTTCTGTAGGCCAGAGTCAGTGACTTGTACTGAATGCGAGCAGCTACAGGGAGCCAATCAAGGGAAATGAGTAGTGGAGTGACATGAGTTCGCTTGGGCTGGTTAAACACAAGTTGGGCTGCAGAGTTTTGAATTAGTTGAAGAGGTCTGATTGTGGAAGCTGGAATACCGGCAAGTAGCGCATTACAATAATCAAGCCGGGATAGGACTAGGGCTTGAACAAGCAGTTGGGTAGCATGTTCAGTCAAAAAGGGTCTGATCTTCCTTATGTTGTAAAGAAGGAATCTACAGGAATGGGCGGTTTTGATGACATGATCAGAGAGTTTAAGATGGGAGTCTATTGTGAAACCAAGGTTCTGGACCGAATCGGTTGGGGAGATTGTGGAGCCATCAATTTTGAAGGTCAGGTCGTGATGGATTGAGGGTTTAACTTTTAGCTGGGATAATGAAAAGCTCTATTTTTTCTAAATTAAATTTGAGATGACGGGCCTTCATCGAAACAGATATGTTGGTGAGGCCGGCAGATAACCGATTTGAGATGGTGGTGTCGTCAGGGGCAAAAGACAGATGAAGCTGAGTGTCATCAGCATAGCAGTGGTAAGAGAAACCATGCGCCTGGATGACTGTGCTCAGTGATGTCATGTATAGTGAGAAGAGGAGAGGACCAAGTACAGAGCCCTGAGGCACATCAGTGTGTACTTGGTGAGAGTTAGAGATCTCCCCATTTCATGACACTTTGAAGGTCCTTCCTGTGAGATAGGATCGAAACCATTCAAGTGTCGTATCAGAAAAGCCTTATTCAGATAGAGTGGACAGTAGAATCTGATGATTTAATGTATCAAAAGCTGCAGAAAGGTCTAACAAAATGAGAACAGAGTATTGAGAGCAATGCTGTCTCCGTAAAATGACCACATCTAAAACTGGACTGATCAAGGAGATTATTCTGATTAAGAAATTTGGAGACCTGTGTGGATACCACCCATTCAAGTGTTTTAGACAGGAAAGGTAAAAGAGAAACAGATCTGTAGCTCTCGATCAAATTTGTGTTGAGCGTAGGAAATACTTTTAAAATGCATTTTTAAACTAGTTTTGACCATAAAATTTGATTTGATTTCATTTAAAACTATTTGAGCAATTTGAGCTACAGTAGCTTAGTTGTTCCAATGTTAAGCATTAGCATTAGCCAGCCAGACTCCAGTTTACTGTCTCATCTCGGAACCACTTTTGATATTTGCCACCTAATATATCCCAGTTACAAACAGGTACCGTGATAAATCATATTTATATATTGTGTTATATACTTTACCTGTCAGTAGCATTAATGTTATGCCTGGTCAGTGTAATTTTGTTATTTTTTTGGATGGGCTTGAACAAAAATATTTTTAGTAATCAGAAATTGCTTGCTAAAGTTGCTAAAGTAATATATGCAAGCACTTAAGTAAAAGTAATAGCCACACTTGTAAATACAAACTACAAACATGCTTTGAGACAATATAAAAGCACTATATAAAAAACTTGAACATTAAACACACAATAAAGTAAATAACAGTACACATTTTCAGTAAAAATGCTCTAAGAATGCTCTATTTTTTATTATTTTAATAAGATTACCTTTGATTTCCACTACTTTCCATTTGTCAATTTAAAGAATTAATTTCTGTATTTAAACCATACTGCTTAAATCACTTTAATAAACTATGTTTTTATACAATGCATTTTTTATTAGTGTAACTTTTATTAAATGTATCTATAATATTTCATGCAAAATTAAATGTGCTTAAACTGTATGCAAGAAATAAATTAGCTACATTGTGCTTAGAAAATAGAAAATACTATTTGCTATTTTCTTTTTTTTTTTTAAATATTTCAATGAAATATCTTTCCAGAGCACCAAGCTGCCCTCCTACAGCTAAAGAGAGAATGTAAAGAGGAAGTTGAAAAGCTCCATGTGAGTATAACATTTTAATTTAAAATTCCAAGATGTTTACTTCAGTCTAGTTTAAATCTATATTTATAATTA
This sequence comes from Corydoras maculifer, assembly GCA_019802435.1. Classification (NCBI taxonomy): domain Eukaryota; kingdom Metazoa; phylum Chordata; class Actinopteri; order Siluriformes; family Callichthyidae; genus Corydoras; species Corydoras maculifer. The sequence goes on along the minus strand of JAFMOD010000299.1, from coordinate 740,683 downwards.
GTTATAACATCTTTAAAGGTGATAATGTGTATTATATTCTATATTTATGTTTAGATCACTACATTTGTGCAGTATACAGCAAAAAAAATACAGCTACTTTATTTTCTTCACTGATTTTACGATAACAGCTTTATCAAATTCAATATTAACTCTGCAATTGATTACTGGTAAATGATTACTTCACACATGCTATTGTAGTCTTTTTTTCTGAATACTTAAAGAGTCATTAAATTTGATATAGACTAACATTACTTTGGGTAACAGAAAGGAAAACAAAATGTATGCAAATGACCTCCATTCTGGTACAAGATATCTAAATTGTTTAAAAGTCCCTCATCTTGTCCATTATCACATATATCGTCTTAATTCACAAAGTGTATATAACAACTTAAGATATTTATTATATGCATAGATTAATGAGTAACAAATATCTGTTAACTTTCTGCACATGCATGCAACACGCAGTCAGACTTCGAGCTCAAGGTCTTCCATCTGCGTGGTGAGCATGCTGTGGCACTCTCCAGGCTAGAACGTAATATTGGTAAAGATGATCAGGAGCAAGGAACATTACGTTGTCCAAGCAAAGTGCGAGATGCCTGTGTATCCACTGAAGATGACATATCTTTCAAAACATATCGCAGTGTTTGCATCCAAACTGACCGAGAAACATTTGTCAAGTCTCCGGAGGATAAAAACGTCAAACCTGTTCAAAACCTGCCTAAAAAGCTGGCCCTGGACTCCATTACCAACAACCTGGGATTATCACCTGGAGCTTCACCTACCCCAGCTCCATCTGTGCCAAACCAATTAGGTAGTTTAGCATTGGCTTCACCACAACTTTCAGGTCCTGCAGTACCACCACCTCCACCTCCTTTACCTGGTATGTCTGGTGTTCCTCCTCCTCCACCTCATTTACTTGGTATGCCTGGCATCCCACCTCCTCCACCAGGTATGCCTGGCATCCCGCCACCTCCACCTCCTCCACCTGGTATGTCTGGCATTCCGCCTCCTCCACCTCCTCCACCTGGTATGCCTGGCATCCCACCTCCTCCACCTCCTCCTCCTGGTATGCTTGGCATTCCTCCTCCTCCACCTCCTCCTGGTATGCTGGGTGGTCCACCTCCACCTCCACCTATGCCTGGGTTTGGGCCTGCTCCTCCTTTTCCCACCTTTGGGCAGGCGATAGAGAAACCTCCACGTAAACCAGCGATAGAACCCACATGTCCAATGAAGCCCCTTTATTGGACTAGGATTCAGATTCAAGAAAACAAGTAAGTTTGTTTTCTCCATGCTTTAAAGAACAAAATAGATACAAATTTCACAAAATGACACACACACAGGCACAAAGAGAAGAGAGAGAGTGTATAAATATATAAAAGAAGAAAGAGTATAATACAAAATGATTAGGATGTGAGCACAGATTTGTAAATAATTTTACTTATACCAGGAAAATATCAGGAAAGACTCTGCAGGACCCTTTATTACAAAAATCAATGTACAGTACTGAAAGAAGAATGTTTGTTATATTTTAGAATATAGTAGTAGTAAATAATTTTATGTTGATCTGGAGATGTTTGGATTATTTTCCTGGTTAGAACAACAGCAAGTCCATGATGTCATGTGCGAATTTCCAAGGCATCACAAAGATGTATCTTTGTGTTTAACAGTGGACATCAGAATTAGATCAGAATAAAAACTGTTCCCCTTCTGTTACATACTGTTGCTCTAAAGAAATTGGATCAACTGCTATAACTGAAGATTATGTGTATGTTTAAACAGAAGCGTATTTCAATAAATGTGTTTATTGAATGTAGTTAAGTACATTCCTCTTATGCAGTAATCCTAATAGTAAAATCAACTAGATGTTTTTTTTACCTATCTAAATGTACATTTCTCAAAACCAAAATAATTTTCTTATCTTTAACAGGTGTGCCAATAATTGTAGAGGAGATTATAGTCGTACACTATAATACTAATAAAGACATGACTGGAGAATTTGTGTGTGAATGTTTGGGATAATTATAAAAAATACCAAAAACAAAACATTTTTGCTACATAGTACTGTACAGTAAAAAGTGTGGCTTCATAAATTCCTCAAATGGGATTCACTCCTCACTAATGGAATTACTGGCAACACAGTCCTAGTACTGCTCTTTTCATTTGTTTCAGTATCTCATTACTCAATTGTAAATTCTTGCTAAAACTCTTAGCACATTTAACTGGTTACTTTTTAAGTTTATTTAAACAAATTACTTATAAATCAAAAATCTCATCTCATCTCATCTTGTTTAAGCAGTGTTCTTTTTGTTTTATCAATCAAAAACACTTGTAAACACATCTTTTGTAAAATTTACAAAATAAGACAACAGCACATTCAAAAAGAATGTTTCATACTCCTTTATTATTATCACAGTGTATTAGCACTCGGTGAAAGGGAAAGAAGAAAATTGAGAATGGGAGCTCCAATAAGGGCACATTTAAACTGCCTCGACAGCTGTTTGTATTGACCATGTTACTGGGCAACAGACAAAATCAAAGGCGTCTTATCCTTAATGACACAGATTTTTTTCAGGAGACAGACAGTCTAAAAACTTTAAACTGCCTTGAAACACATAGTTTAAAAAGATTAGCTTTAAATAATATAGTCTTGACTTGACTTTCTTTGATCTCTGTAGTACTTTGTTGTTATATATTCACTTTAAGCAAAAACTCTCACCTTGTCAGACAAAAGGGCAAATAAACTTTGAATGAAGCTTATTAAAGAAAAAAAATCATTGTTAACAGCAGAGAAATAACAGCTTGCCTATTCTTCTTTATATTATGTTTTCTTTCTGTCACAGAGTGCTCCTCTAAAGGCATCTGAAATATTGCATGCCTTGTGATTAAACACTGATGGAGTTGTGTTTCTTTTTTAGCAACACCATGCTCTGGGGTACTCTGGAAGAGCCAGATATTATTGACATGAAGGAGTTTGAGGACCTTTTTGCCAAAGCTGCATTGCAGTCAAAGAAGAAGCCTCTCTCAGATATGTATGAGAAGAAGACCAAAGCTAAAAAGGTTTGACTACTACTCCTTCTGCAACACTTTGTGTCAAATTAAGTTTAGAATCACCACTTGTATTCCAGAAAAGTATCTAGCATCATTTAATATTTAAATGTATAACAGTTAAATAAGCAAACTATTATAGAATAGAAGTTTTTACCATAGCAATATTAAAATACTGGTTAAGGAATTTTTTGTTGCTACCACTAGAGGGTGTATAAAGTACACACAATCTTGCATGTTACATAATGTTGGTGACCTACAGTGATGTATTGTTCAGCTAAATAGCGCTTGTCTTGGCGTCCAGACATCTTTAAATCCATACCCACCATGCCTTGATGCCACCTGATCAATCAGTAAGAGCACCAGGCCGCGCTTGTCTGGTCACACTGTCTTTAGAGGTGGACTTGTTTGAATTGTGATAACTGCAGACAATTGCTTTGTCATCAGTTTGTTATCTCAGTTCTCAACATTCTATGATTTAGCACATCACCATTCTCTAAAATACAATGTATCCATTTATACCCATTCTAATATATCAATATCTCGATATTATTATAGTTGGCTGTATTTCTAATGTGCATTTAGATTTTATGTTAATCTAAAACAGATTAACTTCTCTCGTAGAGCTACATCTAAATGATTCCAAACTCATTCTGCAGTATGACAATGACACCGAAAACACCAAAAATCATTAACGCAAGTAATCTGTGATATTGTGAAATGCAGACAGCCAAGTTTGAAAAAGTACTACAAAACAACTGAGCAGCATCAAGCTGTTTTCACACCAAATACTTACTTTTATAATTACTTTTGATTCAGTTGTTTTATATAAGCATTATAATTATAACTATCAGGAACATTATTAGCATATAAAGTATTAATAACATGTTTTTATACATTTTATACACATTACAAATTTTTTGGTAAAAGTGAAAAGCCAAATGGACATTGGCTTGAATGTTCTTTTTCCAAATGCATTTTTTCTTAATATCTGTTAAACAAAAGTAGTTGATCTCCAGCATTTTTTATTTTAAATTGTTTATATTTCAAGATCTGAATAATTTTCACGAGGAGTTGTTTTTTCTGCTAGTGATTTTAGAGTTGTTTGAGGGGAAAAAAAGCCAGTGGTCATAACAATTCTGGATAAATGATAGCAGGCAGAGCTACAATGGTAATGTGAGTCTTTGCACAGACCTTTATGAGAACGAAATTCATTATTTCATATTTAAATCTGCATATACTGATTAGTGAGAAGTAATAATCTTAGTGCCAAGGTCAAAAGGAGGGGGTTCATATACTGTACACAGGTACACAGGTGAGCAGTCCATCTGAGACATAGTAAGGAACCTAAGACACAAAGACAAAAGTGCACATTTACATTTACATTACATTTACACAATGGGACAGCTTTTACTGAAGAAGAAATTTAGAAATTGAAAGGTCAAACTAACTAAAAACTACTGAGTTATACATTCTTTTTTGTCTGGAGTTTTTGGAAACTCTGGTTTCCAAACATTCTAAACATTCCCAAACATTCTAAAAGATAAACTGAAAGTACTAATTTGCTCTTTTTTCTAATGTTGTGGAGTGGATATACATCCAGGGTGTTTTCCTGCTTTTTGTGTAATTGGATAACTAATAAATAAACATTACTAACTGACACTACCAATAAATCCAAATTAATCCAAAGACTTGACATGCTTTGGCAAGTAAAGTTTAGGCAAACATTATGATCAAACATATTCCATACACTTGTACTTAAAAACAATGTTCAAACTTATAGACAATAGAATCTTCATTTAAACGGTTAATGTAGTGTAGTGGGCGGTAGTGTAGTGGCTTAGTGGTTAGCACGTTCGCCTCTCAGCACTAGGGATTCCCGGTTCGAATCCCCATCTGGGTGGAGTTTCCATGTTCTCCCCGTGTCCACGTGGGTTTCCTCCGGGTTTTTCGGTTTCCTCCCACAGTCCAAAAACATGGATGAAGTCAATTGAATTCTCCAAATTGCCCCATATAGCGTGTGTGTGTGAGTGAGTGTGTTCCCAGCGATGGATTGGCGCCCTGTCCTGGGTCTATCTGCCCAGCGCCCGAAACGTTCTTCCCTGGATGGGCATGGGGAACCCCACCGCAACCCTACTAGAGTATAAAGCGGGAGATAATGAATGAATGAATGTAGTGTAGTTTGTGTACATGGGCATGGTCATTTTAATTATTATATGTTTACTTAATGTGTTGATTCCTTATTTATGATATCTTGAATGACTATAATATTATTAGCATTGTGTCACACTCGCTTACCTCGGTCTGAACGGCTGTGCAACAGAAGCGCAAAGCCGAAGCGCTTTAATGCGATGAAGGGAGCCAAGCACAAGCAGGTAGAGGAGAAACATATTTTTATTGAAGGTGTAGGGACACCCAAAAATAGAGAGGTACAAAACACAAGCTGACATAAAATTAATGATGTGCACGGAGGGAGGGGAACACAGAAACTAAATACATGAACACCCGACCACGTGCACCAAAACAAACCAATGACCAATAGAAGTTAATTAACTAAAATAATACATAAAAGAACAAATGATACACTAAAAGAACACAAGTTAATTAACCTATAATTAAGGAACAGGTGCCCTAGCACCTGTTACTGTACCCCTGACCCTACGGTCGCGAAACGGGGGGACGCGACCAAGAAAAAAAAAAAACGCACGCTGGAGGGGTCTCTGTGGGTTCACACGCTGAAGGGGCCTCTGCGGGTTCGCATGCTGGATGGGCCTCTGCAGGTTCGCATGCTGGATGGGCCTCTGCGACTCAGGCGTGGCCCGAAATCGGTTGCAGACACTGCACATGTCACACATGCAGCGCACGTACCTGGCTCCGCAGCTCTTGGCTCTGTGCCGGCGGCGCGCTCCGTGCCTAGGTTTCACACCAGGGAGCTTCACGAACCGGACTGGACTGCCAGTCTAGAACTCCTCAGAGTTTAGGAGGGTGCGTATTGGCAAAATATGCCAAATACGACTCGCCCGTCTCGTCATTGGAGATCTCGATAATATCCAGACCCTCCTCCGCACAGAACGACTTATATCCACTACTCCACAGAAACTCATCCTCGGAGTCGGACCAATCCAAAGCTGCTGAATTAAAGCCGCCCTTACGGCTCCGGGACGGCGGGCATTGCATACCGGCGTACTCGTGAACACGACGGAGGGCACCATGAGTACAACGGTTTACGGCCCCTGCAAAGAAAAAATTCAAAAACGCTTACTTGGGCTCTGGACTCCCCAAATTTACTGGCACGTCGTTTTGTCACGCTCGCTTACCTTGGTCTGAACGGCCGCGCAATGGAAGCGCAGAGCCGAAGCGCTTTATCGCGCTGAAGTGAGCCAAGCACACGCAGGTAGCGGAGAAACAGATTTTTATTGAAGGTGTACAAAACACAAGCTAACATAAAATTAACTACATGCATGGAGGAAGGGGAACACAGAAACTAAATACATGAACACCCGACCACGTGCACCAAAACAAACCAATGACCAACAGAAGTTCATTCATTCATTCATTATCTTCCGCTTTATCCTCTATTAGGGTCACGGTGGGGTTCCCCATGCCTATCCAGGGGAGAACGTTTCGGGCGCTGGGCAGATCCACCCAGGACAGGGTGCCAATCTATCGCTGGGCACTCACTCACTCACACTGACATGCACGCATACACACTCTATATGGAGAACTCAATTGACTTGATCCATGTTTGTGGACTGTGGGAGGAAACCGGAGAACCCGGAGGAAACCCACGCAGACACGGGGAGAACATGGAAACTCCACCCAGATAGGGATTCGAACTGGGAATCCCTAGTGCTAAAAGGCGAACGTGCTAACCACTAAGCCACCGTGCCACCCCAACAGAAGTTAATTAACTAAAATGCCGAACGCAAACACAAGTTAAGTAACCTAAAAATAAGGAACAGGTGCCCTAGGCATTTTATAACCACAGTTTAATTTCAGTGGTTACTTGCAATAATGAAAAAAGGTTTACCATTTTATTAAAACCACATTATCATTCTTTAAGAGTTATGGTTTTTGGAGTGATAATAGTACAACTGCAAATTTGGCATGTAAATGTACTTGTGCTAGCTTCTACAAAATGCATTTTAAGATTTAAATTTACATATGGGCGGCACGGTGGCTTAGTGGTTAGCACATTCGCCTAGGGCACCTGTTCCTTATTTTTAGGTTACTTAACTTGTGTTTGCGTTCGGCATTTTAGTTAATTAACTTCTGTTGGCTTGGTGGTTAGCACGTTCGCCTCTCAGTACTAGGGATTCCCATTTCGAATCCCCATCTGGGTGGAGTTTCCATGTTCTCCCCGTGTCTGTGTGGGTTTCCTCCGGGTTCTCCGGTTTCCTCCCACAGTCCAAAAACATGGATCAAGTCAATTGAATTCTCAAAATTGCCCCATATAGAGTGTGTCTGTGTGAGTGAGTGTGTGCCCAGCGATGGATTGGCACCTTGTCCTGGGTGTATCTGCCCAGCACCCCGGACGTTCTCCCCTGGATGGGCATGGGGAACCCCACCGTGACCCTAATATAGGATAAAGCGGGATGTAATTAATGAATAAATTTACATATGTAAAGAAAATTAATTTCACTTTCACAACCTTATTGCTGCTTGGATTATGGACTCAATAACTATTTTTTGTGGTTTTTGTTACAGTCTTGAGTCTTTTTGGCAGCAGGTTTGAAATGAATATGTGAGTTATATGTACAATATTTTACTCTAATTTCTGTTAATCTATTTTGATTATTTGTAGTAGACAATATGTCACGTAATTTATATGGCTTGCCACTAGCCTTAACCAGTAAGTGTACAGCCTATAATGTGTAAGGCTGGTTAGCTTAAACATGCTAGTTCATTAGATGTGTTAAATGAGGCTCTCTCTATCAAACAGTGGCAGTGGGAGGGGAGTCGTGGTGAGATCCCTAGCAACATTAATAATGAATGCAGTAACAGCATGCTCACTTTGCTGCCTGTAATGCAATACCCACTTTAAAGACCTCTTTTGCCAGTTCCCACTGAACACCTTGGTAGTTCAGTGCCTGCAAGAATGCACCTTAGCTAACTAATGAATAAGTCCAAGACATTAACTTTTAAAGCGGTGCTTTAACTTGCCAAAACAGTTTTGCACTTTATGAGGATATTTAGTAATATTTAATTATGTCCATGTGTAGGATCAACTAAAAATCCTGTAAATTTATAGTCCGTTATAAAATGTCCATGCATGCTTATACAGAACTGAAAGCTTTTTCTTTAAAGCTGTATCCTAATTGTGATATATGTACCATTTAAAGGTTATTCACTTTTCTGTCAGTGCTAACCTGTCTTTATCCCCAGATTGCAACCTGACTGGTATTTAGACTTAAGTAAAACATACAAATTGTATAAAAATTATTTTATGGTCATATCATAATCATATGGAAATAATAAGTTTCAATAAAGGCAATATTAATCAGATTTTGGAAAGATACTGTTAGGATTGGGGGAAACTTGAGCCATGTCACTAACATGTCTGCATGCCTAGGTGCTTGATTTTATACACCTGTGACCATGGAAGTGATTGGAACACCTGATTCAGATAATTTGGATGGCAAAAAGTTCCCGCTAGGTGCTTTAGGTGATTCGTTTCACCTACTGAAGCATTCGAAGCTAATAATTACTCCCGGCATCAAGCAGTGAAAAGACTTTGCCAGGCCTGTCTATTACAACATAATCAATCATCTTCTTGATGAGTAAATGTGTAGATGTTAGGTTTGCTTTAAGGTCTTATAAAGGTATGTTATTAAACTATATGTAATTCTAATGTGTATGTCTCAATGCAACATGTATTGTAAAGACATTAAATTGGACTGAGAACATTGCAGTTTAATAATATCGGTTATGAAAGCTAATGATAATATCTAATCTAACCTACCTAAATGTTCTAAATCTGAGTAATCTGCAACTTAAAGCAAATAATCACATTTTACATTTACGAATTATTTAGCTATAATTAATTTTATTTTAATTTATAATTCATTCATTCATTATCTTCCGCTTTATCCTATATATTAGGGTCACGGGGGGTTCCCCATTCCCATCCAGGGGAGAACGGGCGCTGGGCAGATACACCCAGGACAGGGCGCCAATCAATCGCTGGGCATTAATTTATAATTATTTTGCTAATTCTGACTTAAAGTCTTAAATGCTTAACAGTCTGTTTTCAGTGGTGTCTTATTTACCTTTTTATGATTATGGCATATTTTCTTTCAAACACAATGTTTTGGACTGCACACAGGTATAAACATAAGCTCTTTGACTACACCACATGACTTTGGATTATTATTAGTATTTAGTATTTGGATTAGTATTTCAGTCTGTCTGTCTGTCGGTATGTATGTATGTACCATGAGCTGTGGCTTTTCTTTTTGTCTTTAGTAACAGTAAGATATTTGGGGATAAATTTTTTGATGCAGATTTTCACATTTATATATTAAATTCTTATATATTTGGTTGCTGTACATTGTTGAGAGGAATTTGTATGCAATATTCTCTTAATGTTTTAATTGTCATTATAGATAGTCAAGTTATTGGATGGAAAACGGTCTCAAGCTGTGGGGATCTTAATATCAAGCCTTCATCTGGAGATGAGGGATATTCAGCAAGGTGAGAAAAGTACACGTCACATTTTTGAAGGTTTTTAACAGAAAAGATAAATTATTAATTTTCTTACCCACTTATTCTGTCTTTCTCCATCTCTTACACCTTTAATTACACAATGAATTATAAAATAGGAATACTTTTATGAATTATAGCACATGCTTTGAAACTATTTTAATAATATTATTTTTATAACTTTAATTCTAATTACAATTTCTAACCAGAAATGACCACAACAATTTGGTTTATTATTAATATCTAAAGTGTGAAAGCCTAAAAAAGCCTTTAAAAAATCTAGGGTTTGTGGCCAGTATTGGTTTAAAAAGAGGACTGGATTCCAGCAAAGAATCAAACATTTTAAATGTTTAAAAGTATTTCTTTTTTTTGAAGAATTGGTCATTAACATTAATATTATCATCTGCACCAGTAAAACAGCTAACTCATGCTGTTTATTCATAAACTCCAGGTAATGGCTGTAAAACAAAGAAAAAAAATTCTTAACTGACAACATTCACACATGCAGCACATAACAGGAGATCAAAAAGCAATGGTCATAAACCATAATCACTTGAAAAGTTCCAAATATCACTGTTCTTCTATTGGCTTGTTACGATTGTTGAGCTTCAGAACATTATTAGCACTTCCTCACACATTCTTATCTCCAGTTCTCAATGTGTTACAGCTTTCTATTTAAATCGCACATGCACATTGACTCACAGGCATTTTAGTCTAGACACTTTATTTTTTACAGAACTAATATGACCTTACTCTGTTTCTTTTAATCACTTGTATATAATGATCTTTTCAGACCAAAAAATCTCAGGCCAATCAGTGCCTAAAATTAACATGAATGTTAAGTAAGAAGCAAGCATTAACCAATGTGTGTACTCTGTGCTTGTGCCCTTAAAATTTTTTGTGAGGTCCAAAATTTATGCTTGTCATTATAAATGCACTTCACCCTCAACCCTCTCTTGTATGTTTTGTCCTTGTCCCACTGTCACGCTCGCTTACCTCGAACTAAAGCGGCTGCGCAGATGAAGCGCAGAGCCGCAGCGCCTTAACGCGCTGAAGGGAGCCAGGCACGCAGGTAGCAGAATCACGGATTTTTATTACAGGTGTAGGGACACCAACAAACAAGAGGTACAAAAACGAGCGAACATAAAACTACGACGTGCACTGAGGAAGGGAAACACAGGAAATACATACATAGACACCCGACCACGTGCACAAAACTAAACCAATAAAAAGAAAATGTTAATTAACTTAAATGAGGATCATGAACGAAAGTTAATTAACTCAATGACGAACAAAAACAGTGGAACAGGTGCCCTACGCACCTGTTACACCCACTTTGATCAGTCTGTGTACCATAAGACTCCATAGAAAATCCAGCAACCATATGTTACCTATTTAAGCTTTTGGTTGCTATTATGTTGATTTTATTTTCATTTATACATAATATATAGATTAGTGAAAAGAATATACAGTGATCAATGTTCATTATTTGTTTTGGTCAGTAGAGCATTTATTTTGAAAAACAAACACTTTTACATGTCTTATAAAAGTCTTTCATCTAAGTCTTTGCTGCATGCATCCTTAAGCAACCATCTGTAACATGGCTAGAGGTTTTTTCCTTTAATTTGCCACACCTGTGGCGCATCTGAAGCAAATAACTGTTTGATTAAATAATTGTTTGATCCTCCGCCCTCCTTGAGCCGGGCTTGGCAGGCGCCTCCTGGTGAACGCCCTCTGCAGGGGAGGCGTGACAAACGCCCTCTGGCTCCATGTCAAGGTGAGCTCCCTCTGCGGACGAGGCGTGGCAAGGTCAGGTGGGCGCCCTTGGTGGATCAGGAGTGGGCCACGCCTTCTGGCTGCGTGGTCCGTTGGACACTCTCGGCGGGTCAGGAGTGGGCCACGCCCTCTGACTGCCTGGTCCGGTGGGCGCCCTCTGGCTGCGTGGTCCGATAGACGCCTTTGGCAGACGAGGGGTGGGCCACGCCTTCTGGCTGCATGGTCCGGTGGACACCCTCGGGCTGCGTGGTCCGATGGACGCCTTTGGCGGACGAGGGGTGGGCCACGCCTTCTGGTTGCATGGTCCGGTGGACACCCTCGGGCTGCATGGCGAGGTGTACGCCCTCTGGCTGTGGGGCGAGGTGGATGTCCCTGGTGCTCTGGCTGGGCGGCGTGCGGCCCCTGGTACTCGGGCTGGGCGGCGTGCGGCCCCTGGTGCTCTAGCTGGGCGGCGTGCGGCCCCTGAAGAACAGGCTGGGCGGCGTGCGGCGCAGGGACCACGGCAGGTGTGCAAGCTTGCGGGTCTGTGGCAGGAACGCCCGCTGGCTGAGCCTCGGCGGGAACGCACGCAGGAGGGGCCTTGGCGGGTTCGCACGCTGGCTGGACCTCGGTGGGTTCGCACGTTGGCTGGACCTCGGCGGGCACGCACGCTGGGTGGACCTCGGAGGGAACGCACGCAGGAGGGGTCTTGGCGGGTTATATATATATATATATATATATTCATTCATTCATTATCTCCCGCTTATCCTTTATTAGGGTCGCGGTGGGGTTCCCCATGCCCATCCAGGGGAGAACGTCTCGGGCGCTGGGCAGATAGACCCAGGACAGGGCGCCAATCCATCGCTGGGCAGTTGCAGTTGCCTTGTTGTTGGTACCAAAATAGATAGATACCAATGCACCTACATGTCTATTAAAAAAACGGATCACTAACATTTCAAGAGAATTAATTGTGCGTTTGCTGCCATATATAAATTTTGGCAAGGACCAATTTTGTACAGTCATAATTGTAAATACATTTATTGTATCTATGATGCGAATAAAAATACATTTCTATTTAAAAAAGGGTAAAAAAAAATTATTAAATATATATTTTATTGTAATGAACACAACCTATTCACATTCTTATAATAAATGTGTTCTATGTTGCAGCTGTTCTAAATGTAGATCAGTCCATAGTGGATCTGGAGACGATTGAGGCTTTGTATGAGAATGTGAGTAACATGGTGGTAAGATGTTATGTAAAGAGACTGCTGTTGTGACAAAAAACGGGATACTGTGAACAACACATAACTTGCTGGTTTAATCTAAGAATATGTTTTATTAATGTCATATAGGTATTTATTTATTATTTTTTTATGTAATTTTAACTTTTTGTAGAATTTAATATAATCCATTTAATAGAATTCATGGTTATAATTGCCTTAAAGATATAAATAATTGATTTTAATGATCATTACATACAGATCTCTTTTAAATGATATTGATCTGTTCAAAAATATGGCATTTTCTTAAAACAGTGTGGTTATGAACATTTATGTAAATTGTGAAAATTGTTATAAAGCATTATGAATGCATTATAAAACTTTACAAATGTGTTTATAATACATTATGCATACCAGATTTATATTTTTTTACTGAACTTTTTGTTTATTATATGCTTTTTGCTATGTATGTCATTAAATCAATATTTAATTATTAAAGGCATTTTTATACTCTGTTGCTAACTACTTAAACTTAACAGAGGGCTCAAAATGATGAACTGATAAAGATAAAGAAATATTACAAGACATCTAAAGAGGATGAGGTCAAGCTACTGGACAAGCCTGAACAGTAAGTCATTTCTTAAATAATTCAAATTCAGTATGGAGTAATGAAGGTTGAAGGTGATGGTTCCCTTATTTTCACCTAGTGAGCTCTAAAATATGAATGAGTGTACATGCACAGAAGTATGCAGAAGTAGTGTTGTATGCACAACAACTCTTAGAAAATTGTTATATGCATTGATTTACATGTCTAAATATATTGTTGAAGCAAAAAAATCAACATTTATGTAGTAAAAATATAGTAATATGTGCATTGTAGACAATTCTCAAGAAAAGTTGTAACACTTTCTAAAAATTTACAGAGACCCTAAAGGGACATAAATTTACTTTTTTATTTATATAAGTCATTAGCATGACATAAGTGTTGCTCACAAGAAATGCCATGAGCATGAGTTATTATATGGTACATAATCTGGTAATAACCAGGCGTGACTAATCTCTGACTAATCACTGTTTTATTGATTTACAGATGAATAATAAACACGAATACAAATAAAGGTGATCTCTCTTAGATTGTAATGTTTGAAGCAGAACCTAACCTCAGATGCGTTCACAGTCATCGGAGTTTGCATGTTCTCCGCGTCACATCTGGTTATTACCAGATTATGTACCGTATAATAACTCGTGGTCACGACATAATAAGTGGTGCGCACAAGTTATGTTGTGACCATGAATTAATAAAACTCATAAATTAATTTGAATTATTATATCTCGTGCTCATGACATAATATCTTGTGAGCACGACTTATTTTGTTGCGAGCATGACATAATAACTAGTCAGCACCACTTATGTCATGATCACAAGATAATAACTTGTGATCATGAAATAAAAGCTCGACATGGACCCAGACATACAGTATATAGTAAAAAAAATAAAATACTTGTGACCACAATATCTGGTCCATGTCTGATTACGCTAATTTACTCATTGATTTACTCGTGTCTATCGTAGTAGCATGGCAATTTTTTAAACATGACTACCTGATGGTGGGGCGATAACCAACAATTCCTTTGAACTTTACGCACTAAAAAATTCCTGATTCCCTAGATCTTCTTATTATATAATGAACTGTAGCTGTTAAAAAAGTGACATTCTTGTAATGAGACACCATCTGTGTCATCAGATGGATTCTCTGAAGGCCTAAAAATATCTGAATCACAGTTGTTTATATTAACATAAGGTTAATTACATTTTGTCCATGAATACTTATTAAATAATTCCTTTATTTAATAATTAATGATTAAGTCTGCTTCCTTTCATAACAAGTCTCTCTGTTGTGCCGCTTCCAGAGACATTTAGCCAATTATATTTCAGCATCATTGGTTGCCAGGTTTAATTTTTTACACCTTCAGAATGAATTATGCTGGACACAGTAGCATTAAATAAGTATAGAGCAATTTCTGTAGCTTCAACCAATCTGTCACAGGTGCCTGGGGCACCTGTCCCTCATTTAATGGACTCATTGTCTCCGTTGGGTTTATTTTGTGCACGTGACTGGGTGTCTTTTGTATTTAGTTTCCGTCTTCCATTTTCCTGGTGCATGTCTTTGTTTCGGTAATATCCCGATGTTAGTTTCGTTTCGTTTGTTCCCCCTTTCTGTTGGTGTCCCTACACCATTTTTAATAATAAATCCGTTTTGTTTTTAGCCCGGTGCCTCCGAACTCTCCTTCCGCGCTCAACCACGGTGCGGCGCTTTTATAACCATTACTCCCGCGCAGGTAATATCCGTGAGAGCGTTTTATCCGACGGACCGGCGTACGCATTTTTCCCCGCGTGGCCGATTCCCGGAAACGCTCACAAGGCACAAGCGGCGTACGCATTCCTCCCGCGTAGCCGATCCCCCGGGGAAGAATGAGCGGCTTCTAACACAATCAGATTTTGAATTCTCCATATCACTGCCTTCTAGAAGGCCTATGCTATGTCAGCATATTCACCACCTCAGATTGGATCGGATCTTTTTATGATTAGATAATTTCAGCCAATTAAAACTTATTATATTTTTATACAATATACAATACTTATACAATTTTACTTGACTTTCAGCATTAGCTAATAGAACTAATTAATAGAACTAGCTTAATGGAACTAATTAAACTCTTTTTAATGAAAAATTTAATCAGGACTTTTCAAAGTATGTAAAGGCTTTATTTACACCTTAATTTAATTTGCTTAAACACAGGTGTTGTCCGATAGTTTCTGCCTGTCGCTCGCATTTCAGCTGGTGCCCTGCTGTGTGTCAGCGGCGTAGTAAAGAACTGCGCACTCCACAGATTAAAATCCGATGCAGTTTATTAGGACAAAGGTGTAGACGTCCAATGATAGTGGAAAAACAAAAACAGTGCGGAGAAAACCGCAAAATGAACCACCGTTAAGATCAAAATCCGATGCAGTTTATTAGGACAAAGGTGTAGCCGTCCAATGATAGTGGAAAAACAAAAACAGTGCGGAGAAAACCGCAAAATGAACCACCGTTAAGATGCGGAGAGAAAATTAACAAAATAAAACCCGGCGACCTGCGCAGCCCGCGATGAAGACGATTGCCGAGTCCAGAGAGAACACAATGCGCATAGCAGGATAATCCGAGATCGAGTACACAAGCAAAGTGAGCGTGATACGACGCGAGGACGAAACCCGGAAACTGAGCCTAAAAACCCTAGAACTGGAAATAACAAATCACAAGAACAGGTGATGGACAGCGACTAGAGGAAACAGGTGACATTCCCTCACCAGAGTGCACAACAGAGGGAGTGACATTACCCCCCCCCCACTCCAAAGGGGCAGAGAAGCACAAGGGACAGCCCTATACCTACCTCGACGACGCGGACGACCTCGGCCACGAGGTGCAGGCTTCTCAGGATAGGTTCTATGAATCTCTGAAATGAGATTGCGATCCAAAATATCGGCAGCTGCCACCCAGCTGCGCTCCTCAGGGCCAAATCCCTCCCAATCTACCAAATACTGAATGGTAGAACCCCGACGACGCGAATCTAACAAGGAGGAAACAGAATAAACATTAGGGAAAGACGACGCATGAGTAACAGTTTGCTCCTGAAGAGCTAGAATGAGGGGACCGGAAACAAAAGGTTGAAGGAGTGAAGTGTGGAAAACAGGATGAACACGGTACTGGGGTGGTAATTTAAGATGATAGGAGACCGGATTGACCTGTCGTAAAATAGTAAAGGGACCAAGAAAAAGCGGAAGTAGCTTACATGTACCGGAGCAACACCGGAAATCCCGAGAACTAAGCCAACCCTGTCTCCAGGAGAATATACCTGTGCCTCACTTCTATGACGGTTTGCAAAAGATTTATTGCGCTGTAGTGCAGTTTCCACCCGCTGGTGAACCTGTTCCCAAACCCTCTCACTACGTTTAAACCAATCATCGACAATCGGAGAATTGGTGGGTTCAGAGTCCCATAACACAAATTGAGGTTGAAACCCTAAAATACATTGAAAAGGTGTCAACCCAGTAGCTGAGTGCTGGAGGGAGTTCTAAGCAATCACTGCCCAGGGGAGATACCGAGCCCAATCAGTAGTGTTGCTAAAAGCAAAAATTTAAAGGAACTTAACAAGTTCCTGATTGACTCTTTCGCACTGGCCGTTGCTCTCAGGGTGGTACCCAGAAGTTAAACTATCTGTTGCTTCTAACTTCTCGAAAAATGCCCTCCATATGGCAGATGTAAATTGAGTGCCACGGTCAGAAAGAATATCCTCCGGGATACCAAACTGTCACAAACGGGGCGCGCTGTCCGTATCAGGTGGCGCAGCGCAGTGCGGTGCATGAAGCGAGCTAGGCGACCAGGTAAGCGAACAAATCAGTTTAATAATAAACTGTAGCGGGAACGCCGCTGAAGGCACGGCGGGACGCGCCGGGAGAACAACAAGATTATAGATCGGCGGGAAGGCGCCGCTGAAGGCACGGCGGCCGAGATAAACCAAACAAAATAACAGAACACAAATGCAGACACCCGATGTGACGAACATAAGCTAATGCTGACCGTTCAAGCGGATCGGGCCCTACCTACGGAAGCCCTACAAGGCCAAACCCGAAACACGGGTGACAGGGGGGAGTGGCCCAGCCCTCCCAACCTGACATATCGCCCCCCCAAAACAACCGGGGGGCAAAGGCACCCGGGGAGAATAAAAAAAAAACAAAAGGGGGCACGAGGAACGCGAGGCGCCCCCTAACAGGGGCGGGGATGACGTGACCGGGGGAGCGGAGGCACCGTCAACCCGTGTGAGGGTGTGGGTGAAGTGACCCCTTGTGGTGCGAGGGGGACGAGACCCCTTAAGGATGCGGGGGCGCCGCAAGCGCTTAGGAGCGCGAGGAGGACACGACCCCATGTGTGTGTGGTGGCGTGGCTCCTCCATGTGAGGGCGGCGAGACCCTTTGTGAGGGCGGCGAGACCCCTTAAGGATGCGGGGGCGCCGAGACCCCTTGTGGGTACGAGGAGAGTGAGACCCCTTGAGGATGCGGGGGCGCCGCAAATGCTTAGGAGCGCGGGGAGGACACGAGAAACAGCAGGTTCGGAGACCGGAGAGACAACCACGGGCCTAGGGGCGACTGGAGTACACGCGACCGCAGGGGTGAACCGAGTGGATGCACAGGTGACCCGAGTGGACGCAGTGAAGACCCGAGTGGACGCCGAGATGACCCGAGTGGACGCGGAGGTGACCAGAGTGGACGCGGAGGTGACCCGAGTGGACGCGGAGGTGACCCGAGTGGACGCGGAGGTGACCCAGTTTAGGTCCATGAACAAAGCTTGAACCGGTCCAGAGTCCCATGCGGGTGGAACAGCACCCCAACCCTCCAGTCCGAACACCACCTTATCCGGAGCGGGTGGCACATTGTCCTGAGACTGGGTCCGATAATCCAGCGCGAAGGCATAGAAGTCCAGGGCGGACGTAGCATGGTTTCAAGGGGGGGAAATAGACGGCCTCAGCCTCCTCCTCCGACCACAGGACTGCACCCCAGATAATGCGCTGGACACCCTCTCAGCGGCTCTCAGTCTCCCTCCTCACCGCCACCTGGACACAAAAGGAGAGAACCAGTACCATGGCCACACCACCTAACCCACAGTCCTGGTCTACCGTGGCGGTCACCGAGCACCGGACGCACCCCAATGACAACCCGGACGCGACCGACGCAGGACGGCAACCGTTGAGTGGGGATACCCTAGAGGCGCGGCATGGCTCACAGTCACAGGACGGTTGATCCGTGGATCTCTGAGGAACCCGAGTGGCATCGCGGAGAGAAGCGCGAAGAGAAACCCGATGGGTAACACTGTGAGAATCGCGAGGAGAATCGCGAGGAGAGTCGCGAGGAGAACCACGAGGAGAACCGCGAGGAGAACCGCTCTGGGCATCGCGAGGAGAGACGCGTGGAGAGACGCGTGGAGAGACGCGAGGAGAGTCGCGAGGAGAGCCGCGAGGAGAGTCGCGAGAAGAGCCGCGCTGAGAAACATGCGGAGCATCGCGTGGCGGCTCATATAAGGTGGGCGGAACCCTACTCGCGGCAGGCGAGGTCCCGCTGACTGCGAGGGGAGAGATCCCGGCGGCACGGCGCGGCTCAACATGCGGGCAGAGCGGCTCTAATAAGGCGGGTGGAACCCCATTTGCGGCAGGTGAGGTCTCGCCGAACGCAAGCAGAGAGTCCCTGGCGGCACGGCGCGGCTCAATACGCGGGCAGAGGGGCTTGCAGACCGCGTTCCGTGGCTCGCAGACAGCCAGAGGAGGCACGCGATCGGGGCACAGTGGGACTGAGAATAACGTCCCCACGCGTAGACTCCTCGCGGTTCTCCTCGTGGTTCTCCTCGCGACTCTCCTCGCGACTCTCCTCGCGTCTCACATTGAGACTCGCTACCACTACAGGGTAACTCGCCGGGGGGATCGCGCGGGGAATCGCGCGTAGCATCACGCGGAGCATAACGCGGCGGATCCTTAGCGGCGAGAAAGAACTCGCGGAGCTGGTGATCCGTGGAGCTGGGAGGCTCGCACGGAGGATCGCGCGGTGGGTCCCAAGCGGCGGGAAAGAACTCGCGGAGCGGGTGATCCGTGGAGCAGGGAGGCTCGCACGGAGGATCACGCGGCGGATCCTTAGCGCCGGGAAAGAACTCGCTAAACGGGTTATCCGTGGAGCAGGGAGGTTCCCACGAAGGATCGCGAGGCGGATTCTTAGCGGCGAGAAAGAACTCATGGAGCGGGTGATCTGCGGAGCCGGGAGGATCACGCGGTGGGTCCCAAGCGGCGGAAAGAACTCGCTGAACGGGTGATCCGTGGAGCAGGGAGGGTCCCACGGAGGATCACGCGCAGGATCCTTAGCGGAGAGAAAGAACTCGCGGAGCGGGTGATCCTCAACTCGCCCGCGGGGAAGTCGCTTCACCGCGTCCAGGTGCTCGCCGACGGGGCGGGCATCTGAGCCCGGGGCAAACCCTCTCTTGCTCCGAAAGCTTCCGACTGGTCATCAGTTTAAACACCCTGCGACAGCCGATAATATACAGCAGTGGCTTCAAAGCCACCCCGTCGCAGGGTGCTGGGAGCTTAATCGGGGCAGAGAGAGGGAGTACATTCTCCCCATATTCTGGGACCCGGTTGATTCCCCTCATCGCTCCAACCTCCGGGGAGCGAGCACTGCAGCGGGCATGAGAAGGCGGGGCTAGCGCCAGGCTACTGTAGCCGATTGCTGTAGTGGGGGAACGGCTATTGGCGTGGCTAGCGCCGGATTAATGGAGCCGGGATGCTGCAGCCAGGGACTCGACTACTGGCGGGGCTAACGCCGAGAGAAGATAGCCGGAGCTGCAGCGGAGAAAACGCGGCTAATAGCGGGCTAGCGCTGAATTAAAGTAGCTGATGCTGCAGCCGAAAAACGCGGCTAATGGCGGGGCTAACGGCGGGATACAGTAGCCGATGGCTGCAGCCGGAGGATGCGGCTAATGGCGGGCTAGCGCCAAAGCTAACGCGGCTAATGGCGGGGCTAGCGGCGAATTAATGAAGCCGGTGCTGCAGCCAGAAAAACGCGGCTAATGGCGGGGCTAGTGCCGAATTAGAGTAGCCGGTGCTGCAGCTGAAGAGGCGACTACTGGCGGGGCTAGCGCCGAGTTAATATAGCCGGTGCCACAGCCGGAGGAAGCGGCTGCTGGCGGGCTAGCGCAGAAGCTAATGCGGCTAGCGATGCTAACCGCCAGAACGGACCGACCGCCGGGGAATGCGACAGCGGAGGAAAAAAAGGAAAACCGGTCGCTTACCCAGAAGAGGAATCCTGGACTTCGCCCGGTGTGAAGGTCAGCATTCTGTCACAAACGGGGCGCGCTGTCCGTATCAGGCGGCGCAGCGGGGTGCGGTGCAGGAAGCGAGCCAGGCGACCAGGTGAGCGAACAAATCAGTTTAATAATAAACTGGAGCGGGACGTGCCGGGAGAACAACACAAATATAGATCGGCGGGAAGGCGCCGCTGAAGGCACGGCGGAACGTGCCGAGATAAACCAAACAAAATAACTAACAGAACACAAACGCAGACACCCGATGTGACGAACATAAGCTAATGCTGACCTGCCGGCTAACGGGAAACCACGTGCTTAAGAAACCGCCGGCAGGTCACATGTGATCAGGTAGGACCCAATCCCCGTACAAGCGGATCGGGCCCTACCTACGGAAGCCCTACAAGGCCAATCCCGAAACATGGGTGACAGGGGGGAGTGGCCCAGCCCTCCCAACCTGACACAAACACAAGAAAAATATTCTTAAAAAGAAGTTCTGCGGTCTGAAGGGCAGACAAAAGAGCAACCAAAGGAAAGAAACGCACCGCCCATGAAAACCGATCAACGAGGGTAACTATGGTGGTAAAGCCATCAGATGAAGGTAAACCCGACACAAAGTCAATAGAAAAATGAGATCAGGGATGCACGGGAACTGGTAAGGGTAAAAGTTTTCCAGCAGGCAAAGTCTTAGGTGTCTAACAGACGGTACAGATGGAACATCTCTCCACCTCTCCACCTGGTTATACTTATGCTTATAAACCACGTCTTAGTGGACGAGGAGGTGGAGTGGCTATGATCTATAAAGAAAACATAAATGTAACACTTCATAATAAGTATGAGTCAAAATCCTTCGAAGTTCTTGTGCTCAACATAAGCAGCTCATCTGCATTGAAGAATAAATCCACTCTAATGCAACTTATTACCGTATACCGCCCTCCCGGCCCATATACAGAGTTTATTAAAGAATTTGGTGA
>JAFMOD010000299.1:669871-718488 GCA_019802435.1 Corydoras maculifer | reverse complement strand
AGATTATTGTAATTCACTTCTGACAGGATGTTCTAATAAATCATTACAGAAATTACAACTTGTGCAAAATGCTGCAGCTAGAGTTTTAACTAAAACCAGAAAGTTTGATCATATCAGTCCTGTGTTATCAAACTTGCACTGGCTACCAGTTAAGTTTCGTATTGAGTACAAAATTTTATTAATAACATATAAAATTCTACATAATCAGGCTCCACAGTATCTGAGTGAGCTGATTCAATGCAATGAGTTAAAGAAACATCTCTCAGGGAGAATAGGGGAGTTGTCAGTCCTCCTCGCTGCAAGGGTGTAGGCGAGAGAGAGCATCTGCAGGAATGTTACTATGACCCGGCCGAAACGAAATGGTAAAGTTAAAATTGTTAAAGCACAAAGATCTCGATTGATGAGCATTTAACCGCTTAGCGCTCTTAAGGTATTCCAGGTGCTTATGATCTGTAATAACAACAAAAGTATGGTTAGCCCCATGACACCACACCTCCAACGCGATCTTAATGGCAAGAAGCTAACAATCCCCGATGCTATAATTCCTCTCTGCCTGGGACAACTTGCGGGACAAAAAGGCCACAGGCCGATGAGCCACAGGCCGATGAGCCGAATCGAGCCCCTTTCCTTGAGACAAGACTGCTCCCACTCGCGTAGAGGAAGCATCAACTTCAGGGTGAGCTAAGACTGGAGCAGAAACTTAGATTTGAGTTTACAGGAACCATGATTAGCCTCGTCACTCCAAACAAGAGAACGCGGTCCGCCCCTAAGTAAATTAGTAAGTGGAGTAGAAAGTACACTAAAAGATAGAATGAATTTGCAATAGAAGTTTGCAAATCCTAAAAATCGTTGTAATTCCTTGATGGTAGAAGGGACAGGCCAATCCAGAATAGCACTAACCTTCCTAGGGTCCATCTGCAACCCATCAGCAGACAAAATATAGCCCAAAAATAAAATGCGTGTCTGGTGAAATTCACACTTCTCTGCATGAGCAAACAAATTTATTATGCAACATACATCGAAGAATGGATGAAACATGCTGACGATGAGACTCAATATCAGGAGAAAAAATTAATATATCATCAATATATCATCACCCGAACAAACTCCTCCAGAAATTTCCTAAGTACCTCGTTTATGAAAGCTTGGAAAATGCCAGGGGCATTAGTGAGGCCAAACAGCATTATCAAATATTCATACTGCCCGGATGTGGTGACAAAAGAAGTCTTCCATTCGTCCCCCTCCCTAATAGATACCAGATTGTAAGCATTATGTAAATCAAGTTTCGTAAAAATGGTAGCAGATTTAGGCCTCTCCAAGGCGGAAGGGACGAGGGGAAGAGGGTAGGCAGTCTTGCGGGTAGCCTGGTTAAGAGCTCTATAATCAATACATGGCCTAAGAGTAGAATCCTTCTTGGGAACAAAAAATAACCCCAGAAGCAACAGGAGACTTAGAGGGCCGATCAATCCCCTTAGTGAGTGACTCAGCTATGTATTTACGCATGGCCCGGCTCTCAGCAGTGGTAAGAGGATAGGGACTTACCCTAGGAAGTTTGACACCTTCAATGAGATCTATGGCACAGTCAGAATTACGGTGTGGCGGCAGAGAAAAGGTATTGGATGAACTAAATACCTGTGCAAAATCTGCATATTCAGAAAGAACTCACTCAGGTAGACAAGGAGGTGACTGACTCTCTGAGCACAGTTGGCGCACCGGGTACCTGAGACAATGAGAAGAACAAAATGGAGACCAATGAATAATGTCCTGAGAAGCCCAGGAGATGACTGGGTCATGCCGCTGAAGCCAAGGCAACCCTAGAATAATGGGAAAATAAGGAGAGGAAATAAGAAGAAAGAATATAGTTTCGCTATGTAGTGCACCGATAGAAAGGGTACAAGAGAGAGTGAAGCGTGTGATGGATCCTGGGTGCAAGGGACGACCATCCACAGAACTGACCGGAATGGCCTGCTGTAAGGTGGTAGTGGGAATACCCCACTGTTCAGCCAGAGTGGTATCCAAAAAGTTTCCCTCGGCCCCAGAATCAATCAGAGCTGTGGTGTTCACCGACCGATTAGCACAAGATACGACAACTGAAAACAACATGGGTTTACGCATACTCCACCTAGACGTGCTTACCACCACGGAATCTTGAACAGACGTGACAGCTCCAATACGAGCGGCGGAAACCCGATCTAGATATGAGGAGGTATTTACCACGGTGGAGCGCGATAGAGAATTTTTCCAAATCTGCCAAAGCTGATCCAGCTTGGAGGTTGTAATGACCTCAGATAGGGACATCTCAGCATCCTTGAAAACCATTCATTTATTCATTCATTATCTCCCGCTTATCCTCTATTAGGGTCGCGGTGGGGTTCCCCATGCCCATCCAGGAGAGAACGTCTCGGGCGCTGGGCAGATAGACCCAGGACAGGGCAACAATCCATCGCTGGGCACACACTCACTCACATACACACACTCTATAGGGGGCGATTTTGAGAATTCAATTAACTTGTTCCATGTTTTTGGACTGTGGGAGGAAACCGGAGAACCCGGAGGAAACCCACGCAGACACGGGGAGAACATGGAAACTCCACCCAGATGGGGATTCGAACCGGGAATCCCTAGCGCTGAGAGGCGAACGTGCTAACCACTAAGCCACCGTGCCGCCCCTTGAAAACCATCTCTGCCAAAATTTCTCTCCGCAGACCCGATCGATAAACCACGAAAAGATCCGGTTCGTTCCATCCACAATGTGCCGCCAGAGTTTGAAACCCTAAAGCATAGTCCGCTACCGAGCGAGAGCCTTGCCGAAGTTCATATAACATTTCTCCTGCAGACCGACCCTGTTGCGGGTAAAAAAAGTGCTTTTGAACCGTTCCAAAAACAAAGAAAAATCGCGCGATTCGGCACCGCGGGCATTCCATAACGCAGAACCCCAGTTGCCAGCACGTCCGCTATGAACGCTAATTTCTGTTCATCGGTAGCAGGCGGACGATTACCGAAATACATGGAACATTGTAGCAGGAACAACTCACAGACCTCAGAAGATCCATCGAATCTCTCTGGTTCAGCTACCGTAAGTGGGGATACCACCGAACTGATGGTGGCTGAAAACCCGGAAGCATTGGAAGATGCAGTGGAGGTGGCAGCGCCGGTGGGCTGAAGAAATCCGCGTTCCAACCAGTCCTGACGCTCCGAGATGGATCCCATAGCCTTAGAAATTTCAAGCATTTCCTGCCGTAGATCTCCGAGGAAGCGCCCTTGCTCACCAAGTGCGTGCATCTGATCCGTGGATTGAGACGCGTCCATGTCGTTGGCATAGTAAAGGACTGCGCACTCCACAGATCAAAATCCGATGCAGTTTATTAGCACAAAGGTGTCCAATGATAGTGGAAAAACAAAAACAGCACGGAGAAAACCGCAAAACGAACCACCGCTAAGATGCGGAGAGAAAATAAACAAAACAAAACCGGCGACCTGCGCAGCCCGCGATAAAGACGATCGCCGACGCAGAAAGTCCACCGGAGAGAACACAATGCACACAGCAGGATAATCCGAGATTGAGAACACAAGCGAAATAAGCGTGATACGACGCGAGGACGAAACCCGGAAACTGAGCTTAAAAACCCTAGAATCGGAAATGACAAATCACAAGAACAGGTAATCAAAAATAAAATGGTGATGGACAGTGACTAGAGGAAATAGGTGACATTCCCTCACCAGAGTGCACAACAGAAGGAGCGAGAGTAACACTGTGTCACAACGACTTATCTTTCTGCAATGAAGCAGCTTTTTATACTGCATTCCTGTATAATAAGATGATTTTTATAGTCATAAAATAGTTACTGATAGGTAGATTTATTCAGACTGAGCACGGCATTAAATCAGTGTTGATCATACCTGTTACCAAACAGCTTTGTAAGTGTTACTTTTTACTGTCCAAACTGTTTTGAGTGTGTTGTAGGAACCCTATTTCAGTCCATACAAAATGTTCCATCTTTTCTGATAGTAGAGTTCCATCCTTCACACACACACACACACACACACACACACACACACACACACACACACACACACACACACACACACACACACACACACATATATATATGTACACTGACCAAGTATAACATTATGACCACTGACAGGTGAAGTGAATTACACTGGTTAACTCTATTATAGCACCTGGGTGAGAGTAAGGCAGTAAGTATACCTTTTATTCTCAAAGTTGGAATAACAGTCAAGTATAAGGATTTAAGCAAGTTTGAGAATGTCTAAATTGAAACATCGCCAAAACTGCAAAGTGTTCCTGGTCTGCAGTGGTCAGTATTTGTCAAAAGTGGTTTAAGGAAGGAACAATGGTAAACTGGTGGCAGGGTAATGGATGCCCAAGGCTTATAAGATGCACATGAAAATCAAAATCTGGCCGAACATAATTGCTGAGGAAGTTAGTGCTGTTTGTGATAGAAAGGTTTCAGAATAGACAGTGCATTACAGTTTGTTACATATTAGGCAGTTTCAGCTTTAAATGTTGTATAAGAAATGTTCAGTCCAATATGTGAGACAATATGTGAGTTTATACAAAAAATAAACTAATATTTCATCTTAACATATGAAAATAAATAAATAAATGAAAAGCATTTTGCATTTTATATATTCATTTAATTAGATTTTTCGATTATTTTTATTAATGTTGTTTTATTTTCTTTATCTTATCAAAGGTTCCTTTATGAGCTGTCCCAGATTCCAGATTTTGCAGGTCGAGCTAACTGCATCATATTTCGTGCAGTGTTTCTAGATTCTATATCCTCCATCCGTCGCAAAGTTGACATCATTTCCAGAGTAACTAAGGTGTGTTCTACACTTCATTACAAAGTATATTAATATAAACAGTAGTTATTTTAATTTGGTAATTAGGTATTGGTTGACCACCTTGTGTTGCTATATACAGTATTGAAATGTATTTACTATTCTGGTCTTTAAAATGGCTTAAAATTAGTATACAATACAACCATGAATGTATACCAGCAAATGACAAATTATCATTAGAAAATGTTTTTCTCTTTGACATATTTTGGCCCACTATTCTGGCCCACTAAAGCAATTACCTAATTGCTTTAGTTTAATAAGGTCTTGCCACAGCATTTTAGTTGTTGTAAAATTATGATCAATTAAACTACATATGCAAAAAATATTCATATTTGCTTTATGTGAAGATCATGTCTAGAAACCTTTAAATGGTAAACAATTACTTTCCTATTTTACTGTGATATATATTTGATGTCACACAGGGGTCAGATTCGCGTAGCATTCTGCAATGTGAGTAAAAACAAGACAGCACACAAAACAAATGACATTACAGTATTATAAATGTCATATATTGATAAAATAATCATTTAAAATCAGCCGTATTTATAGCAAGTGGAACAGTCGTAGACTCATGTGAATGAGAACCAAGAATTCCACATTCAGGAATATGGTATAAAAGTATATTTTTCTGGTTACAAAATCTTACAGTTGGAGAGATCTCTAACTCTCACCAAGTACTCACTAGGGTTCCTAAGGCTCTGTGCTTGGTCTTCACCTCTTTTTTATTATACATGACATCACTGGGCAAGTCCTTCAGGCACATAGTTTCTCTTACCACTGCAATGCTGATGACACTCAGCTTCATTTGTCGTTTGCCCCTGGCGATACGACGATCTGAAATCGGATATCTGCCTGCCTCACCACATATCTGTTTGTCACTCCACTACTTATTTCTCTCCATTGGCTCCCTGGAGCTGCTCGCATTCAGTACAAGTCACTGACTCTGGCCTACAGGACCATTTCTGGATCTCCCCCCCTCTTACCTTAACTCTATCTTTTCAAAATATACTCTGGCACATTCAGTCCAATGATGATTGCCGCCTGGTGATTCCACCTCAGCAAGGAGCTAATTCTTACTCTTTGGTGTTCACCACTGCAAAATGGTGGAACGATCTTCCCAATGCTGACCCTAAGGCAGAGTCATTAAGCATTTTTAAGAAACTACTAAAGACGCATCATACCTGTTGTAGAAAAAAAAGGGGGGAGGGTGCAGGATCATATAACGATCAGGTTTGATAATTCTACAGTGTAGCTTGTTTTCTTCATAACTACTGACATGTGATGTTCTCATTTGTAAGTCGCTTTGGATAAAAGCGTTTGCTAAATGACTAAATGTAAATGTATCTGTTTGAATGAAGGCCCGTCATCGCAAATTAAATTTAGCGAAAACAGAGCGTCTCATAATCCCATCTAAACCCTCAATCCATCATGACCTGACCTTCCAAATTGACGGCTCCACAATCTCTCCAACCAATTCGGTCCATACCCTTGGTTTCACAATTGACTCCGATCTTAAATTCTCTGTTATAATCCCCATCTTAAATATTACCAAAACTGTCTGTTCTCTCCATTGGCTCCCCATAGCAGCTCGAATTCAGTACAAGTCACTTAATTTAGCCTACAGGACCATCTCTGGATCTGCCCCTCTTACCTTCACTCTATCTTTTCAAAATACACTCCGGCATGTTCACTTCGCCCTAGTGATGATTGTCGCCTGGTGATTCCACCTCACCGAGTAGCTAAGTCTCACTCCATGGCGTTCACAACTGCAAAATAGTGTAACGATCTTCCCAACTCTGTCGGTAAGGCAGAGTCACTTGGCATTTTTAGAAACTACTGAAGAGGCATCTTTTTAACAAACACCTGTTTAAAGTAAAGTGATTTATTTTGCCTACTGTACTAACACACAGAGGAATTTGTCATCCACATTTAATCGATCTGTGCAGTAAAACGAAATAAATACCAGGGCTTTTTCATTGGCACTGTTGCTTTAACTTGCCCTTTGGGGGTTCATGGGGAATCCTGAAACTTGAAGTCTCCTAAACAATAATCAGAAGCCACCTTCATATCAGCATATTTTTGAAAGGCTTGTCAGGATATAGTTTTGCCACTTAACTCCCCTAGAGTTTACAATTAAGAGATGCATTCTATGCAACTATTAAAAAGAAATTGGCAACAAGCAAGTTTAGTGTTAAGTATGATGTACGGCCTGTGTACCTATATAAGGGTAGAAGTCCAAATTTGAAATTGTTTACTGATCACAAATTCAAGCTTTCTTTATTAACATCCCAGTCCCTAATAGAAAGCCTAAAAAATAAAAAAAAATTAGTTCACAAAGAGAGCTCACAAAAGAGAAACTATGATTCTAATTTATTGGATAGATTTTTATAAATTAAAGTATGTTATAGAAATATTAAATAGAAATGTCAACATGCAATGTTTATTTCATATATGTAATATTTGATAATTGGCCAGTTAATATTTAGCCTTTATATACAGTATATATTTTAATTATTGATTGAATTGTTCTCATTCTGTCAGTATGTGATTAGGCTAATTCACAAAAATGTGATTTTTTTTATTTTTATTTCTAGCATTCTAGCTATTTTCAAGAGGTGCAAACAAATGTGGATGGGACAGTAGATTCCAAGTGGTATTTCAGTGTTAGAAGTATAGATTTTATCATGTCAGTGTTGTTTATATTCTTTGCAGAGGCTTCTGGAGAGTGAGAGCATTAAAGATGTGATGGGTCTTGTTCTTGCCTTTGGGAACTATATGAATGGTGGAAACCGGACCAGAGGGCAGGCTGATGGCTTTGGCCTGGAAATTCTTCCCAAACTGAAAGATGTCAAAAGCAGGGTATTTGTATACCACTTTTTATAAAAAAAAGATGACTGAATTAATTTTTTCAAAACATGGTGGTATCAGGCATGGTGGCTTAGTGGTTAGCACGTTCGCCTCTCAGCGCTAGGGATTCCCGGTTCGAATCTCCATCTGGGTGGAGTTTCCATGTTCTCCCCGTGTCTGCGTGGGTTTCCTCCGGGTTCTCCGGTTTCCTCCCACAGTCCAAAAACATGGATCAAGTTAATTGAAATCTCAAAATTGCCCTATATAGAGTGTGTCTGTGTGAGTGAGTGTGTGCCCAGCGATGGATTGGCGCCCTGTCCTGGGTCTATCTGCCCAGCGCCCGAGACGTTCTTCCCTGGATGGGCATGGGGAATCCCACCGCGACCCTGATAGAGGATAAGCGGGAGATAATGAATGAATGAATGGTGGTATCAAAGGAAAGAGGTAAGGTTACAAGTTCAGGCTTGAGATTCATGAACAAATAATATTTCTGAAAAACAGGTCTAAAATCTTGAGACAAAAAGCTGTTGCTTGCTTTCAGCAATGCCACACTGGTTTGGGTTTATTTAAACATTTTTCTTCACAAATCTCAGTCATAGTAATGTACATGCACTAGTCCTAGGTTTTCAAATCAAGAACCAACCATTATCAAACCAAAACTTTTAAGTACCAGAATTTAAAAGCCGGAACTTTTTAATCACGGAAAACATCAATTAGCAAACATCAATTAGGTGTGAGTGTATATTAAAGCAATAAGATACAAGAGGGTGTGTTATTAGTGTAAATAAATCACAAAAAAGAGGTATTCTTGTGTGTGACGCATGGCAGAGTTACACCTCTTATACACCTCTTATTTATTCTCACTAATCCACATCCTGGATCCAGGTTTGGGTTTCCTCCGGGTTCTCCGGTTTCCTCCCACAACAAAAACATGAATTCAAGGTAAATTTAATGCTCTAAATTGCCCTATAGTGTGTGTGT
Organism: Corydoras maculifer; assembly: GCA_019802435.1. NCBI lineage: Eukaryota > Metazoa > Chordata > Actinopteri > Siluriformes > Callichthyidae > Corydoras > Corydoras maculifer. The sequence goes on along the minus strand of JAFMOD010000299.1, from coordinate 709,791 downwards.
GTGTGAGTGTTTGTGTGTGTGTGAGTGCCCAGTGATAGATTGGCGCCCTGCCCTGGGTATCTGTACAAAGAATTAAGGGTAAGATACTGAATACAGAACCTCCAGTGCCTTATTGCTTTTGTAAAACACTTACAAACACACTATAATAAAAAACAAGGTTTGATTCATAAATGCTGATCATGTTTCCAGTTTCTCTAACCAAAAAATACCGCCATTTAGTGGCCAAATTACAGTTATAAATGCAATTTATAAAATAAATCAGTAAATATAATGTCTTATATCCATACCATTATCTGCCGTACCACATTGTGTTACGCTTACAACAGTTTAAGAACCACTGAACTAAAATTCCAAATTCAAAGTCCAAATTCATGGTAAACTGGCTGCTTTAAATTGCCACTATATTTTTGTGTGTGTGTGTGTGTGTGAGAGAGAGAGAGAGAGAGAGAGAGAGAGAGAAAGAGAGAGAGAGAAAGTGAGTGTTATTGTGTACCCAGTGATAGATTGGTGTCCTGTCCTGTGTGCTTAGTGGTTAGCACGTTCGCCTCTCAGCACTAGGGATTCCTGGTTCAAATCCCCATCTGGGTGGAGTTTCCATGTTCTCCCCGTGTCCGCGTGGGAGTCCAAAAACATGGATCAAGACAATTGAGTTCTACGAATCGCCCCATGTAGAGTGTGTTTGTGTGCGTGTCTGTGTGTGTGAGTGTGTGCCCAGCGATAGATTGACGCCCTGTCCCGGGTGTATCTGCCCAGCGCCCAAAACGTTCTCCCCTGGATGGGGACCCCCCCACGAACCTAATTCAGGATAAAGCGGAAGATGATGAATGAATAAATGAATGAATGAATATATATATATATCATTTATTGGACGCTTATAAGCGACTTATAAGGTGAGCACAGGGTTAATCCCAACATCCCTGGAGCAATGAGGGTTAAGGGTCTTGCTCAAGGACCCACACTGGTAACTTTAGTGGACCTGGGATTTGAACCCCCAACCTTCAGATTGATAGCCCAATGCCTAACCACTGAGCCACCGTGCCCACATATATATATATATATGTGTGTGTGTGTGTGTGTGTGTGTGTGTGTGTGTGTGTGTGTGTGTGTGTGTGTGTGTGTGTGTGTGCTTACAGGACAATCGCATCAGTCTGGTGGATTATGTGGCATCATACTACCTTCGAAATTTTGATAAGGTAATTTAGACTGAGTTCTTGTTAAAAAAATAGTAAACACTTTAGCTTTAATATGAATGTGTTCCATTTTCCAGGATGCAGGGACAGACAAGAGTATTTTTCCCTTACCTGAGCCTCAGGATGTATTCCTTGCCGCTCAGGTCAAGTTTGAAGATCTCTTCAAGGACATGCTAAAGCTAAAGAAGGATCTCACAGGTATGAGTTTTTTGTGTTGTGTGTCGTATTTTTTTACATGACGTCTATTTCTGGAAAGAATTTAGCTTTTTGCAAAGGTTGTACAAATGCATGTCATGTATATGCTTTACCTCATCCTTGAAAGTAAAAAATGTTAATTAGGCCAGCACTACATTGTATTTTAATATCTGTCTGTCTATGACCTCCCTTAGCTTTAAAACATATTGATAAGATCCTGAGAAGTAAAGTCTAGTTTCAATGTTAAACGGGAGACTTTTAACCCTATACCATCTAGCCAGCAGCTCTTTAAGCTCCCAGGAGGTTGAGGGTCATGCTCCCAGCAGCCCTCAATGTCTGTAATTATTTAAATCAACCAATAATGCAACATATGAAACCAATTAGCTTTGTTCACTTTTTTCTTTCCTTAATTCAAAATCACAGTTTTAAAATGTTTTAAATGTATTTAAATTGCTCCTCATTAGCCTAGACTGAAAAACAAAACTCATTTACAATAAAGAATTATCTCAATTATTTTTTGGAAACTTGAATACTTTAAAACAAATATACACAATAGAGCAAAAAAAACAATTTTACTGTCTCACCTTAGGTTATTGGCACCAAATTGTTAGGTTTACAATACAAAAAAAAAAAAAACTTTAAACATATTTATTTTTATCCCCACATTAAAATGACTGGAATAAATATTTATATGGTGCTATCATGAACGGCGTTAAACAGAGCAAATGGTCTTAATTAACTCAGTAAATGCATGGCTGACATTTTAGCATTGGAAATGCTTTGGTTCATGATATGCATATGTGGAATTGGGCTCTGTTCCATGTTGCCTCCTCTGGGGCCAGTGGTGTTTTAACACAGTCTGATTGTATATTTCTGTCGCCTTTGAAATGTCACCATTGGTTAATCGAAGGTTTCACAGAAATCCTTGTCTCTCAGTATAGGGAGAAAGAAGTGCATTGTACAGAAACATTGCTAAATCTAAAAAATATATTGTAGTATTAAAATCAGATGTTATATAGTTGTTTTCAGGAAAGATTAATTCTTGCATATTAACTTGTATCTGTCACTGCCTATTTATTTCTTTTTTAGTTTTAAAGTCATGACTTAAAGTCATGGCATTTACATCATAAACTTTGTTTTTTGTAAATTTTTCTTTGGTTTAATAACTGTTATGATCACATGTAGTGAAGCTGTTAGTTTAAGTACATTTTCCTGTAGCTTGGCTGTAGCATTACTGATTTACTGATCACTGATTTCTGAATCCAACTAACTTTCCAATAAGCACATAATTTTTTTGATCAAGTTTCAATTGAGCATTCAAAAAAGATTTGATTTCCAGTTTGTTCTGCAATGTGATGGAGAAACGCAACAGCCAGACAATAAATCTCTGCTTGTCTTGTCTTCAAGGAAATTATGTATTGGCTGCATTAGGGTCGCGAGAAGTACCTAGATGACACAAATGCCTAATTTGCATAATAGTTAATTTGCATGTCTTTGAAGCTGTAGAATAAGGAAATAACATTATGGGTAAAAATTGACTTAAAATACAGTCTAAATATGTTAGAACTACAAATAAATCCTCAAAAAACAAAACTTTCTTCATTGATTCTTTTTTTACCTTTGAAATAGGCCCAATGTAAATTGCATAAATCAATTTTGTTCTGTCAAATTAATCAAAGGTTTGATTCAAAAGATGCTTAAAATCACATTTATATTTACATCCCACTCTGTGAATAGGGTGCAGGGTAATAGCAGCGGGGGCTTTGAGCATGCACAGTTTACTGAATGTGCAGTGTGAACTAGGTGTTGTGGAATGGGGCTCACGGCAGCAACCAATGCTTACTGAGGACAGTAACCAAAGAACATGTGTGATCACCTTAGTGTCCAAAAGTCTTCAATAACACCAGTAAAGTCACAAAATTTTTTGCTATTCGCTTTTTAAAATAAGTTGCTAGAGGGTATGAAAACGGGGAGAAAAAAGTCACTGGGTTGGTAACACTGGGTATATCGAAACATACACATGCATATATGGCATTACAACCAGCAGACCCACCCGAGAGTGGCACACACACGCATATATGTATTTATGTTTTTATTTTCATAGTATTTTGTATAATAATATTGCTAAAGCACATTTACATATGCCCCTGGTATTTGAAAAGATACTTAGACAGAATATGTGTGCTACATGTCTGTACTAAGTGTCTTATGATATTCTATTTCCTGTTTTCTCAGTACCCTTGTTTTAGAACATGGCCTGGTACAGGGTCAGGTCACAAGGTTAGCATTAGGGTCAGAGAACATACTTGTGTTTCCAGACACCCTGACTGGGCCGATCTAATTTTTACTACAGCTCAAATCTGGACTTCATTTTATTTTATTATTTTAAGCTTTTATCCTGGATGCTTTAATCCTGGATCACAATAATTATAGATATATGAATACCTGTTTTAATAATTTGTGTTATAGATGTAAGTGCAAACATATTATAGTACACATAATTATTTAGTTGAGTAATGAATACAGTAACTTTATTAACCTACTTTTTTATACAAAATGTGTCAATATGCTGTTACAAATAAATGGTTAGGTTTTAATACTAAGTGTAGAACTCAAGCTGCCAATGTGTCTCTATACATACAATTCTTTCCTAAAACATGTTATGCTAATAATGTTCTGGGTAAATGAGACAAATTTTTTTAAGTTCTGTCTGGCGAGGTACATTTATGGCACAACTGGCTCTGTCTGTTTGGTGGGAGACAATACTTAGGTTACTTAAAATTAGTCATCACATAAAGGCAGAAGCATGATAGGTGCAGCCCTACTTAAACATTGAAAGTTATTGTATAAAGAAACTGGATTTTGGTGGCAGTTAGAAAAAATACTGTATAATGTTTCATTGTTCCCAAACTTTTTCATTCATAGTTTAATTCTGTTTTAGTACAAAGAATGATGACATATTGTATAATTTACATATTTGCTGTGGCCCTTTGCTGTTCCATTTCCTTTTTCCATTGGCAGTTTTCATGTGTCAGTCTTCCATTTTTGGAGTAAAACTATTAATCTAGAACTGCAAAAACATCTTTGTAAAGCATGCCTGTATTGAACTGTGGATAAAAAGGCTGAGATGTAGCAGCTGTGTTTCTAGAGGAAAATATGTGCACATGATTAATGGTTTATCAACAAGGGATTATGGTCTTGCACTCGGGAGGGTAGTTTGTTTCAGATGAAATTATTTCTGGAGATGTTTCTATAAAACCAAAACAATTTATGCAGGTCATAACACACAGATTTTAATACCAGTGACAGGTTAAAATATTTTCTCCATGTTTTCATTTTCATCACAACAGAAAATGTTGTATGTCTTTTAGCTAAAGTGATAGTTAGCATGTGGCTATATAAATGGATCAGTAGAAGCCATTCCTGGGCTCATACTTACTTAGACACATATTGTATTGTGTTGTGGCATTTTAAATAGGGGCAATCAAGAGCAGTCAATTAACCTTGAATAGATATTTTTAGGCTGTGGGAGAAAACAGAGAACATGGACACCACCCAGATCAGCATTCAAACATGGATTTTACGTATTATAAAATGTATTTTAGAATCCCATCATTCAAATTGTAAAAGCAGATAAAGACAACTAAATTAAACAAATGACAATGAAATGTAAGACTTGCATATTTTTTTGTTTATTGACAAAAATGATGCAATGCTATGTGTTATTTGTGATCTGTATTAAAAGAACAGGGATATATATATATATATATATATATATATATATATATATATATATATATATATATATATATATATATATATATATATGGGCGGCACGGTGGCTTAGTGGTTAGCACGTTCGCCTCTCAGCGCTAGGGATTCCCGGCTCGATTCCCCATCTGGGTGGAATTTCCATGTTCTCCCCGTGTCTGCGTGGGTTTCCTCTGGGTTCTCCGGTTTCCTCCCACAGTCCAAAAACATGGATCAAGTTAATTGAATTCTCAAAATTGCCCCGTTTATAGTGTGACTGTGTGAGTGAGTGTGTGCCCAGCGATGGATTGGCGCCCTGTCCTGGGTCTATCTGCCCAGCGCCCGAGATGTTCTCCCCTGGATGGGCATGGGGAACCCCACCGCGACCCTAATAGAGGATAAGCGGAAGATAATGAATGATTGAATAAATATATATATATATATATATATATATATATATATATATATATATATATGTGTGTGTGTGTGTGTGTGTGTGTGTGTGTAACAAAGTGCATTGTGTGGACACAGTGTTTTTTAAACTTTAGCCACTCTGCTTTATGTGATCTACTCATACCAGTGCCATACACCCAAACACATCACCACCACATCAGTGTCACTGCAGGTCTGGCAGTTCTAAGAATTAATAATTGATATGTAATCACTTTTTTAGTGGTCCGTTTGGGTGTTCTGACCATTTAAGACGTAGAGAAACTAAGAAACCTCAAAAAATGTTGAAATAAGTATTGAAACATGGAGTTGTACTTATTAAAAGAGCAATCGTGTATATCCACAAAATTCCATTATAGGAAATTATAAGAGGGTGTTATTAGAGGGTGCCAAGTGGCTTATGTAAACGAAAAGTTTCACCTGGACTAGTGGAATGTTTTTTTTTTTTTTATAACCTGACATGGGCGGCATGGTGGCATGTTGGTTAGCATGTTCATCCAGGTTTGAATCCCGTTTTCGTTTTTTCTCCGGGTTTTCCAGTTTTCCTCACACAATTCAAACATGGATTCAAGACAAAACAAGTGCTCTAAATTGCCCCTATTTAAATTGCCTCTATATAGTGTGTGTCTGTGTGAGTGATTCTGCCCAGTGATCGATTGGCACCCTGTACTGGGTGTATCAGCCCGGGTTCCAAATTGTTCTCCTCTGGAGAAGCTATTCCAAACTATTTCAACTTTTTTGTCATTACTTGTATTGTGCATTACATGACATAATAGAATATTTGATAGTTTAGCTGACAATTTGTACCTAGTTTCAGCTGAGAAGAAATAGTTATTGTACTATCATGTAGGTGATTTAAATAAAAGTTTGGCACAGTCACATACAGGCATCAGTTTTTGTATTTTGGAAAATCTTTTAGGGAGAGGAGACTGTTGTCTGGTCTGGCACTCTGGTACTATTTATATGCCCATGCAGTGAATCATTTCCATTGCAGCACAGCCAAAGAATTTCAGCAGATAATCCACAAATATATACAACCTCTGTGCACTGTCAGAGGTTTGTATAAATTCCTTGTTTTTAACTTCAGGCATATAAATTGGCCAGTCCATTACCCAGTGTTCTAATTGTTCTGTAGCATCCACGGAAAGCAGGGCTTTGTTCTTAGTGTTACACAGTTGAAAATTTATTCTATAGTAGTGTATTTTATGACTTATGTGTTAAATTTGTTTAGGTGCTTCACATAGGTTAACAATGGTGGTTTTTTGGAGTTAAGTGCGTCATGCATTTTTTAAATTAAATCTCAATAAATCAGGTATATAATTAATATTCTTTGGTTCTTTGCTTTGTTTGAGGGAAGGTGTGGTTTAGTTTAAATTTATGTGAGTTTTTTTTTTTTTTATTAATGCTCATTACTGGTAAACTGGGGTATTGTTCGACTCATTAATGGTAAACTGGGGTATTGTTCGCACCTGTCTTAAATATTGTAATGATTAATTTAAGTCCATCCATCCATCCATTATCTTCCGCTTTATCCTTTACTAGGGTTGCGGGGGGGGGGGGGGTTCCATCCAGGGGAGAATGTTTCGAGCACTGGGCAGATACACCCAGGACAGCGTGCCAATCTATCTCTGGGCACACACACACACTCACTCACACAGACACACACAAACACACTTTATATGGGGTAATTTGGAGAATTCAGTTGACCTTGATCCATGTTTTTGGATTGTGGGAGGAAACCGGAGAACACGGAGGAAACCCATGCAGACATTGGGAGAACATGGAAACTCCACCCAGATTGGAAAGCAAACCTGGAATCCCTAGTGCTGAGAAGAGAACGTGCTAATTACTAAGCCACCGTGCCGCCCTTAATTTAGGTCATTATGCTTATTACACACTGTAGGATATTCCCAATTCCTTGATTTTAATGTGCAACAGGGATTCTGATAATGATCATTGCTTTGCTTAAATAAAATCCTTGTCTCTTTCATTCAAACAACAAAGGTTTAAAATATAAGAAAGTTAAGATGCATTTGAAGTAGGCTTTAAGCATAATATGGAATAACCCCTCATATTATCGACATTCAAATAATAATCTTTAGTGTCAATTGACTAAAACATCTTTATTGCTAACAATAAATACAATATGCAGATTATATGGCCTTAAAATAAAAAAAGAATAAAATAAACTGGTCTTCCACGAAGTAATGTCGTTTGTATTTTAAGGTGAACACTGATCTCTGAGTAACAGGTCTCTTGTTTTTTCTAACAATCACAAACTGCCATCTAGTGGGCAATTTACAGAACACAATTTATTAAAAAACAGCCCTAAATTAGTGCTCATCGGGAATTGACTGACTGTTTATAATAATCTGTAATTTATAATCTTAAATTTATAATTTAAATTCGGTCAGGGCTGTGCATAATTGTCTTTAATGTCACGAGTCGACAAAGGCTCATTCAATCAGATTTAAGGATGGGTACCACCCATTTTATAATAGAGCAAGAATTACAAAAAGGGGAACAAAAAAGCAGCATTATCAATATATCAATACTCTTTTGGACACACCGATGCATCAAATCAGTGGTATAATTGATGCACTCATTAAACTCGATTTAAAAAAACATATTTACACTCCTAGTGCGCACACACATACTAATACACACATTTGGACAAAACATGAAAATATTCACTCTTTTGGAAAGAATTCATCTAATATTCTGAATTATGTTGTCAGAACTGTTCATTTAATGTCAAACCATATATTTTGCAGTAATAATTGGCTGAATTGTACAATATTGACTTATTGAGTCATTTGCTACAGTAAGAATAATTTACCTGTTAAAAGTGGCACGGTGGCTTAGTGGTTAGCACGTTCGGCTCTCTGCGCTAGGGATTCCCGGTTCGAATCCCATGTTCTCCCTATGTCCATGTGGGTTTCCTCTGGGTTCTTCGGTTTCCTCCCACAGTCCAAAAACATGGATCAAGATCCATTAAATTCTCCATATTGCCCGATATAGAGTGTGTTTATGTGTGAATGAGTGTGTGCCCAGCGATAGATTGTCGCCCTGTCCTGGGTGTATCTGCCCAGCACCCGAGACGAGACCCCCCCCCCCCCCGCTATCCTAATAGAGAATAAAGCGGAAGATGATGGATGGATAGTTTAACTGTTAAACCATTAGGGTGTGCAGAGAGGAGAACAGAGGTATAATAAAATAAGAGAAAACAACGTATCTATAGTGGTCTGTTTGTGGTTTTCTGTTCATAAGCATTATTCAAACATATGGTGTGGTTTAGACTGTTGCTATCTCTGTAGCTTCATAGTAAAAATGTCCTCACAGTAAAGCCCCTTCCCACTAGTGACATTTAGGGTCATTTAAACTGGGAGCATGCTGACTAACTCTCTACAGTAATAAATGTTCATACCAATCAATGAAGCACTAAGGTCTGCTGAATTTCAAGATCCTGCATTTATTTTTTCAATTTCATTGTTTTATTTTCATTCAACATCATTATCACACTTCTTTTATAATAGAATATTTAAATAGCAATCATTAATTGTTCTTAACAACTTTTTAGATTAGGCATCATAATTACTTTAAAGTTGTTACTTTACTGAGCTTTTGTTTTACAAAATTTTTGACACACACACGCACATGAACACAATAACACAAACACACACACACACACTGACACAAATATATGGACAGAAATTATTGGGATACCTACACTTTTACGACCTTTTATGTTATAATAAAATAAAAGCTTTTACTCTTCTGGAAAGGATTAAACTAACGTTCCGAATTATGTCTGTTGGAACCTTTGTCCCTTTATCCAAGACAGCATTTTAAAGTCAGAAACTGATTTTGGACAAAAAGGACTGGCTTCCAATTTCAGTTCAGATGTCAGTTTGAGCCAGTCCTATGTTTTCCACACCAAAGTTATCCAACCATTCCTTAACAGACTTAGTGATTTGTGATGCTGGAATTGAAAAAGGCCTTCTTCAAATAGTTTTCTTAGTGGGAATCATACAGTTGTTGAAAAAGCATGGCTGGATGCACATCTTCCACATATATCCTAAAATTTACCACTTTTTCTAAAAACAATTTACAATATACTATAAGTCCTTTGGTATTCATATGTTTATTTCTTTTGATTGCATTAGAACACACCCACCTACACTATACACGCTTCAATTAAGTGGCTAGTAACTGTATATGAAGAGTAAACTATGTCCACACCAACAGTGCACTTTATTATGCACTTTAAAAATCTACATATTTTCAATGCATTGAATTACATCTATGTAGATTTAAACTAAACTGTTGTTGAAATTTGTGTTTATGATGTTCTAATCTTCATTTGTCATGTCGTCCCGAGCCCAGAGATCAGGCCAAACCTTGAGTTTGCCAAACGGCTATGGCTGGAAAACAGTAACAAGGTTGAGGATCAACTCATACAAAGTAGCGTGCTAACGGTGACGATCCAACGTGCCGTCAATTAAAATGCCGGCGACATCCCACGCCCCCCTTCTGGTGAGAGGCGTGGTGAACGCGGGCTAGTAGACGCGGGAACGTCACGTCTACGACCTGTAGGGTGGACGAGCCGAGACGAAGGAAGGAAGCGACTGTACTAACCCCGGCGCCGCGGACGACCCCTTGGTCTGCGGGCAGGACGGTCTGGATGAGCTGAGTGGAAATCTGCAATAAGCTGGGGGTCTAAGATGTCATTGGCCCCTACCCAACTGCGCTCTTCATGGCCACACCCCTCCCAGTCCACCAAATACTGTAATTTACCCCCCACCCATCTGGAATTAAGTAATTTCTCCACTCTGTAGACCTCGGGCACCCCTCGGGCTGAACTGGTACCAGCGACCTCTGCCCACCCGCTGTCCAGAGGCCCGGACATGAACGGCTTAAGGAGGGAGGTATGGAAGACTGGATGTACTCTCCAAGCCGGGGGAAGATCTAAACGGTACGTGACTTCATTAAGACGCTCGAGTACGCGGTACGGGCCAACATACTTCAGCAGAAGTATACGTGATCCCGCGCGAGAGCGCAAATCCCTAGAGCTGAGCCACACTCTGTCTCCTGGAACGTACATGGGAGCCTGTAAACGACGCCGGTCCGCGAACCTCTTGACCCGGCGCGTGGTGTCCTGAATGCGCTGATGGACCCTTACCCACACCTCCTCGCTCCGACGAAACCAGTCATCGATCGCCGGTGCCGATGAAGGCTCGGGGTCCCAAGGAGCGAAAGGAGGTTGGTGCCCAAACACGCACTGGAACGGTGTGATGCCCGTCGCCGAATGCCGTTGCGAGTTCTGCACAAGGTCTGCCCAGGGTACATAACGCGGCCAGTCCGACGGATTATTGTGGCAGAACATGCGCAGAAATTTGTTTAGTTCCTGGTGGGACCGTTCGCACAACCTGTTGACGGAAGTCCCTTAAGGGGTATAAATTTTACTGCCCGAGAAAAACGATCACTTAGGGTTAAAATGGTGTTCAACCCCTGAGGGAAGATCCGTTACGAAGTCCACGGCCACATGGGACCACGGCCGGCTAGGAATGGGCAACGGAACCAGCTTGCCCACGGGAAGGGATTTAGGCGTCTTGCATGCAGCGCAGATTGAACATGACGTGACGAACGTGTGCGTGTCCTTATGAAGGGTCTCCCACTAATACTTTCTGCACAGGATCTGTACAGTACGTGCGACCCCAGGATGTCCGGTGCACAACGCAGTATAAGCCCACGTAATAAGTCGACTGCGGAAAGGGGGGGGCACATACAACAACCCCTTGGGACATTGGGTGGGACGACGCATGTGACGTGCCGCTCTACGAATGTCCCTGTCCACATTCCAGCGTACCACGTTCACAAAACAAGTGGGAGGTAGTATGGGGCGGAGGCGATCGGGGTCCGGTGTATCCTCCTCATATAATCGCGATAGCGCATCCGCAGCTGCATTGGAGCTGCCTGGTCTGTAAGAAATGGTAAAATTGAAACTGTTTTAATAACTGTAAGTTTTTATGACCCGTGATCACGGAGAATGGTGTGGTGGTACCAATTAGCCAGTGCCTCCATTCTTCCAGTGCTAATTTCACCGCTAGTAACTCCCGGTCCCCAATGGAATAATTGCGCTCTGCCGCCGAGAGTTTACACGAAAAAAAAGCCACTGGTCGCAAGCGGGGCCGGCTCCCCATGGGTTGGGACAGTACTGCCCCAACCCCGTGAGAAGACGCGTCTACCTCCACCACAAACAGTCTCTCCAGATCTGGGAACGCCAATGCCGGTGCCGAAGAAAAGTTGTGCTTGAGAGCCATGAAAAGCCTGATCTGCCTCGGGTGTTCAGACTAACCTCTTGGGGTGGAACTTAAGCAGAGACGTGATGGGCAGTACAATAGAACTAAAAGAACGAACGAATTTGCGATAAAAAAATGCAAAACCCAAAAAACGTTGTACCTCCCGCACGCTGGTATGTCCATGTCCATGGCCATGCCCCCCGCTGATAGGTCAAATCCTAAAAAGGAGATTCTCTCCTGAAAGATTTTGCATTTCTCAGCTTTAATATACAGCTGGTGCTCTAGCAGACGGCTCAATACATGACATGTACATGACGGTGGTGGGTGTCCAGATCGACCGAATAGATAATGTAATAAATATAGAATAGATAATCGACCGAATCATCAATGTAGACTATTACAAACTCCTCCAAAAAATCTCGAAGGACGTCGTTCACGAACGCCTGAAAGACGGTGGGAGCGTTGGAGAGTCCGAAGGGCGTTGCCAGGTACTCATAGTGACCCATGGTCGTCACAAACGCAGTCTTCCACTCATCCCCCTCCTTAATCCGCACCAGATTGTACGCATTACAGAGATCAAGCTTCGTAAAGATGGTGGCTTGACCTATGCACGCTAGTGCTGAAGGTACCAGGGGCAACGGGTAGGCAAAGCGGCGTGTGACCTCGTTCAGCCCCCTATAGTCAATGCAGGGGCGTAATTCGTACTTCTTCGGCACAAAGAAGAATCCCGAGGCCACGGGCGATTTAGAGGGCCGAATGAAACCAAGTTCCAGGGCTAACTTATATACCTTCGCATAGCCTTACTTTCCGACACAGCGAGTGGGTATGGGCTGACACGGGGAAGCTTAGCATCGGGAATTAGCTCAATGACACAATCGTACGCCCGGTGCGGCGGCAACCGCCTGGCCTAGGAGAAAACCCCCGCAAGATCGCGGAATTCAGCGGGAACCCCAGCGGGTAGCTCACCCACCTCTGAGATGGAAGGGGTAATTGCCAGCGCACGTACCTTTATGACAGGGTGATTTAAACAGTGGGAGTGGCAAAACTTTGACCACCGCAGAATCCCCCGCTCAGACCAGGAGATAACAGGGTAAGCCCAGAATGATGGGAGAGCTAGGAGAAACAATAATAAAAAATTGGACTAATTTGCAAATGAATAGGTTCAGTAAGGTGTGTCACCACCCCTTGATTGACAGGCTGCCTATATACCCCATAGATGGGTAATGCTTTGGACAGGAGTCGATGAGCGCCGTGGAAACATGTGTGCTGTCTCTGACGGAAACCACCGCGGGCAAACGGCAAGGTATGGGATGACCTCTACGGTGGACGCTTACCGAAGGAGTAGCCTGAAGAACGGAGCGGCTTTTGGACCGAGCCCTGGCCGAGCGTTCCCCCCTCCGGGGCTTGGCATCACAGGATCCCAAAAGGTGATCGCCGCGGCCACAATATAAACAGAGACCCAACCGGCGGCGGCGTGCTCGTTCTGCGGGTGATAACCGAAGTGAGTCCACTTGCATCGGCGACTCCTCGTGCGTGTGATGGCGCGGGTCACTCCGAACGCCAGCCGCGCGAACGGAACTGTGATCCAAGCTGATGGCAGTTGTGATGAGTGCCTCGAGGGACATCTTCGCGTCACGGCAAGCCAGGTCCTTGCGGATCTCTGTCCGCAGCCCTGTGCGGAAAGTGGTGAACAGCGCTGGCTCGTTCCACCCACTCCAGGCCGCCAGTGTCCGGAACTCCAGTACATACTCAGTTACAGGACGATCCCTCTGCTGCAGTTCATGCAGTACTTCGCCGCATGGGCGTCCATGGTGGGAGTGATCAAAAGTGTTTCTGAAAAGATCGATGAACCGAGCGTAATCCTGTGTCTCGACCGCCTTCGATTCCCACAGTGCGGCGGCCCACTCACCCGCTCTGCCCACCAACGGGACATAATGAAGATGATCTTATGCATATCCGACATCGGGTGTTTATTAGCCAGATACAGATCATAGTGGAACAGAAAGGTACTGCATGTCTTTGAGGACCCCTCGTACCGTTCTGGCTCGGTGAGGTGTAAGGAGTGTGGAGTACCAGATCCGAGGCTCCGCGGTGGTACGGGAGCAGGCGCGCTTGCAGGAGTTTGACGCTGGAGTGACTGCATAGCGTGTTCCTGGGAATCCTGGCGTGAAAGAATGGTGTGCCTGGTGGTTGACATGCCCAGGATTTCCTGATGGTGTTCACCCAGTCTCTGTCCCAGTTCCAGCAAGAGTGCCTCGGGGGTGCCAAGAGTGGCATGTATGGCGTTGGATTCTGACATGTCGTCCCGAGCCCAGAGATCAGGCCAAACAAATAAGGTGCTTTATTAAGCAGTTTCGTTTAGAAACAAATGAGAGAAAACGAAATCCGACTTCTGGAAACGAAAAAACAAACACCGGCGCAACGCCGGGCAAAAAAAGCAGTGAGTAGGCCTCAGGCTTCGTGGGGCAGCGGGACGCTGAGCTGTGAGGTGCAGCAGGTGAGTTTCCGAAGCAGCCGCGAGAGCGCACCGGGACGAAACCTCCGGCAAACGGCTATGGCTGGAAAACAGTAACAAGGTTGAGGATCAACTCGTACAAAGTAGCGTGCTAACGGTGACGATCCAACGTGCCGACTCCTCGTACCTGCGCACCTTAAATAGAGGCGTCAATTAAAATGCCGGCGACATCCCACGCCCTTCTTCCGGTGAGAGGCGTGGTGAACGCGGGCTAGTAGACGCAGGAGCGTCATATCTTACATCATTAATGTTTATTGTATGCTGGATTCTTTTTTTTTGGTGAACTAGTTTGAAAAACTAAAATGTGCATTATGTAAATCTGCTAAAATGGAAAGTCAGTATAAAGACAAGGCTGTGTACTTCATACAGTGGCCAGTGAGCGTAATTTCCATAAAAATATCATTTGTGAGGTAAAACAAGAAAAAAACATTGTACATATAAAATAAGGCAAATACCTTTTAATAGATTTATAGTACAACAGTGTGAAAAACTGAGTCAGCTCCTGCCGGACAGAGAAATTATATGATGAGCTGAATCATGTGTCCTGGAGAAGGTACATCTGTATATAGGATTCTCAACTAAATACTGAAATACAGACTTGCGTTGTTGCATACTAAAAGTGTTAATGAAACGATTGCCTTCTTTTAAGTTGTACTGCTATAAAATATAAAAGCAACGCTTTTGATTACAGGAGTCTGGTTGCCTAATGAAAAACTGTCGTTTCTCTTGTTACATTCGGAACTCTGTCCAATGTTAGTTACCAAGGTTTTTAATAGCCATCTGTTTGGAATAGTTTAGTGCACATTAACACTGCTTCCTTCTCTTGTGTTTTCTTCATTACATGTTGCTAATGAGAAACATTCTCATATTGTTTTCATTAAAAGCCATAAATCTCATCAGTTGTGATGAACCAAGTTGGCAGGTGTTTCCCAGTGACATCTGAATTTATTAGTTTCTGCAGAGAAACTTGTCTGGCTGAGTGTCTCATAATCCAAATATAAACATAAAAATTTTTGACAGTCTCAGATTTTTTTAGATTTGTGAATTTTTTAGTAATGCTAATTATATTTTGGGCAATAATAGACCAAAAATAAATCATCTGGATACTGCAGATGATGCATTACAGGATACCAAGACAATGCAAGACAAACACTCACACTTCTCACAAGAAAAATAAAAACATGTTACCATATGGGTTTTTATTTCTGCAAGATATTACTTTTTTACATAAATGTTAAATTAATTATCAGCAAGAATCTATACCTCTTTATTTTTTTAAAATGTAAATTGTTGTGTTTACTAGTGTGTTTTGCTCCCTGTTTTTCTATCTATAAGCATATATTGCTCACTTTTATGATTTGCAATAAAATCAGCTACCTGAATAAAAGTAAACATCCAGGGAGTGTGTAAGGATCTGTAATTTTATTGCAGTTATCTGCAGTTACCTTCATCACACGCACATGCATCTTCATCACATGCAGATAAGACTCAGTTTATTTTGACGAAAAGTTTGCAGCCATTGTAGCAGCTTAAAACAGCTCATGAATTCCTGATCTCCAACTCATCAAAACGTTCGCAGCACTGATAGCCTCTCCAAGATTGAGTCCATGTTGCGATTAAAAGTCGCAGTCTGAGTCCCTATGGCTCTGCCCAACACATCAATCATGTTGGGCAGTTTTCTGGGGCTATTGATAACCGACCCAACTCTCTTAATTTTGCGGTACACCAGGGAAATGCATAATCCAATCAGCAGAAATCCCAGGATCATAATCCGGGATCAGGATCCGAATAGGAAGACATCAACATCTTTCACGGACAGAGGGGCCAGACACACGTCCCTTATGTATCCAGCCGCCAACATGCCATCCAGGCAAGCTGGTTCCCCCGATCAATAACTTCTCATCAAGAACACAGTGTCAATAGCGTTGAGAGACCATTTAATATTTCCATATTTTTGTTTCAAAGATCAGTGTTATGATAAATCCCGCAAAGGCAAGACAGAGAAGCCAAGCAGGAATGATAGGAAGGAGAGGGAGAAACCTCCTATGAGAGCTACAGCGGAAGCTATTCTATTAATTTCAGCTGCTAAGGCATATGCTTGTTTATCTGAATAATCACTATTGTGTCAAACGACACATGTACAATTATTGTTACACTCGCCTACCTAGAGACTAAAGCAGCTGCGCATAGGAAGCGCAGAGCCGTCGCGCTCTAACGCGCTGAAGGGAGCCAGGCACGCAGGTAGCAGGGAAATGGAATTTATTAAAGGTGTAGTAACACCACAAAACAAAGGCAACCGACGAGTGAACATAACTCAAACCACGAAGTGCACCGAGGAGGGGGGGGGGGGGGGGGGGGGGGGGGGGGGGGGGGGGGGGGGGGGGGGGGGGGGGGGGGGGGGGGGGGGGGGGGGGGGGGGGGGGGGGGGGGGGGGGGGGGTGTGTGTGTGTGTGTGTGTGTGTGTGTGTGTGTGTGTGTGTGTGTGTGTGTGTGTGTGTGTGTGTGTGTGTGTGTGTGTGTGTGTGTGTTAATTTAGAATTTAAATGTATTTAGTATAATTTGGTTCACATTTCAAATGTTTTATCTCTGGGCATCTTATGTGACAAGTTTGCTACTATTTTGCAATTTAAGTCATTTACAATCCTTAATCATCTTTACTTTACATGTTTGTGTAAATGCAGCCTATGAAACTAGAATTTTTCAGTTGAAGTGTTAAAATTGACAGGAAAAGTTATTTTAATTGCTCAATAACCTCAAATGTTAAACATTTTATCTACTCAGAATGTATCCTTTTATGCTTAAGCAGCATCACACACCTCACATTACTGTGGGGCATTCAACAGAAATATATCTGATTGTAGATTCTGAAAGTGTATTAATTTGCAGTTCATTTTGCTATTTTTTTTCTTATAGACTGTGATAAAAATGTACAAATAGTATGTAAAAACTCCCCAGAAGAACATCTACAGCCATTTAAAGAAAAGATGGACAATTTCATCACCAGTGGTAAGTAAATGACTAAACATTGCCATTGCCATTGATGTGGTTTGCATCATGCCTCTTCAAGAATGTACCCAGTGAGGATTTAAGTTGTGTGAGCCATCCACTCCTAAAAGTTGTTTGTTGTTATTTGTGTTACCCATAATGACTTCAGATTTAAACAAACTTTTATGGATGGCTTGGTAATTATTGTGATGGCTGAAGAAAATGTATTATTCTCAGAGTTTTTAATGCTGTCTCTAAGGGTGTTCTAAGCGTGTTCATTCAAAATGTTTCATAATACTACATGATCACTGAATCACCAAATAATCATTTAAGAAAACTATAACTCATTGTTATTGTAGGATAACTGACAAATTTTACTGAGTGTCATCTTCTTCCATAGTAGACCAATTAGGACAGTAGTAGTAGCACACATTTGGGTAGACTTCTTTAAATTAACTTCATACTTGATGAAACTCAGTCCTGTGGAAATTGTTAACATCACTGGAGAATGCTAGCAGGGCTCTATTGATGACTGGCCTGAGGCTGTAACGCAGCTAAATAGGGATTAGGTTGCCCTAAACTGGCCGTATGTACTCAATGCTGCTATAAAGCTGGCAGGACATCTCTGAGTGGGATCTCATAAAAGACTGGCCTGCCACAGCAGGGACAGTTTCAGGGGACCACCATGTTGAGAACATTTTTTTATAAATGATCTTGGTGTAAATGACACATGTAGCATCATACCGTATTATCGGTCTAAATAGTTAAATAATCCTTGTTCCATGTCAGTTTACTAAACTGTAAATGCATTTTTTACATTTAGGTGACTTGAATTTTAGGTGTTGGCATTTTTCCTGCTAATAATATATTTTATAGGTTATAGTGCAAAACATTTTTAAATACATTCATTTACATTGTCATTTTGTATTATTTGTGTATAGGCAGAACACTATACAAAGCAGATTCACAGCAGTACATGTACGCATGTGGACAAAATTGTTGGAACCCCTCGGGAAAGAAAAGCACACAATGGTCTCAGAAATAACTTGAAATAGACAAAATTAATAATAAATAAAAATATTATAAAAATTAACCAAGAAAAGTCAAAGATTGATTTTCAACCATGCTTTAAAAGAATTATTTAAAAAAATAAACCTAACATTTTGTTTCACAACCATTTGAGGCAAATACTGCAATCAAACGATTTCTGTAACTGTCAATGAGACTTCAGCAGGTATTTTGGCGCACTCATGAGCAAACTGCTTCGGCTGTCTCAGGTGTGAAGGGTGCCTTTTCTAGATGACATTTTTCAGCTCCTTCCAAAGTTGCTCAATAGGATTTGGGTCAGGGCTCATAGAAGACCACTTCAGAATAGTCCATTCTTGGCTGTTTTTTAGCTGTGTGTTTTGGGTCATTATCTTGTTGCAGGACCCATGACCTGCAACTGAGACCAAGCTTTCTGGCACTGGGCAGCACATTTCTCTCTTAAATCCCTTGATAGTTTTGAGATTTTTATTGTACCCTGCACAGATTCAAGACACCCTATGTCAGATGCAGCAAAGTTGCCCTAGAACATACCAGAGCCTCCTTCATGTTTCACAAATGAGACAGTGCTCTTTTTTTGATAGGCTTCTTTTTTTTTTTTCTGTGAACATAGCGCTGATGTGCTTCGGCAAGAAGTAAACTTTTTGTCTCATCTGTCCATTGGACATTCCCCCAGAAGCTTTGGGGCTTGTCAACATGTAGTTTGGCAAATTTCCGTCTTGGTTTTTAACGATTTGTTTTAAAAAAATAGTGTCCTCCTTGGTCGTCTCCGATGACGTCCACATTGGCTCAAACAACAGCAGATTTGTTGATCTCACACTGATTTTACTTGGAGTTTATCTTTAATTTCTTTCGAAGTTTTTCTGGGCTCTTTTGTTAGCATTCGTATTATCTGTCTCTTTTTGTTTACAGTCCCATGGATTTTTCTTAATAATATGTGCAACTGTAGTCACAGGAACATTGAGCTGGTCTCATGGAGAGGGTTTTATAACCTTTATCTTTAAAACAGCAAAATCAATGCTAATGTGCTAAATGATAAATCTTTCAAACAAAGTTGCATTCATCACATCCATAAATCTGTTGTCCAAAAGATTTTAAAACTTAGACAGAAAGTATTATTTAAAAGAAGAAAAAAATTATAAGGTATTATTTATTTAATTTTTGTGTTGGTTTTAATATCTACCAGTACTGTACAGTAGAATTCTGCACTGTAATTTAAATCTTAAATCATAAATTTACATTTTACCTCTGCTTTTTGCAATCCTCTTAAGAAATAATTTCATTAAGTTAAATGCTTCATGAGAAAATGGATTTTGTTTAAAAAAATCAGTACAGTCCTGAATTGAGGGATTATTTGTTAGTGAATAACTTCTGAATCACAGTAAGAGAAAATATACAGCCGTTAAAATATGAGTATATAAAATTCACCAATAGAGCGAATTTTAAGTGCGTGGTAGCTCAGTGGGTAGGGTGTTGGGCTGTCAATCCTAAGGTTATAGGTTCAAATCCTGGGTCCAAAGTGGAACCTTGAGCATGGCCCTTAACCCTCATTGCTCCAGGGGTGCTGTACCAACCCTGTGCTCTAACCCCAACCAGGTTGGTACATTTGTGAGTCGCTTTGGATAAAATCCTCTGCTAAATGACCAAATGTAAATGTAATAGCCATCCATCCATTATGTTCCACTTTGTCCTATATTAGGGTCGTGGGGGGGCGGTTCCCCATGCCCATCCAGGGGAGAAGGTTTCGGGCGCTGGGCAGATACACCCAGGACAGGGCGCCAATCTATCGCTGGGCGCTAAATGTAATATAATATGGCATAATGTAATATACTATCATAATTACAATTAATTCATTTAACAAAACAACATCATTCACTTATGTATTTAACAAATAAACTCACATTATTCCTCTGCCTTCTAAGATCATCACCAGACCTCAAAGTTGACAGTAAAAACAAAGCAGTTGCTACTAGCTACAGTAAGTTCGAGTTAACAGAGCCATGTCTTTTCAATGCAGCTTTTCCAGCAGGATACTTGTAAAGCTCTCTTAATAAACAGAATTCCTGTGACTTAAACCCCCCTGTCCTGCATTTGAAGCCATAGGTTCAAACATTGGTCTCCTGAATAGTTAATTCCATGGCTCCAGTCCACACACCAACTGGAGATTAAAACAGTGGAACTTGCTGGAGATAGTGCAGGCTTATTTTAAGGATTGTTTTAGATCAGTGCTGTTTTATAACAGTAAGCGAGAGGTATGTTTGGTTGTACAAATTAAAGTAATTTTATGTTTTTTTTGTGCAACCTTACCATTTTTAATTTGATGTAAACAAATACTCTTTTTTTGTTTACCTTACCCATTATATTTTATTTGTGTTTGTGTAATGGTCAGTGTCTACGATGCTAATGAACCATGGAAATAATTGCTTTAAATATTTAACACAAATATAATATTGTGAAAAAGTGAATAGTTTTACTAAATACACAAATAATAAGGCAAATAAAGGGTACTGCTAGTGCTATAAGCATATGTAGTCCCATGAGAGAGAAGTCTTATTAAAATATTAAGTTAGTTTTGCACTAAAAATTTATATTAAAGTGCAAATGAGGCTGAACATAAATTCAGATAAACAACAGTGTGTAATACTAGTTAAATCTTTTTGAATAAACTGTTTTTTTTTTAGTAAAGTAGCCCATGCTTATTAAAACACCACTATAATCAAGCAGTTTGTTAAAGGGCTGTGTTCCAGGGGTGACTTTTACAGTCATTTGTGACAGCTGAAACCATAATAAAACAGAAAGAAAACCTGACCAGTGTGTCACAGGCTTCAGCATTTACCTGTCCATAACTCACATGCAAATGCTTTATTGTGCAGCAACAGTGTGTGCCTCTCTCACATAAGGGGCTGCCGGTGAACTCGAACGGCTTGCATGCCAGCTCTTAAACTCTGATCTGAACAGCTTTAACATCTTCTAAGCTCAGTCATACATTTTGCTATAATGCCTTTACCTTCACCCACCTTTAGCCATGGTTAGCCGCGTTCCCTGTTGTCGTCTTTAACAGATCTCCTTACCCAATGCCTTCATAGGAGACCACATGGTTTACTCCATTATTCATCCACTCATTGGTTAATCAGATTATTTCCAAGGAACCTAATACATAGTCTAAGCCATATTAAATGGGTACATTCTTTAACATAACTGACAGATATATGATAAACAGTAACCACCAAAAAATATAACCTGTTATAAACATATCCTGTTCTCATGTATGAAGTGAGCAATTACAGAAATATGAGCACATTAAGGGTGATCAGGGTATTCCAAGAATCAAAACAACATAAGATATCAATGTTACATCCACTTTTTTCTGTTTTAAAATAAGAGAAACTTTATAGTAAATTTTCCTATGATCAGACTAATAATGAGCCATGTGATACAGTGTAAAGCTGTGTATAAAAATATATTTTTTAATTAACAGTCAGCTTTTTATCAGCAGCATTACTTTTTATCAGCAGCATTTTAAAAAAAAAATCAAAGTAATATTTAAACAGTGTATTAACCCTAGTTGATTACTGTGTCTGGGCTTGGTGTTTGAGTTCTGCTTTACATTTTTAGTTTTAACTATGGTTATGTTTAAAATATTTGTGTAAACTATTCATATTTATATGCATATTTAAAAAAGAATTAACCTCTTTAAATATGCATTCCTTCAGTATTAAATTGTTTTCTGCTTTACTTTTATATTATGGGTTTGAAACTTAGCAAATACAGTGACTTTATAACATTAGAAATAGTTCTTCTTTTAAATTCTTTTAAATTAAAAATACAAATATTAAATGCTTTACATGCTTTTTTATGTGTTATTCAAAAATGTTTAAAATGACTAGTCTTTAAAATGCAATGCAAAATTTGTATCTATCTGTATCTAACTATATTAACTGCAATGTTAAATGTGGATTTAAAATGTTTTAAATATGAATAAACTTAAATTCTTAAATTAATTTTAATGAAAAAAATGTGAATGATGTATCCCATGGGAAATACAGTTATACCACTTTTTATTCCCTTTTATAATTTGTGGTTAAAGGAGGTGTGAGGCAAGTGGTTCTTCGTAGAAATTTTTTTTTTCTCGTAGAGTTTTAAAGCCTTAATTTATTGTAGCTCACAGCATGCGAGTCCCATAACTTTCTAGTTAGCCACTACTGGTTTCAAGTTTAGTGAGGGATCTTGGGGGAAGAAAATTCACACATCCTCTCTGTCTCCTTTCACGCCTCTCTCATGAGTGGTCCTGCCACCTTCATGCATGCGAGAGAGAGGGACCTCCGGCGCCAGTTCACCCCTGCTGTGACCAACGCCATTGGTCATGACCCGTCCCTTTCTGTCCAATATCCCAACACAGTGCCCTCTCCTGTCATTAGGCTCACCTTAGTTAATCAGCCACACACACAAACACAGAGAAAGGAGTGTTTTTCAACTCACCTCACCCCACCCCACTCTCAGCCCCAAGCTCCCCACCAAAGACCCCAAAAGTTGCCTTTGAACAATTTTTGGAGACTTCCCGCTCTTAAATCTTTTGAGTGAGAAAGGTCCCCCTCTCATCAAAGTACAAAAAGGATGAATCTGAAAAAAATGCAATAAATCTGAGATCACAGGCTCTCTCTGGCCCAAGATAAATTCTTGCACCTCAGCCTGGCCCACCATACACATCTGCCTTGCATTTAGACACTTTTACATGGTTGGCTCCACAGGAACCTCCAGTTCTCAAGCAATATTCCTTGTTTCAGCTACATGGTTGCTAACACACTAATATAGTACAAATATGCACTGCTTAAATGTAGGCATTGTTTTTGTATTTTTTTCTGTTCACAGCTAAATCAGACTATTCTGCTGTAGATGACCATCTCAATGCTGTTAAGAAAAGGTAGGAGGCCAGTTAATACAAATGTGCCTTTAATGTAATTATTATAAATTTTTAAGGAGATGAGATGCTGCTTGTCACACGTCAAGTGTTTGACTTGGCCTATTAATATAATATAGATATAAGAGATGTTGAATGAACTACTCAGATTGTGGTATCAGTATCAGCTACTGGAACAAGCTTACCAGATATTACCAGATGTGAATGAATGGTCTAAGCACTAAGTAAAGTTATTCTACTACTGCTGATTGTGTGAGAGGTCTCTAATTATGCTTGATTTATTAAACACTTAAAAAAAATAAAGTAATATATATGTAAAAATAGTAATATATTTTTATATCAGTTTGATAATTTAAGCACAAAAAAGCACAATGTATTAATGTGGTATCTGTATTCTTACCCGGTTTAAGAAGGGAACAATTGGACTTATAAATGTCAATAAAAAGCTTCCTAAATAAGGACAAAATGTATGCTCTTAATGCTTAAGGCCACTGGAGAGGTATCGCTGTTTAAAACCACACTTTTATCCACACTGTCGCTACTTATTAATGTATGTATGTAATTTATCTATTATTTTTCTCAATATTTTTGTGATTAATGCATGAATAATTGAACTGCAGATGCCTTTAAAAAGCCTACTGCATGTGGAACTTCTGTTGGAGGTGAACCCTTGTAATAAAAAAAATAGTGTTTCCATACAGCACAGCTTTTG
Organism: Corydoras maculifer; assembly: GCA_019802435.1. Lineage (NCBI taxonomy): Eukaryota > Metazoa > Chordata > Actinopteri > Siluriformes > Callichthyidae > Corydoras > Corydoras maculifer. The sequence continues at coordinate 685,730 of JAFMOD010000299.1, read as the reverse complement.
GACAGATAATCAGAAATGTGAGGCAGGAACAGAAGTTCCACTGATGTCCTAATCTATATTCACAAATAAATAAAAAGTCTAAACCATCTAAACCAAAATCTAAACCAAACTTACAGTTTACTTTTGTGTTTCTGTTGTAGAAACTGTTGATCAAAAGGTTCTAAAGTTATTTAAACTTTAAAAAAAAAAAGTTTATTAAAAGTTTATTTAAAAATTATCATTGTTAATTTAGCCTTCAAAAAGACCAAAGGACTGGTCACTCTTAAAGTTGAGACGATGAACTGACAGGGGGGGGGGGGGTGTGCTCCAGTTTCCCATGAGCACACCTCATAAAAATGACATGCTAGTGATTGATATGGCTGCTCACTCATACTGTGGAGCTGGGTGGGCGCCCACCTGGGCCATACTAGGAGGGAATGCATTTATGCTCTGTTTCATTGTGTGGCCTTGGTAGAGATCAGACACCATAAGAACACCATAAGTGTACATTTGATTTTCAAATAAGTGGTGCCACCATGATCATGAATGCAGCAAGCATTTATTAGCAATTCCCATTTTTTTTTAAATTGAGCTATATTTTCTTTTTTTATTTTCCAAACTAGTTATATAACTAACTTTTGACATAAAGGTTATAAAATCAATATAGATTAAATTAAATAAGCTGTATACTTTAACTTAAATAGGTAATTGATATACATTCATTGGTTGTGGCTTATACAAAACATAGACTACTGTAAGAGACATAAGGCTTTTATGCCTCTGTGGGCGTCTCTGTCCGGTCCTTGTTTAACTGTAATTGTCTATTGGGTTAATTTTACTATTATTTAGCACACACATAAGAGAGCCAATATCAATTACAGCACAGTAGGTGGCATAAAAATTTTATTGCTCCAAGTTCTATATTTTGAGTGTGAAATTAATGTACTAGTTTTTATGTACACATCCTTTTTTAACTGTTTGAAAACCATTATGGACAGAGCCACAGACTATTTCTGAAAATAATTGCCACTTAACACATTCTATATAGGGGTGAAATCTCTCAGTGTCTGGCGATTTGATTCGATTCCGATTTTTTAGGTCACGATTCGATCCAGAATTGATTTTTGATTCAGAAACCATTTTCGATTCAGAAACGATTTTTAGTTCAAATGGTCTTTGAATTTTTTTTAAATTATGTGATTGACAAGATGAAACGACAATGTTAACAAATAGAACATTTATTTAAAACAATACTTTTAGGTTCCTTCCTGTATCAAATCTTTTTGCATAATTTTATATTTATACAAAACTAGAATTGCGCTAAAGTAAAATGAGCAGTATTAGGTTAGCTTAGCTGCCTGGCTTTTTCTTAAATAAAAAACATCCATCAATGAACAAATAATTCTAAATATATTAATACAAAAGTTTACTATAGTGCATTAGCCTTTAATCAAACCAAAATACAGACTTTACAGTCATAGTGCATTTATATTTTAAAATTCTTCAAAACTTAACATTAAAAATAAAATACATACTTCAGTCTTTTTAACTATTTTGCACCAAAATTTGCTACATTTTCAAAACTTAACCTTAAATATTAAATATATTTTTAAACTTCTTTTATCTTAGGGTAATGTTGCGCCAAACAGGCTCACGCATTTGTCGTATTTACGAAGTACCTCGATTTCATTTTACACTCCTTGCAAACAGTTGTTCTCATGTCGAGCTCTCTTTTCCTGGCTTTAAAAGTCAAACACCGGCTTTTAACACCGAAGGGGGGGGGTCGAATCCCGCTCTCCCCCTGCTCCATGCTTCCCACTAGCATGAACTAGCATGCTAGCAAACTACAACGGGAGCGTGATGTATGGTGGCCGAGCGGATACGTAATGCGATATGCAGTACGCTCAGGAGGGGGGTGCCTAAACTTAAACTATTATAATAATTATAATAGTAACAATAGTGTAAATCAGGGGTGCCCACACTTTTCTGGCCTGAGATTTACATTTCCATTGGACAGGTCAATCTCTATTTTTTAGGCTTTAATATTGAAACGTGTTTACACACATCATGTTAGTATTGTCGAATCTGTTAGAATTGCTCCTTTATTAAACACATTCCAGCAAATAAACCCTGATAAAACCTGATTTTAGTTAAACCCAAACACACAGTATACAGCACAAATGTACAACAATCACTGTAACCCACATTTCCCCAAACAGAACATCCATCCATCCATCATCTTCCGCTTTATCCTCTATTAGGGTCGCGGGGAGGTTCCCCATGCCTATCCAGGGGAGAACACTTCGGGCACTGGGCAAATACACCCAGGACAGGGGGGCAATCTATCACTGGGCGCACACTCACTCACACGAACACACTCTATATGGGGCAATTTGGAGAACTTGACCTTGATCCATGTTTTTGGACTATTCGAGAAAACCCAGAGGAAACCCACGTGGACACGGGGAGAGCATGGAAATTCCACCCAGATTGGGATTCGAACCGGGAACATGCTAACAACTAAGACACAAACAGAACATAAACATTTTGAGTTTAACATAAAGTGACAAAATTAAATTATATTTGTTATTAAATACATTAAACATGTTTGTTTTTGTTTGTATCTAAGTCATCACAAAGTGATTGAATGAATAATTGATTATGTTTAATTGTGTTTTTTTATTTTTCAGTGTGTCAGATATTTTTTTGAAAATGCAAACTAAATGCACTAAATGATTAGTTTTTTGCTACTTTCTTTTTACAATGTATCCCTATTTAAGGATCTCATTGACTTTGTGACTAATGGGCACCTGTGAGGCAGCTAAAAGCTAAAACACATTACAAACCACACTGTTCCACTTTACTTGTGACCACTTAGCATAGATTTCTATTACTATTAACGGGTCATAGATTATTCATTCATTCATTATCTCCCTCTTTATCCTCTATTAGGGTAGCGGTGGGGTTCCCCATGCCCATCCAGAGGAGAATGTCTCGGGCGCTGGGCAGATAGACCCAGGACAGGGCGCCAATCCATCGCTGGGCACACACTTACTCACATAGACTCACTTTATATGGGGCAATTTTGAGAATTCAATTGACTTGATCCATGTTTTTGGACTGTGGGAGGAAACCGGAGAACCCAGAGGAAACCCACGCAGACATGGGGAGAACATGGAAACTCCACCCAGATGGGGATTCGAACCGGGATCCCTAGCACTTAGAGGCGAACGTGCTAACCACTAAGCCACCATGCCGCCGGTCATAGACTAGCAATACTTAATTTTTTTCCTTGTTTTTACTAAACTTTTATTAGGACAACAGTTGATCAGAACGATCAGCATGATCATGGCCAAAAGGCTATATTTCATTTAAATAAATTTTTTAATTTTAAATTTGACATATTTCCACTTTTGTCCATAACTCTTTAAATAAAAAAAAAAAACACTAAAATCTGTTTTATTTTAAAGCTTGCCTTGATTTTTACCCAATGACCTTCATATTGCTCTGAAAAGCTACAAAGTACTTGTAAATTTGCAGGTATACCTTTACACTTTTAACATAAATGTTATAAAATCTAATTAAATTTAACAAATTTTAATGTAACACTTCCAAGCTGTATACTGTATTATACTATATAGTATACTATATACTTAAAATCAAATAAGTAATTGACAATCATTCATTGGGTGTGGTGTATACAAAACATATTCTACTGTTAGAGGTTTTAAGTTTTAAAGGTACAGCAATAAATATTTAAAACCGAATAATTATTTTATCTCTATTTTTATACAGCAAGATTTCTGCAACCCACATTTATTTGTGATATAAAAAACTGATCTAAACTAAAATATCTCAAAATAAGCACCAGAATCATAATCTCTGATATAGTGTCTCATCAGCTCTAGAGTTTTATGAAGACAAACACAAACAATAATGTTCTGTTATTTAGTAAGTAAATTCATTCATTCATTATCTCCCGGTTATCCTCTATTAGGGTCGCGGTGGGGTTCCCCATGCCCATCCAGGGGAGAACGTCTCGGGCGCTGGGCAGATAGACCCAGGACAGGGCGCCAATCCATCGCTGGGCACACACTCTCACTCACTCACACAGACACACTCTATATGGGGTAATTTTAAGAACTCGATTAACTTGATCCATGTTTTTGGACTGTGGGAGGAAACCGGAGAACCCGGAGGAAACCCACGCAGACACGGGGAGAACATGGAAACTCCACCCAGATGGGGATTCGAACTGGGAATCCCTAGCGCTGAGAGGCGAACGTTGCTAACCACTAAGCCACCCTGCCGCCTTTTAGTAAGTTAAGTAAATAAAAGAATAATTTCATCATTGCCATAATACCATCCTCCACTCAGAATGTCTTCTATTAGCAAAGCTTTAGGCCCCTTGTCTTTAGAGGTCAAAAATGGATTGTAGACCTCTGTGCAAATTCCAAATTCATGACTAGCCATGACACAGACGTGACTGCAGCAATAAGAGGAACCACTTTAATCTCTGAATGAAAGCAGGTTGCAGGGAAGAGTGTAGTGTCTGCTTGTAAATCACGGCTGTGAATCTTGAAATAAAAAACAATTTTGGTTAATACTGAAATACTCTGTGTGCCTTTCACTTGTCTTCTAGATTTACAAATTGTAATTGTCTTTAAAAGTTTTTTGATGAAAAAAATGAATAACTTTCACTCTAATTATTTTTTTATTTACCACAACCTCTCTTTGTGCTCCCTTAGCTTTCTGGACATGGTGGGTTACTATGGGGTAAAGCCCAAATCTGGAGAGAAAGAGGTTACACCCAACTTTATTTTCTTATTATGGTATGAATTCTGCAACGATTTTAAAAGTATATGGAAACGTGAGAATAAAAACATCTCAGAAGAGCGGTGAGTAGATTTTGGATTATTATTATTATTTTTTTGTTTATTTATTATCAATTATTATTCCAATGCCACAACCAATTTTAAGCATTAGTCTGTCAGAATGCACTATTTTATGCATAATATATAAGTATAATTACTTTATACATTCTTGTATAAAGACAGCATATTTTCATGAAAAACATTAACTGATTAGAACCTTTTCAACCTTTTATGATAAGAATTTCCAGACCTAAATGACAAAATTAAAAGTTGTAAATTAAACTGATTTTTAATTTCATGTCGCTTAAGCTCATATGTGAGTCAAGGCAGGTGAGTGAATACTTTTGGCAATATAGTGTATATATAGTGTAAATATACTTCTTTCATTTCTGGGGAGCATTAAATAACCAACCAAAAGCTTTCTTCTCTGTGGCCCCCTGGAGGCCTTATTTGCACAGGACAGCATCTCAAGGAGGAGTCACAGACAGTTTGATACCCATTTAAGGCTTTGGATTTTTAACATTTTTAACATTTTTAAAATTTCATATCCAGTTTCAGATCTAGATAGTCATGTTATATAGCCATATCAATATTCAGTATTTATCATTTCATATAAATAATTTTCTTACAGCAATGAAAATAACAGACACCATATAAAGCTGGAGAAAATTGCATGGTTCAGTGGTTGTGGTTTAAACTGTAATCAGTTAATGGTGTAAAGTTAATCAGTTAATGGTGTAAAAAAAAATTTAATTAATTAAAAAAAAAAACAGAGACTTTAAACCCCCAAAAAGCAAGCTGAAGCGACAGTGGCAATAAAAAACTCATCTCCGTCGTTTGAACAACATTGGAGTATATCCCTCAGATAGTTTCAGATCTTATTTTATTTTATTAAAGACGTAATAGGATCTAACAATGACTGCGGCTGGGGATTTCTTTTGGCTTTTTTCTTTGCAGTCTCTTTCTTTTCTTTGCAGGCATGTGGTGAATGGGAAATGTGTACTACAGCTCCTCTTGATAAACAACTTGTCAGCTAGGTCAAATTGTTATTTCATGCTGCTTCTATCAGTTTTTTGGGTTTTATTGTCTTCAAGGGTAAGCTCCTCATGAAAATTTTGCCAATCACCAAGAACACAAAAGTATGTTTCAAGGGCACAGACAGTCTTTGAAAGCGTTAAGCACAGGCTTCTGTTGCCACCCATTCCTCCTCTGCTGGACCCCAATCTCTTCATTTTTGAGGTTGATGCTTTTGATGTGAAGACCTATGCTTTTGCAGCGCTCAACCCAGAACCACACACTCCTCTTGTCTTTTACTCACATTAGCTGAGCAGAGTTTGAGTTTACACTTACCCATCAGATAGGTTCGAAGTATCTTAAACCAGACCTGGGAACCTCTACCCTTCAACATACCACCCAAAACTATTATTCCTGGAAATATTATCAGATATTAGATATTAGCCTTTTTTTGGGTGCGATACTATCTAGTAGTTTTTAAGTTGAAGTAGTTTATTTATATAGCACATTTTACAACAGTATATTGTCACAAAGCAGCTTTACGGAATGAAAAGCCTTTAAACCCCCAAAGAGCAAGCCAAAGCAACAGTGGCAAGAAAAATTTCAAGTTCAAGTTATTTATTTATATAGCGCTTTTTACAACAGTATTTTGTCACAAAGCAGATTTACAGAATGAAAAGCCTTTAAACCCCCAAAGAGCAAGCCAAAGTGACAGTGGCAAGAAAAAACTCCCTTTTATGTTGTTATTCAAGGAAAAAATCTTGGGAGGAACAAGACTCAGTGGGGGCCTCATCCTCCTTGAACGGCCAGGCAGCAACAACAATGTAGGACGGCTATGTACAGATATTAAACAAATGGAAAAACTAAAAACTGGAAAACTATATGCGAGTCCATTAAGGATGTCCTGCAGAACCGTCAGTCCAATTGATATTTAGGTTCCATCCAGTATTCGTCAGGAGAGCCATGGATGAAGATCTCCAGGAAGCCGGTCACACCTCAAAAGAAACAGACAAGGAAGGCAGTTAGAGCTAATAATAAAGCACTGCATTTAATTAATAAGTAATTTATTGACACAGTGCAGTATGTGACTCCGGCATCACTGACTAGAGCAGCATAACTAAAAGAGGCAGATAATGCAGACTCTACATAGTTGAGATGGCGCCTCGGAACAGCATCATTTCAGCGCCACACCCCCCCATTAACGATGAGGTGGGTGAAGAAGTGAAACGCCAGCATACACTGATCACAGATTACCCCCTCAACACAGCCAAGCCTGAGATCTACATCTTTATCTACAGGGGATTAATTAAACTCAAGATTTAATAAATGTGTTTTTAATTTATTTTTAAAGATTAATAGTGATTCAGAATCACGAACAGTAACTGGAAGGCTATTCCAAAGTTGAGGAGCCTTGTGGGAGAACGCTCTTCCACCAGCAGTAATTTTATTTATTCTAGGAGCTAAGAGTAGACCAGCACCTTGTAGAATTTTATATGTTATCAATAAAATTTTGTACTCAATACGAAACTTAACTGGTAGCCAGTGCAAGTTTGATAACAAAGGACTGATATGATCAAACTTTCTGGTTTTAGTTAAAACTCTAGCTACAGCATTTTGCACAAGTTGTAATTTTGGTAATGATTTATTGGAACATCCTGTCAGAAGTGAACTCCCTGTTATGTTGTTATTTTAAAGAAGAAACCTTGGGAGGACCAAGACTCAGTAGGGGACTCATCCTCCTTGAGCATCCGGGCAGCAGCAACAGTGTAGGATACTATTGTACAGATTGTGTCAAGATCGGTTGACTATATTTAACAAATGGAAAAACTCGAACTGAAAAACAATAGATAAGTATATTTAGAGGGTCCTGCAGGACCACCAGTCCAATTAATATCCGGGTTCCATCTAGTATTCGTCGTAGCTGCAGTGCTTCGTCAGAGCCATGGATAAAGATCTGACTACCAGCAAACCGGCCACACCTCAAAAGAATCAGACAAGAAAAGCAGTTAGAGCTAATAATAAAGCACAGCATTTAAGTAATAAGTAATTGATTGACACAGTGCAGCATGTGACTCCCGGCATCACTAAATAGAGAAGCATAACTAAAAGAGGCAGTTACTGCAGACTCTACATAGTTGAGATGGCTCCCTGGAACAGCATTATTTCAGTGCCACACCCTCCATTAATGATGAGATGAGTGAAGAGGTGAAACATCAGCACACACTGATCACAGATTAGCAACCCAACAATGCCAAGCCTGAGATCTACACCTTTATCTACAGGGAATTAATTATACGCAAGATTAAATAAATGTGTTTTTAATTTACTTTTAAAGATTAATAATGATTCAGAATCAAGAACAGTAACTGCAAGGCTATTCCAAAGTTGAGAAGCCTTGTGGGAGAACGCTCTTCCACCAGCAGTAATTTTACTCATTCTAGGAGCTAAGAGTAAACCAGCACCTTGAAATCTGAGCTCACGTGTTGGCTTATACAATTGAATCAGCTCACTCAGATACCGTGGAGCCTGATTATGTAGAATTTTATATGTTATCAATAAAATTTTGTACTCAATACGAAACTTAACTGGTAGCCAGTGTAAGTTTGATAACACAGGACTGATATGATCAAACTATCTGGTTTTATTGTAAAACTCTAGCTACACCATATTTAACTTTAGCAAGATCAGAACATTGGTTGTTACCACAGGTGAATTATATCGATCTGTCAGGTAGGATTCAAACCACTGGAGTGCAGATTCTGTTATGCCCACAGCATTTTCTACACTAAGCTCTAATAAGACAAGAAAAGATATTTGGTTATTATCAGAGGTCATTAACTACTTTAATTAAGGCTGTCTCAGTGCTATGGTGAGACCTAAAACCTGACTGATAAATTTCATGAGATTTAATGAGACAAGCTGTTTTTTAGATATGGGGTTAAAGGTATTTAACTCTTGTACTATATTATTTTCTCTACCACTAGATTTTTCAGTAATCGGTGAGTGTTGATTATTGATTATGCTACACGATGCATTAGATGATTTACGTTTTCAATTTTATCACCAAAGAAATTCATGAAATCATTGCTGCTGAACTGTGAGTGAATCTGTGAATCAGATTCAGTACCACTCTGAGTTAGTTTGGCAATGGTACTAAAGAGGAATCTTTGGTTGCTTTTATTGTTCTCTATTAATTCAGAATAATATTTAGTCGCTGCATTGAGTGCATGTTTGTACTCAGTCATGCTGTCCTTCCATGCAACCCTAAATACCTCTAATGTAGTTTGTCTCCATTTACGCTCTATGGTTCTAGTGGTTTGTTTTAGGGCACGTGTTTGATCATTAAACCATGGAACGAGTCTTTTATCTTTAATCCTTTTTAGTTTAAGTGGAGCGACACTGTCTAAGGTTGCAGAAAACACGTGTTTAAGGTATTCCGCTGTGTTTTCAAGTTCATCGGGTCCTGATGCTGGTTTAAAGTTTAATTCGGGTAAATGTTGTAGGAATGACGCAGCAGTAGAGGGAATGATAGTATGCTTCATATTATACCGTGGTTTAATGACTGGATCAATATCAATTTCTAAATTGTAGGTTAATAAATAATGATCAGAGATGAATTCACTTAGTGGAACAATAGTTAAATTATCAATGTTAATACCATATGATAAAACTAAGTCTAATGTATGTTTACAGCTATGTGTTTCACCAACCACACTTTGAGCAACACTCATGGAATCGAGGATAGAGTATATCTCTCTTTTTCTCTCCCTACCAAAATGTGTCTTGTTGGTTGTAGCAGGCTAGGATCATCAGGTGCTAATGAATTATAAATATTATATAATTTATTTTTAAGAATAGTGCACCTAGTTTCCCAATTATTTAAAACTTTTATTTTTGGGTCAGAAATTGTTAAGATATCTCATGTGACATATTTACTGATTAGAGCCCATTAAGGAAAATAATTTCTGATCTTTGTATAAAATACTATAACCTTTAAAATAATAATATAAAATACCAGACATTAAATTTTGAAATATTCAATTTGTGGGCTTGCCAGTTCCAACCACTACAGCCAATTAACATTTTGGAAATGGTAGAAATTAAAAGTAAAATTGATTTAATCACATCAACATAAAAAAATCAATATAAATTATTTTAGGGCATATGCAATTCCAACATACCTTGCAGAGCTTTTTACTATACCTCCAATCAACACATGACCGCTACGACCAAATTTTTTTTTAAAAAGTGAAGTGACATACTACATTTACGGTGAAATACTAAATCAACTGTGCAAGTGTAACAATGATCACTTTGGAAACACCCTACAGAAAATAAGTTTAAAAATATCCAACCAATATTTTGTGCCAACCGTGCCATGACACTGGTGAAAGTCCTTGTCCTCAGCGCAAAGTAAGTGTCAATAGAGCGTAACCACAGTATCTGTTTTCAAATCAAAGTCACCATGACATGGCTTTGTAAACAGTGGTGAGCATAGATGTTAAGTATCTCAAGTCTTGAAATCAGCAGGAATATAGTAAGCATTCTATCATCAAATCTGCAACAATCAGTATTTTTTTTCAAACATTAAAAGCAAAGGTGGTGTGAAATTAGCATTCATGCTTCTGTCCCATTTAATTAAAAATAATTAATGTGATGCTAGAGGTTCCATTAATTATGTGTGCAACATTTATATGCTGGGGTAGGACATGTAGTGGAGAGTGATTGCATCAGCAACAGGAATGTTGTGTGATGGCAGAGACACTGGCCAGCAGCTATATATAAATGTAAATGACAAAATATATATAAAGGCATAGCAAAAAATAATTCCTTGTATGGCATATGACAGATGTACACCTAAGGAAGCGTGCATACCCTACAAATAATCATAAAAGGAAAAAAGAAGTTTGTAGGGGTAGGATACCTACCGACCCAATCTGTAGCTTCCCACACTGACTCTGCTGAGTTGCTCGAGAGAGTCTCTGTCCTCACCAGCCATTTTAAGTGAACCCTGCATATGGGGGCTATTGCTCAGTCACTGTAGCTAAACAGGTTGGTTAAATAAGCATGGTTAACAGCACCTTATTTTTACTCGCAGCTGCCAATGGAAGACAAAGCGGCATATGGCGCTTTGATGCCAGCATAGCAGTATTAGACCCTTGCAATCTGCAATATTTTATTTCATGATAACTTTATACAATAGATAAAAAGATATAAACATATTAAAAGTAATTAACTGTTAAATTGTTAAATATTAATGAATTCAGAAATTCTGAAATTGATGCCTACAACACACTCCAAAAACCTGTTTAGTGGCATAATTACCATTGTTTGTTCACATTTGCTTTTTACTTTTTTTTTTTATCATGTTGAATCTAAATATTTGATTTCATGAAGTTTTACGGTTTAGATTAGCAATGTTTGCCCATTCTTGGTGTATACAAGACTTGAACTGCTTATATAGCCTGAGATCTTTGTTTCTCAATAAATAAATGACTAAATCCTTTTGTTTCATTAGTTTGGTTTTATATTTGGTTTCGCTGGTTTGAATTATGTAATGATTATTTTAAGCACGACTTTATGTCATAATGTTCCTTTAGACTCAAAGAAGCTCAGCTTAACATTCAGAAAATTACAGCTGAAAAGAGAGTGGAGACAAAAAATGTCAACACCAACAGTCTGGTAAGAAAGCTTGAGTACAAATCACATAAATCATATTAATTATAAAACTGACCATGAGCTTTGAAACATTAAATCATATTTAACAAAATGCTTTTTACAGAAAGAGAGGCTGCGTCAGAAAGAGGCAGGAATATCTTCCATTTGAAAAATAAAAAGAAGCAAAGGAATGTTGGAGCATCCTTCTTTCACAAAAACATTCAAGAAGCATTTTATTTAAACTTGTTTGATAATTGTATACTTTTGTAAAGTAGCCAGTGTGAGATGAAAACAGATATAAGTAAGTTAACATAAGTAAGCATGTTGACACAGACTGTAAAAGAAAAATTAAAAATAGGAATGTTAGACATATAAGTTTAAGGTAAAGGAAAATTTTTATTCAGCTTTCAAAATTTCTGTGTACCATGGCCTTTAAAAATAAGGGATATGGACTTAATATATGTTGTTGTAAACACATTCAGTTGTTTATACTTTTTACTCCAACTGACTCAGCTTTGTTAATTATCTGCCATTCAAAGGTGCTTTGTGTGGTTCTTAACATATGACTGCTATCAATATGAAAATATTTCAGTGGTCTTACACATTCAGGTCCTACACACCCAGGACAGGGCGCCAATTCATTGCTGGGCACACACTCACACAGACATACACACAAACACATTCTATATTGTGATCCATATTTTTGTACTGTGGGAGGAAACCGGAGAATCCGGAGAAAATCCATGCCACACGGGGAGAACATGAAAACTCCACCTAGGTTGGGATTCGAACTGGGAATCCCTAGCGCTGAGAGGCAAAATTGTTAACCACTAAGCCACCATGCCGCCGATTAAGAGTAACCCTATAATAAAAATCTGTTATTCTGCTGAACAGTAGATTCATTTTTCAAAATGCTTTACAGTCTCTTGGACATGTGGTTACTACCAAAACAAGAAATTATAGAAAACAAAAATAGATTGAAAATGACACCAGTACTTACCGATAATGATAATAGTAATAATTAATCCACACACAAAGTTGTCCGTGCAATGCAAAAGTGCAATGTAGCAGCAGGCTTTTGGATTAGGTACAGTTTAACCATTTTATATAAAACTTTGTAAGATGCTATATTCAGGGCCATACTACAAAAAGTTCTTTCCGACTTAGTGAATTTTTTCTATGTGCTGTGATACTAAAAATGTTAATTTAATAATAGTAGATAATTTTCCAGACTAATTACAAATTAATGCAGTATGAACAGCTTAATTATTTAGCATAAGACCATCTTCTACCAGCGAATATGGATCTTAAGTTTAGTTTTATTGTCCATGAATCAGTTGGTATGACAGACGGCATTGTATACCTGTCTTACTTCCAGCTACCAATCATGACACAGGTTATATAACGTTAAATTCAGTTTAATTCAGGTTTTTATAATTAATGTTTTAATTGTGTGAATACTTACTGTCATGTTATGTATACTTACTGTTTATGTCCAGGCTTAATACAGTTCAGGCTTAATATTCTGCAACAACTATATTGTTATATCTAAAAGCATTTAACTGCTTTACAATATCACTTGCGCATTTCTTTTTTGTTCTATGCAATTTCTTTTCAGCATCTGTGAGTCGTAATACACATGCTGTCCATGTTCCAAAGACTATTTATTTTCATACAGTAATAATGAACTAAATAATTGTAATTATTTGTTCAGCCTGTACTAAAGATCAAAATATATTTGTAGTTTAAAAAGTTATTTGTTTATGCCTTTATTGTATTTTTAATATATAGAATTTGCAGTATTGATTGAGAGAGATTTGCAGAGATTGATTACCCTGGACTACATTGAGTTTTGTTGATCTGTTGGAAGTGAGTACGTCATCTATTAAGGACATTGATGAGTAATTCCTTTTGCAAATCTTTGTAAAAAATATAACTATATATACTAATATCTAACTATAAAAAGGATGCTTCCAAACAGAAACATAATTTTTTTTTTTTTTACTTTTTTTTTACTTTTCACGTTTTATACAGTATTTTGCAAATTCAAATTATATAAAAAAATATAATAAGTTATATATTAAAATTAGGGCGGCACGGTGGCTTACTGGTCAGCATGTTTGCCTCTCAGTGCTAAGGGATTCCCGGTTTGAATCCAAATCTGGGTGGAGTTTCCATGTCTCCCCGTGTCCACATGGGTTTCCTCCGGGTTCTCCGGTTTCCTCCTACAGTCCAAAAACATGGATGAAGGTCAATTGAATTCTCCAAATTTCCCCATATAGAGTGTGTTTGTGTCTGTGTGAGTGAGTGGGTGCCCAGCAATGGATTGGCACCCTGTCCTGGGTGTATCTGCCCACCACCCAAAACGATGGGCATGGGGAACCCCCCCCCACCCTGTGACCCTAATAGAGGATAAAGCGTAAGATAATGGATGAATATACTAAAATTTGAATAAGTTAAAATTTTAATAAACTTATAAGTTCATTCGTTCAGGGCGGCACGATGGCTTAGTGGTTAGCACGTTCGTCTCTAAGCACTAGGGATTCCTGGTTCGAATCCCCATCTGGGTGGAGTTTCCATGTTCTCCCCGTGTCCGCGTGGGTTTCCTCCGTGTTTTCCGGTTTCCTCCCACAGTCCAAAAACATGGATCAAGTCAATTGAGTTCTCCAAATTGCCCCATATAGTAGAGTGTGTATGTGTGTGTCTGTGTAAATGAGTGTGTGCCCAGCGATAGATCGGCGCCCTGTCCTGGGTGTATCTGCCCAGCTCCTGAAACGTGCTTCCCTGGATGGACATGGGGACCCCCCCCCCCCCGCGCAACCCTGATATAGGACAAAGCGGAAGGTAATGGATGGATGGGTTCATTCATTCATTCATTATCTCGTGCCTGATCCTCTACTAGGGTTTGCGTGAGAAGTTCCCCATGCCCATCCAGGTAGAACGTTTTGGGCTCTGGGCAGACACCTAGGACAGTGTGCCAATCTATCACTGGGCACATACTCACAAACACACACTTTATAGGACAATTTATAGCATTTAATTTATCTTGAATCCATGTTTTTGCTCGCTTTGTAAGTGCTAAATGACCAAATGTAAACCCACATGGACGCTGGGAGAAGCGAACCCCAGATTGGGATTCAAACCTGGATCTCCAGTGCTGAGGAACAAGCATGATAACCACTAGTCTACCAAGCCACCCCTTATAAGATTTATTTGTTTTGTTTTTTTCAATATAGCAAGCCTAATGTGGCAGTCAAATGTGTGGGTACTCTGGTCAAACGGCTTGGTTTGAAAAAAATACTTGATTTTCAAACAGCTGTTAAAGAAGGAACATATTTTATTTTGAACAATATTATGTTTTTGAAATTTTTGGCTTTATTACAGTTCAATATGACACAAAAACTTAAAGCAAAAGAACCTGGAGGAAACTCACGCGGACACGGAGAGAACATGGAAACTCCACCCAGATGGGGATTCGAACCAGGAATCCCTAGTGCTGAGAGGCGAACGTTCTAACCACTAAGCCACCCGAGCACCAGTCATGTGTCTTCTAAATCTGCCTAAGGCTTGCAGTCTAACAGTCTATTTTTGATTTGCTTTACTATCAATCTTAACAGCAGTTCTGATGGCAAAATTTCTTGGTCTTTCAGACCTTAACATCTCTTAAGTGCAATTTTTTTTTATTACAGTATGACCTATATATATATATATATATATATATATATATATATATATATATATATATATATATATATATATGTATGTATATATATGTATGTATATATATATATGTATATATTCATTTTTTATTCATTCATTATCTTCCGCTTTATACTATATTAGGGTCACGATGGGATTCCCCATGCCCATCCAGGGGAGAACGTTTCGGGCGCTGGGCAGATACACCCAGGACAGGGCGCCAATCTATCGCTGGGCACACTCACGCACACAGACACGCACACAAACACACTCTATATGGGGCAATTTGGAGAACTCAGTTGACTTGATCCATGTTTTTGGACTGTGGGAGGAAACCGGAGAACCCGGAGGAAACCCACGCAGACACGGGGAGAACATGGAAACTTCAGGGATTCGAAACAGGACTCCCTAGTGCAGAGAGGTGAACGTGCTAACCACTAAGCCACTGTGCCGCTATATATATACAGCGATGGATTGGCGCCCTGTCCTGGGTCTATCTGCCAAGCGCCCGAAAAGTTCTCCCCTGGATGGGCATGGGGAACCCCACCGTGACCCTACTAGAGGATAAAGTGGGAGATAATGAATGAATGAATGAATATATATATATATATATATATATATATATATATATATAT
>JAFMOD010000299.1:612126-669389 GCA_019802435.1 Corydoras maculifer | reverse complement strand
CAGGGAAAAGGGGGCTGAATAATTTTGCACATCGCACTTTTCAGTTTTTTATTTGTAAAAAAATTGTTGATTCATGTATAACTTTCATTCCACTTCACAATTGTATACCACTTTGTGTTGGTCTTTCACATTAAATTCCAGTGAAATATATTTATGTTTGTGGTTGTAATGTGACAAAATATGGCAAAGTTCAAGGGGTATGAATACTTTTGCAACCCACTGTATATATATATAAAACGACATCGTCGAAAATGACACAGGCATCATCCAGGAGATAATACGATGATGTACAAGAGGCATTATTGTGGAAAAAAATATTTCTCAGCTTTTATTCACATTTGAACAAAATGTGGCATGTCTAAAATTCCAAGCAATCAAATGCTGACCAGCTTTTTGCATGTCTCCACTGGTATTTTTGCCCATTCATCTTTAGCGATGAGCTCCAACTCTTTGAGGATGGAGGGTCTCCATGCCATCACCCTGATCTTTTGCTCCCTCCACAGATTCTCAATTGGATTCAAGTCAGGACGCTGACTTGATGTTAATGTTTTTGTCTGCTAACCATTTCTTCACCACTTTTGCTGTGTGTTTTGGGTCGTTGTCGTGCTGAAACTGGTTCCCAAGGCTAAGTTTCTCTGCAGACTGCCCGATGTTGTTGTTGAGAATCTTGATATATTGCTCTTTTTTCATGGTCACATTTACTGCGATCAAGTTTCCTGGTCCATTGGCTGAAAAACACCTCCAAAACATTAGGATCCCACCACCATGTTTGACAGTGGGGATGGTGTTCTTAGCATTGAAGGCTTCTCCTTTTTTATGCCAAATGAAGGACACATCATTGTGGCCAAACAATTCAATTTTAGTTTCATCTGACCATACAACAAAAGACCAGAAGTCATCTTCTTTGTCCAGATGAACATTTGCAAAGGTCAAGTGGGCTTTTGTGTGCCTTTTCTGGTCCGTGGAACCCTGCAGCGTGCAGTGTCCGTTGGACCGTCTGCCTTGAGATGTTGCCACCAGCAGAGCCCAGATTCACCAGGATGGCCTTGGTGTTGATCCTTGGATTTTTCCTCGCCACTCTCACTATCCTCCTGGCCAACACAGGTGTCTCTTTTGGCTTCGGACCACATCTTCTGAGATTTTCCACAGTGCGGAACTTCTTGTATTTCCTAATAATACTTTGCACTGTTGCCACTGGAACTTGAAAACATTTTGATATGTCCTTATAGCCCTTTCCTGACTTGTGAGCGGCCACAATGCACAGCCACAGGTCCTTAGTGAACTCCTTTGTCTTAGTGATGACCGTCTACAAACCAAACTGCAGAGAGCTGCTGTTTTTCAACTGTTGAGTTGATTAAAACGACTGTTCCCAATGAATCAGGGTAATTAGGATGCTTTAAACAGCTTGGACTATTTGGAATGGTATAGAACTTTTTTTTTCCATAGACTGTGACAGTTTGCAAAGGGTATAAATAATTTTGGACATGCCACTTTTTGTTCAAATGTGAATAAAAGCTCAGAAATATTTTTTTTCCACAATTATGCCTTTTGTACATCATCTTATTATCTCCTGGGAGATGTCATTTTTCGGTCAGAAATAATAGTAGTCATTAACTCACTCTCATACATGCCTTTGCTTTTTATTCATACATTAAGTGTACAGTAAAGAAGGAGCGACAATCACATTGAACAGTCGTGAAAAAGACGACCTTTTCAACTTTCCGATTGATTTACCCCACACACAGACAAAGCGTCACTCCAACACTTTAAATAAAGGGCTCCTTTAAGGGTTTCTTCTTACTTAGTCTATACCCAGTTCCACATGGTGGAAAAAAATACTAATTTTGCGTAATTTGCGCTTTTCAAAACTCAGATAATGTCATACTGTGATTAGAACCATTATCACTGTTGCCTTCTTTTAAAAATTAACAATGTTTCCAAAATGACCATACGAATTAGAAAAAGCTTTATAACAGCTGTTTTTTTTTTCAAATATTTATGTACGGTTGGAAATTTTTATTAAACCTCATTGGTTTGCATAATATAAGGAACCTGACGCCTTTTTGGTTTCGATCTTAAGAGTATATGTCAGAGTTCATAAGCTACATTACAGACGTGTGTGTGGCATGGTACATATTGGTACATGATACAGTTTTTGGTGTGAAACAGAAAATCGCCTTTTTTTCTTATTAAACTTTTTTCTCAAGCAGTTCGAAAATCTGAGATGGTGTTTTCAGCTCGTCATTTGTGAGGCTTGGAGTTTTAGTCCAGGTCGATAGAGACGCAGCGACACTGTTTGACGTGTTGGACGCGTTTCTTGCGGGTAGGTGGTTGCAGATCGGGGCAATTCAGAGTGTAGGTCATGGTGGTGAAGCGCTTGGGTTTGCAAAAAGAGCACGACTGGAAAGCACCCTCTTCTCGGTGCACGTGGCGCGGGATGTAGAAGGAGTTGCACTGACCATAACAGAAGCGGTTGAGAATGGTGATACTGACACAGCCCTCCTCGTGCAGCGTCTGTTTCAGCGGTTGCGTTTTGCACCAGTCGCGCTTCAGGTAGCGGCGCTCAGTCACATGCAACGCCTCCTGACTAGATTCCAGAACTTCTTCTGCCGACGAAGACGAGCTCACGCCTCTGCCAGAGGAAGAGCCGCCCGTACGACGATGCTCGGAGCCATTTGGTTTGCTTTTGCCTGGACTGGGAATGGAACCATGTGTTGCTCTGCTCTCTGCATCGCAGTGACTTAATAAAACCGAGAGTAAGAGCACAGCGGGGAAGAGCTGCTGCAATCCAGCCATCCTGCAAAGTCAAATCGACATGAGAACCATAAAGATGAGCACATTTCAAATATAAACGGACAATAAAAACTTTAAATGTAAGAAAGTACAGTTTCAGATCGTACAAAATCTAGCGCTTCGTCGGCACACTCTTTGAAAACTCACGCTCAATAATATTAATCTATTCATTTAACGACAGGAACAGGCACAGTTTAGGATCCAGTTACTCGCATATGTATAGGTATAATATCAGACAACATCATTTTAAATAACATTTTATATAAATAAAGGTGGATTTAGACTGCAGTATAATAAAGATAAGATAAGATATGATTACAATATTCCGGCAATGTTTTAGCTAGGAACAATACAAATTATTTTCATTTGCTAATAACTTGTCGTGGCGTGGGACAAATTATTTTAAATCGACAGAAACCTAAGACCAATACTCTTATTATCATAAAAAATAACAAAGAGAACCGTTAACATGTTGATATAAAACTGATATAAAAACGTTGTTAGGTTTGGCAATTTCCTATATGCCATTCCACTGACAAAAAACAGCTTCAGTAGAAAAGCTTCAGTAATATGTGAATAATAGGTAATATGGTAATTAATATAACATGTAGTCCTGTGAGTGTCCTGCCTATAAGAACGAAGTAGTATAAAGTACTAAATATACGAATATCAAACTCTGTGACAACTTTATCTGAGAGGAGGCGGGGAAGGCTAAACAAGAATAAGTTGAAATTGGCTTAATGCTCTAAGACTATTTTTTTAAGAAACAAGAAACCTTTCTTAGTACGTAAGATAGCTCAATTGCTAAAATCAATAGCCTGTATTCCAGACGATTAGTATATTTTGGAAGTAAGCTTTTTATTCTTCTCTTTTAACATAGCCTACTATATACCATATGCCACTGGTTTTAATCTACTCTTGTTTTAATCGAGACAGGTTGGTGTGTCTTAAGTCATTGTTTTATAGAACATTGAGTGGTTAGCACGTTCGCCTCTCAGCGCTAGGGATTCCCGGTTCGAATCCCCATCTGGGTGGAGTTTTCATGTTCCATGTTTCCTCCGGGTTCTCCGGTTTCCTCACAGTGTCCAAAAACATGGATCAAGTCAATTGAATTCTCTAAATTGCCCCATATAGAGTGTGTATGTGTGAGTGAGTATGTGCCCAGCGATGGACCCTAATACGCCCTAATACGCCCTAATACGCCCACCGCGACCCTAATAGAGGGTAAAGCGGGAGATAATGAATGAATTGACCATTGATGAGTTTTCTCGATACTGAATGTAATGATCAAATTTCGTTAAAAGACACCATTAAAAAGGAAGTTTTGATTTTCTTAACACTAATCTTAAGTTGCATATAATTTTTGTATTTTTAATAGTTCGCAAAATCAGTTGACCAAACCTATTGCACTGTGTTACTATACAACGCTAAAACTCACCTGTCAGCGCTCCACGCCGCTGCTGCTACTCAGTGGTGTCTGATGTGTGATGTTCCAAAACGAAACGGTTGTTTAGGGTGGAACCGACACAACAGAACGTTTTCCAGGACAGTATCCTCAAACGAAAAAGCAAATTAAGGAAATGCAATGCCGTTGAGAGTGTGCCGCCGGTTGCGATGCCATTGACACAGACGCGCAGTGGTGAGCTTTAATAGGAATCACTTTAGCGCCCGACTGTCTCCGTTTTAAATGATGTTCAAGACTGCTCTCTGCACATTATTGGCCAGACGCGACGAGAGCAAAACCAAAACTTTCCGCCCCCTCATCACTTCCCCGAAGCCACTTGGGAAAACACAGAGGCAGCCGATATAAGGGAGGAGGAGCGGTGAGGGGGCGAAGAGAGGGCTGGCAGTGCGTGTCGGGTGGTTTCTCTACATTGATCTTACGGAAACACAACTCCAGCGTGTGGAGCTGCCAAGCAGAATGTAAGAGGAAAACATCACATCGAAAGCCTGCGTTTTATTCATTCATTCATTATCTCCCGCTTATCCTCTATTAGGGTCGCGGTAGGGTTCCCCATGCCCATCCAGGGGAGAACATCTCGGGCGCTGGGCAAATAGACCCAGGACAGGGCGCCAATCCATCGCTGGGCACACACTCACTCACACAGACACACTCTAAACGGGGCAATTTTAAAAATTCAATTAACTTGATCCATGTTTTTGGACTGTGGGAGGAAACCGGAGAACCCGGAGGAAACCCACGCAGACACGGGGAGAACATGGAAACTCCACCCAGATGGGGATTCGAACCGGGAATCCCTAGCGCTGAGAGGCGAACGTGCTAACCACTAAGCCACCGTGCCGCCGCCTGCGTTTTAATTTCGGAAATTAAACAAATAAAAGAAATTCCACCAAAAAGCCAGTAAAAATAAAGACATGATAAAATTATCTTCCAGGGGAGATCCATCCAGGTTAGAACGTTCTGGGCGCCAAACTATCGCTGGGCATATACACAGGACAGGACAATAATAATTCACTGTGAATACTTACTAACACAAACACAACTGCATGGGGTAAATATAAAGCATACAATTTACCTTGAATCCATGTTTTTGGACTGAGAGGAAACCGGAGAACCCGAGAAAGCCTACGCCGACACAGGGAGAGCATGGAAACTCCACCCAGATTCACACCTAGATCCCCTGCGCTGAGAGGCTAATCACTAAGCCACTGTTGAGCCCCTTAATGTGACTTGCAGAATACAATTCGAGCTATTTGAGGCTTTAGAACTTATTAAAGGGGGCAAGATTGCACTCAGATTGTCATGCTGAATGAATCACACCAGAAGGCAATCACACCCCATTAAAGGAAACATTTCAAATATATAGATTTCCAAGATATACTGTAGCTTCCTATTTTAAGTACACAAACAAATTGTTTTGAATATTTTCCCCTCTGTATACTTATTTAAAAGAAATCTGCATGTCTCAAAAGCAGTATAAATGCCACACAGCAGTCCTTTATGTATAGGGTTTGCATGTTCTTTCCTTGTTTATACGCGTTTCCCGAAAATTCCCGAATCGACTCATTACCTCAGGTGCAGTTTATTAGTTCGACTCACCCTTAACGTTTGCAGACTGGAGTAGCATCAAAATGAAAGAAAATTCATTTTTGTCTTTATAAAAAAATGCTTTTACAAAGCGTTCACTGGAAGAAAAGAGGATAAAAGAGCTTGGACCGGATCGTCCCAATTTATCAATACAGCAGCAGGCAAGTGATCGAAACGTAATGACTCCGGGCAGGCTGAATGCATTGGCAATGTTGTCATTAGAGAAAACACTTGTCACAGAGATGACTGACTTTAACAGGAAAGTTCTTGAAAAATTTGCAGGCCATAAGGAATGAATGGCAAAATAAATGTTAAAATAAAGCTATTTTTGAACATTTGTTTTTCGTTTGTTTGTGCCCCCCTAATTATTTAGCACCAGCCACCACTGCAGTCACTGACTGGCCTATTGTATGTTGGTTAATTCTGCCATCTGTTTCAACAAACTTATTTGCATATCAAAAATCGATAAGTTTTGTTTAAATTTGAGATTTTTTCAACACTATTTCATCGTAGTCATTTATTTTCATTTAAAGTTGTTAAATATCAGCCAAAATCTTGCACTGACATCATGTTTTTACAATTTAATTACTATGCCGGATAGGTAACAAATTCTGAAAAATAAAACATCTGTATTTGCCTTGTACAAAAAACTTAATTTATAGCTATAAATTTAGTATTTTATTTGTCTTTGGAATAAACTAAATAGTTCACAATAGACTGCTGACCAAATGTTAATTTAATACCAACATCCTCACAGCTGACATGGTTGCTGCACTTATAAGCATTGTTTAGTCTGGTAAGCAAAGATGTGTGCACGTGTACTCTTTCTGGAGGAATGATGGGTGAGGGTGAAGATAAAGAAAATAGAAATATGTGGAAATAAATGAAGATTGAGTTTTTTTTTTCTTTCAGACAAACTGGTCTCATTTTGCATATAACTGTAAATGGATTGTTCATTGTGCTTGATTTTCTCTAAAACCTATATAAGATCAAAGAGCATCTTTTATTAGTGTTATTTTATTTTGCATACAAATACCAATTTCAGGATTTCTGTTTTATAAGTCAAACACATTAAACTAGATTAGAAAAGTGTGTACATTCAAATCAAAGCATTAATTTTGTGTGTGTGTGTGTGTGTGTGGTGGGGTGTGTTGTATTTCTTGTTTTGCATTTTCACAAAATGGTCCATGTACATTCCATGTACTGATACACCAGCATGCTCTGGGGACTCGACATAGAAAACAACCTATTACACTAGAAAGAGAAAAAGTGCGCCGAACATCAAAAGTTTATTTTTGTTGCCATTTTCAGACTTTATTACATTTCTAGTTATCAAGCTTTTAAAAAGCCAGTTATTAAATGGTTTTCTTGGTTTATTTCAAATCTGCAGTTTATCAGTTAATCTGTGTTACTACTTTAATAAAGAAAACATTAATAGCACATTACAACTTTCTACAAAAGACCAATAGAAAAAGCAATTGCAGACACCTGGGTGCAGTTATCTATATAGGTAAAAACATCCTTTATAGGAATCACCAATATTTTCAGATGTGAAATGTTTATTCAAAACTGTTGGATTTTGGATATATTTAGATGAATATGTGCAATTTATTCAGCAGTGAAGGGGAAAAACATTTGAGTAAATTTAAAAGCAGTATGATTGCATTACTTCCAAAACCATTTAAGAGGCTGGAATTAATAATGCACACAGACATGTTAACTAAAAAAAATCTTACATTGTACTAGTGCACCCTACAATGGTGTACAAAGGAACTTCACTACAAATTTGGGTTTGGAATTTCTTCTTTATAATATGTAAGACAAATATTACAGAAAATTAACATCTCATCCAGATATCTTACTAATTTAATTTTTATCATCAGTTTACAGTATTGTCATTCACTTTTTTTTTTTTTTTTAAAACATCAAACATTCTTGCTCAAGACCATAACCATTCAGTTTGAAAAAAATTAATCTTTTCATTCAGATCCATCACACATCAAAAAAAAACACTCCTCAAGCTCAAGCCAACCTTAAACTTTCACTTGCAACCTAACATACATGAGTGATTACTCATACAGACCTGCCTGGTAATCCTCATTTGAATCAAAATCTACCTATAAAATGTTTAAGCTGTTCATTTGGCTACATATTTGGCATACAAGAACACAATCCCATTAACATTATATCAATGTTAAAAACAAAAAAAGGGCTAAAATGTAAGCTCTCACCAAAATACAAAAGAAATTTAGAATTATAAAAATAAAATAAAAAACAAATACACACAACAAAGAATACTCTTTAACCCCATTTCAAGCAATAAATTAAGAGACTTCTTTAAATGATTAGCATTAAATATTATGAAAATAAAACCTGGGGAATCAAACATTTTTCTTGTAACACTCAAAAATCAATGTGTTTCATAGCTGAGAGCAATTGACCATGTGCAAGGGGAATCCTGGGTGAGCCTCTGTAGCATTTGTTTGTTTCTTGCTGTAGAACATGTATACATAGGTCATTTTTGGTGGCTGAGATTCCATCACCTCTTTCTCTGGATTACAATGTGTTTGTAACATCTACCAATGCGCAATGTTTACTGGTGGTCAGGACAGGGTGCTTTTGAGGAGACCTTTCAGGGTTTGATAAATCTTGCTTGTTCTTGGAAGAAAAACTTATCTTATTGGTTTTAAACTGCTGATTATTATTTAATCTTGCAACTTCCATACTTGCAGTTTTCATCACATGATGACTGATAGCACACCAGCCGGCACGGGCCGCATTTCTCTGACCAAGCGAGTTAAACCTACTGACCGACTGACGTACGGGTGTTCTTTGAAACTTCATTGGAGCTCGGACCACTTTGGTTTTTGGAGAACTAAGCATTAGCCTGTTAAAGTGGCGGATATGGTCAGCCACCTTCATTTGGTGGTGAGGTTCCAAAATTTCTACAGGGGACACAAGCTGATCTGAAGTCTGAAGAGACTCTTTCAAGTGCTCCGACAGTGAGACATTGAGGGGCTGTGTTTCTGTACAATTCTGAAGCTCACTTGATGAAAATGGGGTTGATTGAACTGGGTTTAGGCAGCGGAGTCTGAAGGGCACTGGGCTTTGAATGTCTAAAGCATCAATGAGCTGGCTGCAACTTCTGGAATCAGCTGAACAGTCAAGTGATGCAGTGCTCCTCATCCAATTCAAGTTGTCTGCATCGAACAGCATACTGTGTATATGCATAGGGGACACGGGAATAGGCTCAATAAAACCATCCACTAAACTTCTATGAGGTGCCTGTCGAACTTCATTTTCTGTCTGTTCATTTGCTAAGTTCACAATAGAATTAGGAGAAACAATGGACTCTGTTTTAAAGAGGTGATCTCTTTTTTCTTGAATATTTTTGAGATCATGTTCATCAGCAGTATGCCATTTCTTGCTGGTTGCCTCATACACTAAATTAACTGCTGGCAGATTGCTTGGCTCTTGAGAATTGTTTTCAATGCAACACTCAGAACTCTCAGCACTAGTTGCAGAACAAATGATCTGGAGCATGTTTCTAACTACTGGTGGTTTTACGATGGGAATGGAAGGTTCTAAACAATAGTTTAGATACGCCTTCATTGGGGAATCTTTGTAGTGAGTGTCATCAGGGATGTCTTGACTCCAAGAATCCATAGGCTCCTTGGCACTACATGGTGTTAACAGGTTGCACTCAGAGTTATTGACAAATTTGATGGCTGTAAACAAAATTAAACATTAATGATACTGCTACATTCACATGTAAAATTGGTAAAACAGAACATGAAATGTTCTTTATCAAACATTATGTAGACTTGAGCTAAATTATTTATCTTCCAACACATGCACATTGCACCGCATAAGCAGAGACCCACAAACTTTTTTTAAAATAAATAAAAGATACACTGACCTTTAGAAGGACTTCTTTTCAAAGCAGATGGGCTAAATGTAGTCCCTTTGGTAAATTGAAAGCTGGTAATGCGCTCTTGTGTTGCAAGACGCCAGCCAATAGCCTCTGACCCCTTTGTCACCGGTACAGTATTTGAAATGACATTCTGTTGAAATAAAGGGTACCTTCTTTTTAACCTTTTGAATGTCTTTTATATTTAAGGGATGAGTTAAGCATTTTAAATGGTAAATTGTGGGGTTAATTGCAGAAATAATACAAGTATGATCAAGCTGACATACAAACATAAATAAATATTTTATTCTGGAAGGAAAAAAACAGAACTTTCAATATAAAACATCAGAAGTAAATTAAAACCCTCAACCAGTCCATAAAAGACACATTTTCAATAAATCAGTGTTTTACAATTTTGTTATCTTTATAACTGATTATTACAACAAGACATGATTAATATTATGATTATATATAAATGGCTAAGCACAGGCAAAAAAAATTAAAACAATAAGACATTTGACATGAAAAAAAATTTCTGCTTAATTTCACATCGTAATGAAAACAATACAGTACAATTACATAAAATTGCATGCTTTCAAACACACACACATAGCAAAGAGTATCTATAAATTAGGGGTTTGCTGAAGGTCTTAACAGTGGTTGCCCATCAGTGATGGGGTTTGAACCCCTAACCGTCACATATCAAGTCAAGAAATGATATTCGTGTTGTGCAGGTCACATTTGCACCTGTTCCAGATATTAGAGTTTAATGTGTTAAGTGCCATAGCTTTAACAAAGCAGCAACTTTATCTCTGCACAATGGTACAGCCCCGTTCCAAGTTATATAAAAAGAAAGGGTTTGATTTTGTTCAATGAACAGAACCGATGATCATGAGTGTAATCATTCTCTAAGTATCGTAAGCCTTTTAGCTACCTGACTATTGAAATACAAAATATACATTAAAGAAGCAAAAATTAAAACAGACAAAAATCAAATGATTACAGTGAAAACAGCCACTACACACAAATCAGAGTCAAATCTAATATTCAAGATTTTTTAATTTAACATGCACACACAAACATGTAAATTCATACAGCACAAAAAGCAGAGAGATTTGTAGGGCTGACTTGCATTGGAATTGTGCATGTTCACGACCAGGCAGAATGAGAAGGAAGACTTACACAATCTCGACTGGTCTTCCCAAGGCTAAAGCGCAGACGAAGTGATTTTCTCATTGCCTCTTTTTTGGTCACTCTTGGTGAAAAACAGCCAACTTTCCCTGATTCAACTCTATTAAGAAAGAAGGAAGATGACACTTATCTTACAGAAAACAAACGTCACTTCAAGATTCTTAAACACTGCAAAAAAATGTTAAGATTATACATGTTATGTAAATGTATAGTGTGTGTGTAATATATACCATTAATATATATATATATATATATATATATAGATATGTGTGTGTGTGTGTGTGTGTGTGTTCGTGCAAAATCTGCAATGGCAGATTTGACTCTGCAATGGAGATTATGTGCATAGAGAAAAATTATGAAACCACAATATTACAGTAGTAACAGTAATAATGTCTTAAATATCTTCTCATCTTTATGTTAAGGGACAATTATAGATTACCTGTAAATGAAATCATAATAGTACAATTTATATTAGTCATATTTAGTCGTTTCACAAATATGTTTTCACTTGTTAACACACATGGAAAAAAGGCTACATGTGACAGGACCTGTATCAGGTGCATAATTTTCTCCTAAGAGGGTAATGCACCCGTCTGCTTCATTCACACACTACCACAACTGATGACAACTATATTCCCTCTGTGGATGTGTGACACATCCTTCATTTTAGCAATAACTTTTCAGTTATCCAGTTTAGGGCTGCAAGTAGAATCAATGAAGCGGATTAAAAATGTATTTTTTCAGAAACAGAACATTTGCTATCTTTTTGTGGAACGTGAAAGAGCATTTAAAATAGCATTTTTCAAGAGGTGGGTTGCAACTTAAAAGTGGGTCAACATATTCTGGGTGGGTCGCCAACAGCATGTTAAAGAAAACAAAACAACAAAAAAAAAACACAGTGGAACCTTGATTTTTATTGACTTCGGATATGATCGGATTTGTGTTAGATTTTTTCAGTGAAAACTGTTATTAAATTTAATCTGCGCAACCAGGTGACATTGACAACTCTCATTGTCCCCTGGTAATTTATCATTGCAAATTGAAAGTGAAGATAACTTCTTCACTTTTAGCTTAGGCTGAACCACGTTATGCCTGTTGGCAGTATGAGTGCTTATGCTGCTGTTGAGCTTACTTCATCCTCATCGAAGACGTGAACATATTTTTAAAAAACATTCCATCCATCCATTATCTTCTGCTTTATTCTCTATTAGGGTCGCGGTGGGGTTCCCCATGTCCATCCAGGGGAGAACGTTTCGGGCGCTGGGCAGGTACACCCAGGACAGGGCGCCAACCTATCGCACACAACTCACTCACACAGACATACATACAAACACACTCTATATGGGGCAATTTTGGAGAACTAAATTGACCTTGATCCATGTTTTTGGACTGTGGAAGGAAACCGGAGGAAACCCACGCAGACACGGGGAGAACATGGAAACTCCACCCAGAAGGGGATTTGAACCGGGAATCCCTAGTGCTGAGAGGCGAATGTGCTAACCACTAAGCCACCGTGCCACTTTTAAAAACATTGTTATGCTCTTATTTTTTTCCAGCGTTGACAAAGTGCCACAGGTGACAGAAGAGGATACAACAAAGTAAACACGCAACATGTGCGACACAATGAATTATTAATAAAATTTATTGCCAAAATTTAATAATCATTATCGATTTGTTGTTGCAGCCCTAATCCAGTTAATGTACCAATTCATTCAATCTGTACCTGTCTGTTTACCTGACGCCTCAACTTTTTAAAATTGAAAACCCTAAATAAAAAAGGAAAAAAAATCTTAAAGGTCTAGTAGTTAAAACAACTCCGAGACACACACCTGTTTACATTTCTGTAGATAAACCTTTTACTTTTTCTTCTTGCAAAACTGGCTCCCAGATGACCACTTCTGCCAACAGATGAGGTTAAACTCTGAGAACAATCCACGATCCCTGAAGAACTGTGTGCTAAAAAAAATAATAACCACAAGTGAAAAGGGAAAACACAGAAAATCACACATAAAAAATTTGTTCTCAAAGTTAAGGGAGGGAAGTCTAAATATTATCTCCATATAGTTTATGCTAAACATATACAGCTTTTATGTAAGTATAAGAGCAAAAAAGAAATCTATATACAAAATCATACCTGATCCTGGTGTAGATGCCCCTCCAAATAAAGAGCTGGGAAGGAGGTCTATTCCAACATTCTTTTTGACTGACTTGCATTTCTTGTTGGACAAATAACTCTGCCCAGACTCCATAGACAATTTGCGCTTAGGGGTCAATAAAGGTGTGCCATAGGAAACTAGTAAAAGAAATAATACACTACACTTAGGACAATTAGAAAAGTCAATCGAATTACAATGAAGCAATTGAGGAAGAACGCATGCATAGCAGTTGTACTAGTTAGCATTACTTATCCATTTTCCCTTCACATAAGGAAAATAATTTTTTTGGCAAACAACGCAAATAATGCTGCACACTATCTGGGAAAAAAATATCGTTGTGCTTTTTATATTAAAAACATATTCAAATACTAACAAAAACAAATTTTAATAAATTGGGGGAGAGGGGGTTTATGGTTCATTATTAAGAAACCTGAACCAAAGCACCATATTCAATTCATAAAAAGGTGAAAAAGTAGGCAATAATTCCAACTAGGTGTACAAAGGATTTGGAAATCTAGAATCTAGAAACACTAAGTGTAAAGTGGAGGACAAATGAATTTCCACTAAATATTTTATTCACAATTCAAAGCAAAGCACTGGTAAATGCAGAAAAACAAGCAGCAAGCAAAAATGGTTTTTAATGTGTTTACATTTAAAACATGTAACATGAACAAAGCAATTATACAATAAGCTTTAAATTTAGTTACGAGGCAAGCACTTAATATATAGAATAGTATATTAGGTTTTAAGACACTAAATGATATGGTAGTGGATCTTACTACTTTGGCCTATAAAAATGTTCAATCCAGAATTCAGCAGCTCATTTCCTGTGCATTTACTACATTGCTGCACCAACGCTAATCTTGCCGATCTCATCAAATGTATACTGCAATGCTATAGAGTCAAATCGGACAGCAATAGATTGGGTTAAATAAAAACAAGGAACCTTAAATCTTCTAGCTATAATTCTACATTTTTTAAAATTGAGATTAAGACTTGTAAGAAATTATGTTATGAAGATACAAGGGAAAAATGGAAAATACAGATTTGCTATGGCTCACATGGAAAATACCAGCTACAATAAAAATTTCATGAAGCAAATCCTACATGCATTCAGCAGTCGTGCAGGCAAGCATAATCTGAGCATAATGTACACCCACCGGTTCTGTCAGGCTGCAGTGTATTTGAAGAAGTTCTATTACTTTTTAAAATAGTAAGAGCGCCATTTACCATATCTGTAATGCAAGACAAATTAACTTAACTTTAAAAAAATAAAAATAAATTAATAATAATAATAATCATAAAGTAGTTATGTCACTGCAACTTTAGCCAATAAGTTCTCTAAGGGTAAGCGCTTACCTCCTAAACTATGCCTGTTTTTCTTTATTTCCGAGGGTGTTCTACCATCCTCCACTGCATCTGATGGGGAAAATGCTTTGACCTCACACCCCAGCATGGCTGGAACTTTAGCCAGGAGGAATTCTGGCACTACACCTATTAACAAAAGAAAAGATTAAAATAAAAAAAGGTTACCATTAGAGAATTTATTATTGTTTTCTTTTTAATTCAAGAAAGACAACTGATATTTCAGCATAAGTCACAAAAGTCCAAAGCAATAACTGGAGTGTCGCTCGTCTGTGGCATTGTCAAAACTATGATTTTGCGAGAAGAGACAAAATAACCAAGAATTGTGTGCAATTAATATTTTTTGCTAATAATTTTATAGTTTCGGGCGCTGGGCAAATACACCCAGGACTGGGCGCCAACCTATATCTGGGCACACACTCACTCACACAAACACACTCTACATGGGGCAATTTGGAGAACTCACTTGACTTGATCCATGTTTTTGGACTGTGGGAGAAAACCGGAGAACCCGGAGGAAACCCATGCGGACAAGGGGAGAACATGGAAACTCCACTCAGATTGGGATTCGAACCGGGAATCCCTAACGCTGAGAGGCGAACGTGCTAACCACTAAGCCACCGTGCCGCCCGAACTGTGTCAAATAGCTTAAATCTGCAATTGCTATCTAGAGATTGTCTGATATAAATACACAATGTAGAGATCATTATCAACTTAAAGAATGTCACTATTTTATGCCATATTCTTGGCGTAAAAATTGTGTCCCATATACTGTTTTATAATCTTTATTCAGGGTTCATACATATTTCCATTTATGAGTTTCAATTAATTTTATGACCTTTTACTAAATTTCCATGATCTCAAAAAACATATTTTAGTATAGTTTTTATTTATATTAGCATTTGGTTGAAACTTTAACAAAAAATACCTTCAGTATCTGAACCCCACATAAAATTAATAATCACTGCAGCTTCTCAACTTAAGATACATATAGGTACCAGTAAATGAATAAAAACAGATATAACAAAAATAACTGCAGATCATCCATACTGGGCAAATTTTAAGCAACAGAATAAAAAATATATATATAAAAAACTCCTCCTTGGATCACCACCTTACTGTGGTGGAGAAGTTTGCATGCTTGAATGATCCTAGGAGCTATATTGTCTGGGGCAAAAGCCATTGGCAGGGTTTCCCAAGGCAAATTGGTCCTAGGTGACGGGCCAGACAGAGTGGTCCAATAAAACCCCCTATGAAAATAAACATAAATAACACGTGTAGGGTTATCGGAGCCCCACCCTGGAGCCAGGACCGAGGATGAGGTTCGTCAGCGAGCGTCTGGTGGTCGGGCACATTCCCATGGGCTCACCACCTGTGGGGGGGGGGTAGTAATAGGGGTTCGGTGCAGTGTGGATCGGGCAGTGGCCAGAGGCGTGGGCCTGGGCGTCGCGATCCTCGGTTGCTAAAAAATTGGCTTTCAAAACTTGGAACATCACTTCACTGGCAGGAAAGGAGCCGGAGCTTCTGCGGGAGGTCGAGAGATACCGGCTAGATATAGTTGGGCTCACCTCAATGCATAGCTCGGGTTCTGGGTCCAATCTCCTTGAGAGTGACTGGACTCTGTTCTTTTCTAGAGTTGCCCATGGCGAGAGGCGTCGGGCAGGTGTGGGCTTTCTCGTGGCCCCCCTGCCTTGACGCGTGCATGTTGGGGTTTTTCCTGGTGGATGAGAGGGTAGCTTCCCTACGCCTTCGGGTGGGGGAACGGGTACTGACTGTTGTCTGCGCTTATGCGCCGAACAGCAGTTTAGAGTACCCAGCCTTCTTGGAGTCTATGTGTGTGTGGGGGGGGGTACTAGAAAATGCTCCCCCTGGAGACTCTGTAGTCCTACTGGGGGACTTCAACGCTCACATGGGCAATGACAGTGAGACCTGAAGAGGTGTGATTGGGAGGAACGGCCCCTCTGATCTGAACCCGAGTGGTATTCAGTTGTTGGACAAACCGTGTTTTGCACAGAAGTCCATCACGAACACCATGTTCGAGCACAAGGGTGTCCATAAGTGCACATGGCGCCACGCTGCCCTATGCCGCAGTTCAATGATCGACTTTGTAGTTGCGTCATTGGACTTGCGGCCATGTGTCTTGTACATTCGGGTGAAGAGAGGAGCTAAGCTGTCAACTAATCACCACCTGGTGGTGAGTTGGATCAGATGGCGAGGGAAGATGCCGGTCAGACCAGGCAGACCTAAACGTATAGTGAGGGTTTGCTGGGAACGTCTGGAAGAAGAACCCGTCAGACAGATGTTCAACTCTTACCTCCATCAGAGCTTCAACCACATTCCAGGGGAGGTGGGGGACATTGAGCCTGAATGGGCCATGTTCTGTTCCTCCGTTGTTGAGGCGGCGGACAGGAGCTGTGGTGCAAGGTAGTGCCTGTTGTGGCAGTAACCCTCGAACATGGTGGTGGTCACCCCTTGTAAGGGATGCCGTCAAGCTGAAGGAGTCCTATCAGGCATGGTTGGCTTGTGGGACTTCAGAAGCAGCTGACCGGTACCGACAGGCCAAACGATTTGCGGCATCGTGCGTCGGCGTGGCAAAAGCCCGGGCATGGGAGGAGTTCGGTGAGACTTGGAAAGTGACTTTCGGTCGGCTCCAAGAAGATTCTGGCAAACTGTCAGGCGACTCAGGAGAGGAAAACAGTGTGCCACCAACACAGTATATAGTGGAGGGGGTGCACTGTTGACTTCGACTGGGAACATCATTAGGCGGTGGAAGGAATACTTCAAGGACCTTCTCAATCCCACCAATATGCCCTCCGGAGAGGAGGCAGAGTCAGAGGACCCGGGAGGAGGCTTGTCCATTACTGTGGCTGAAGTCGCTAAGGTAGTCGCTCCTTGGTGGCAGGGCTTCAGGGGTGGATGAGATCCGCCCGGAGTTCCTCAAAGCTTTGGATGTTGTGGGGCAGTCTTGGCTGACGCGCCCTTTCAACATTGCATCGGGGGCAGTGTCTCTGGACTGGCAGACTGGTGGTGCCTCTTTTTTAAAAGGGGGACCGGAGGGTGTGTTCCAATTACAGGGGAATTACACTCCTCAGCCTCCTCGGCAAAGTCTATGCAGGGGTACTGGAGAAGAGAGTCCGACTGATAGTTGAACCTCGGATCCAGGAGGAGCAGTGTGGTTTTCGTCCTGGTCGTGAAACAATGGACCAGCTCTTCACTCTCTCCAGGATCCTCGAGGGTTTGCCCAACCGGTCTACATGTGCTTTGTGGATCTGGACAAGGCTTTCGACTGTGTCCCTCGGGGTATTTTGTGGGAGGTGCTTCGTGAGTATGGGGTACATGGCTCCTTACTACGGGCCATTCAGCCCCTGTATTTGCGAAGCAGGAGCTTGGTTCACATAGCCGGCAGTATGTCCTTTGCCACCGGTTCTGTTTATAATTTATATGGACAGAATTTCTAGGTGCAGCCAGGGGATGTGGGGGGGTGTCCAGTTTGGTGATCTGAGGATCACGTCGCTGCTGTTTGCAGACGATGTGGTCCTGTTAGCATCAACAGGCTGCGAACTTCAGCTCTTACTGGATTGATTTGCAGCCGAGTGTGAAGCGGCCGGGATGAAAATCAGCACCTCCAAATCTGAGGCAATGGTTCTCAGTCAGAAAAGGGTAGAGTCCTCTCTGGGTCAGTGATCAGATCTTGCCTCAAGTGGAGGAGTTTAAGTATCTCGGGGTCTTGTTCACGAGTGATGGTAAGATGGAGCGTGAGATTTTTAGACGGATCAGCGCGGGGTCAGCAGTGATGCGGACCCTATACTGGTCTGTTTGGTAAATCGAGAGCCTTGCCTTGTGGCTCAGCTCCTTCTTTACCACGTCAATCTACGTTCCGACCCTCACCTATGGTCATGAGCTTTGGGTAATGACCGAAAGAACGAGATCGCGCATAAAAGCGGCCTCGGCTGGTCTGGGAACACCTCGGGGTTCCCCCAGTCGAGCTGGTGGAGGTGGCTGGGGTGAGGGAGGTCTGGGTCTCCCTACTTCGGTTGCTGCCCCCGCGACCTGAACCCCGGATAAGCGGAAGATAATGGATGGATGGATACTGTCCAAAAACTGGCGGCAGGGTGGCTTAGTGGTTAGCACGTTCGACTCTCAGCACTAGGGATTCCCGGTTCGAATACCCATCTGGGTGGAGTTTCCATGTTCTCCCCGTGTCTGCTAATTTAGGATAAAGCGGAAGATAATGAATGAAAGAATGAATGTCCAAAGACTTTGTTACAGTACATTCATTTACTGTGACTTTAAAGTAATAGATAATCTGAACTATACATATTTCATTAAAAAAAATATATAAAAGAACAATAATTTAGGGAAAAAGAGGGAGCAATAGTTGGGCTATCAATCTGAACGTTTGCGGTTTAAATCCCAGGTCCACTGAAGTTACCAGTGTGGGTCCTTGAACAAGGCCCTTAACCTTCATTGCTCCAGGGATATTGTGATTAACTCTGTGTTCACCTTGTAAGTCGCTTTGGATAAAAGCGTCTGCTAAATGACCAAATGTAATGTAATGTAAAAAAAAACAGTATAAAACCGTAAGCTTAAATACACTTACAACCGTAAGATTTGATATCAATAAACACTATATATATAAATAATTACCATGTCACACTTTGCATGTTGATAAACTCACTGTTTGAATAGTGGTGTTTTGTGCAGCTGCCAATGGCTCTGACGTTTTTGCCATCATGTGGCTAAGTACAGCTATTCCCACATTTAACACCTTCAACTGTTTAAGCGAACAATTTAAACTCCACACATCTTGAGTCTGTAACTTTTTATAGCCATTTTCTCAACATTTTTAAAATTCCAAAACATTTCCAAGGCTTGGAAATTTTATCTAGAAATTCCAAAACACCATTACGGTAAAGCGCATTTAAATACAGGTACTTTTTGTTTAACAATTGTTTGGATCTGCTAAAAGCCTTTATATTTTCAATTTTCAGTGTAATGAATTTAAAATTTTAACTCCCAAACTTGTTTGGGTCGTTTTTGTTTTTCCAGATGCTGTTTCATTCTTGGGCGGTATGGTGGCTTAGTGGTTAGCACGTTCGCCTCTCAGCGCTAGGTTCCCGGTTCGAATCCCAATATGGGTGGAGTTTCCATGTTCTCCCCATGTCCTTGTGGGTTTCCTCCCACAGTCTAAATATATGGCTCAAGGTCACATTAATTCCTGGTTTTATTCCTGATAATTTCCAGAGATTCCTGGTTTTAATCCAATCTGGTTGGAGTTTCAATGTTCTCATCGTGTCCGGTTGGGTTTCTGCTGGTTTCCTCCCACAGTCTAAAAACATGGATCAAGGTCACTGGATTTTTCCAAATTGCCCCATATAGTGTGTTTGTGTGTGTCTGTGTGAGTAAGTGTGTGTGCCTAGCAATAGATTGGCGCCCTGATCTGGTGTATTTGCCCAGCACCCGAAACGTTCTACCCCGGATGGGCATGGGGATAAAGGACAAAGCAGAAGATAATGGATGGATGGATGGTTCATTCTTGTTCTAAGGGGCCTGAAAAACGTACGTTTTTATTTATGCAAAGGGAGTAACAGTGTGGAAAAGACAGTTCAGTAGGTTGGGTTTTGTGGGTTACCTTTATGATATTGCAATGAGTTTTATTCTTCTGTGTTTAAGTGATGTTCCTTGGGATTCCGTGTAAAGGCTTTTTATCGGGGATGTTCGGTACACTCCCGCTCCAAAAGCTAATCTTATGCCAGCGTGGTGTAATAACTTCAGCCTGTTTAAGTATGATTTTTTTGCTATTTAATTGCTATTGCTCTATATAGCCAGAGTTCTGAATTCTGCACCCAATTTGGTATTTGTCAAGAGGTACATTCATGAGGTTTAGTCTCTGCATGCATTTTCTCTTTAATGTATGTACTGTATGTGTTGGATAAAATTAAGTTTCGTGTCCAAGATCAATCTTGAAATCTAGAAACTTCTCCTTTACAAACTGTATGGATATGTTGTTAAATTGGAGTTGTGGGTTAGTGTGAAAGCTTTTTCCCTGGCAGAAATGTATACCTATAGTTTTTTTTATGGAGAATTTGAATCCATTTTGCATGGACCATCTTGAGATATTATTAATGTTTTGTTGTTGTTTGTGTTCAATGTTTCTCATATTTCTGTCTCTAGTGCCTATCCAGAGATTGGCAATATTACATACATACTGCAGAAAGAACCTTAGCCACACTTAATTTTTGGATTGAAGAGTATGACTGATAAAATGCTTCTGTGACTCTATTTCTTGAATGTGTCTTTCTGAAAAGTTTTTTTTTTTCACTTTAAAATGTCTGTTTCAATTATTTCCTGTCCAACTTGGATAAGTTGTGCTTATGATTGTTTCCCCTTTACACTTTATTTCATGCAGTAAGGTGCAGATTTTATTAGGATTTGTGCTGATGGTGATGTTATTAAAAAAAAAAGCTTCAGTCTTTTTTTTTGGCTTGGTTTATTATGCCTCGTGCTATGGCTCAAGCAATCCTTAGTTTGTCTAGATTTACTGGAGTTGGATGAATATTAAAAATTCTTTGTTTTATCCTGGTGTAGTATTGCTTGTTTATCATTAACCCATGGGTCATGCCCATTTGTGGATTTGAGGAACTTTTTGGTATTGTTTCATCTGCTATTTCTTTAAAGACAAAGGTAAATGTTTGTGTTAAGTTTTCGTTGGCAAAGTGTTTGGAAGACTTCCTAGTTTGCTGCCTTAAACTTCCATTTTAGGGAAAGGGAGAGGTTTATGGTTCTTCTGGCATTATATGGATTGGGAAGTGGTCAATTTCACATAGGTTGTCCCATACTCCCCATGTCAATTCTGTAAATAGGTCCGGTTGACATATGGACAGATCTGGGGTGGAGTATGTTCTGTGTCCTGGATGCAGATGTGTTGTGTGTTTGTTAGGCAAAGGTGGTTTAAAATAATTAGGTCACACGTGAGCTCCGATCTCAAGGTGCTGGTCTACTCTTAGCTCCTAGAATAAATAAAATTACTGCTGGTGGAAGAGCGTTCTCCCACAAGGCTCATCAACTTTGGAATAGCCTTTCAGTTACTGTTCGTGATTCTGAATCACTATTAATCTTATAAATAAATTAAAAACACATTTATTTCATATTGCGTTTAATTAATCCCCTGTAGATAAAGATGTAGATCTCAGGCTTGGCTGTGTTGGGGGGATAATCTGTGATCAGTATGGGGGGGGGGGGGGGGGGGGGGGGGGGGGGGGGGGGGGGGGGGGGGGGGGGGGGGGGGGGGGGGGGGGGGGGGGGGGGGGGGGGGGGGGGGGGGGGGGGGCGTTTCACATCTTCACCCACCTCATCGTTAATGGGGGGGGGGTGTGGCGCTGAAATGATGCTGTTCCGGGGCGCCATCTCAACTATGTCGAGTCTGCAGTATCTGCCTCTTTTAGTTATGGTGCTCTAATCAGTGATGCCGGACTCACATACTGCACTGTGTCAATAAATTACTTATTAATTAAATGCCGTGCTTTATTATTAGCTCTAACTGCCTTCCTTGTCTGTTTCTTTTGAGGTGTGACCGGCTTCCTGGAGATCTTCATCCATGGCTCTACTGACGAATACTGGATGGAACCTGAATATCAATTGGACTGACGGTTCTGCAGGACTTCCTTAATGAACTCGCATATAGTTTTCCAGTTTTTAGTTCTTCCATTTGTTTAATATCTGTACATAGCCGTCCTACATTGTTGTTGCTGCATGGCCGCTCAAGGAGGATGAGTCCCCCACTGAGTCTTGGTCCTCCCAAGGTTTCTTCCTTGAATAACAAGATAAAAGTGACACTGTCGCTTCGGCTTGCTCTTTGGGGGTTTAAAGGCTTTTCATTCTGTAAAGCTGCTTTGTGACAATGTACTGTTGTAAAAAGCGCTATATAAATAAATAACAACTTATTTATGATCTTTCCTCTTTTATTGGTGTCCCTACTTCTCCACAGTGGGTTGTGAACATTGAAGTCCCCAACTAATGAGAATGGACGAGTGAGCTGTTTTAGCAGTTCCTTTAAAGTTATTGAGATTTGGTATCCTATTTGGTAGGATATATATGTTACAGGGCGGCAAAGTGGCTTAGTGGTAAGCACGTTCACCTCTCAGCGCTAGAGATTCTATAGTGATTCTATAGTATAGAGATAGAGTTTGGGAGCTCAGCTGTATAGGTTTGTGGGGTATATTTGTTTCTTATGAATATGGTAGTTCCTCCTGCTGGTCTGCTGATGTTTGGGCCGTAGCTGTGGTATGGTACATATTTCTTTAATTACGATTTCCTGTTTGATGTTAGTTGTGTTTCCTGAAGACAGCCTACGAGTGGGTTGAGGGTAAGCGCCAAGCTTGTTTGTCGTAGTTTGCCCTTAAGCCTCTAAAGTTCCATTGTATTATTGAGTTAAATTTCATGCGTTTTTTTTTTTTTTATTCTTGTTGCGAGATGAAAGACTTCTGGTTCTGTGATTTCCACCCTCTTTCATTTCTATATCATCTGGGTTGATACTTCGAGGATCCGTTGTTGTTTTTGGTTGTGAGCTGTTTGGTTTCTTGCTGCCTTTTCTGTTGTCGCGAAAATATTTGTACTTGCAGGATTTCCAGACATTTGTGAAGTTAGAATACTGGGTGGTTGATGTCTTTTTCTTGCAATTTGTTCATTTTGGAGGGAGGAATAGCACACTTTGGCTTGTTTCAATGCAGCCATGTAATGTCAGTCTGACAATCCTTTGACCATAAAGATTTTACCACTGCAAACAGTATCTAAAAACGGACCCTGTTAATTTTCAGTCATCAACTTTTTGGCTTCTGGATGGCCTATTATCCTGGTGTACTTTAATCTTCGTATTTTCTTCTCTTTGCTCCTGATTGGACATGTTTTGTCTGAGGCAGGGTGTGGTCCCTCAGTTTTTGCATTTAGCTGGGTTTTGGCAAGGGCTAGTGTGGTCTTTCCACAATTGTGGGAAGACATACTTATTGCATTTAAAGCATCAGATTGGGTTTGAAATGTAAGGTTCCACCTTTACTTTAATGTACCTTATTGTCAATTTTGCAGGAAGTATGGGTATATGTATAAAAGTGATTATGTACGTATTTGTGATGACGATGTTACTGTATTGTATTTTATATACATATATATACACATACATATACACACACACACGTTATTAACAAAATTCTTCAGGCTTTGTTTTTTATTCATCGTGCTTTGGCTCTAGCAATCGTTTAAAGTCCCCTTAGCAATCCTTTAAGTCCCCCATTAGTGCGAATGGTCAAGAGAACCGTTTTAGCAGGTCCTCCAATGTTATTGAGATGTTGGTATTTGGTGGGATATACATGTTACAGATGTTAGTGTTCTTTTTTTCAATACCTGATGTACAGACAGCTATGGACTGTCATTGTTTCTTATGAAAATGGTAGTTTTTCCTGCTGGTCTGCTGATGTTTGGGCCAGAGCTGTGCTAGGGGGCAAGGACCTATTCTACTCCGAGGCCCCATGGGAGTTACATCCTGGTATATAATAGGACCCACACCAACACAAAAATTGATTTGCCAATTATTTAACTGCACATTTCTTCTAATGTTAACAGCATTTTAACTGACATTTATTTTCTTAATTTTTCATTGGAGAAGTCTAGAAATAAGGTTCCACTGCATTTGTGACAGAGGAGTTCCTAGATTTGACCATGACACATTTTTTATTACATGTTTGTCAAATATATTAAATAATTGTTGCTTTTCTTGCTTGTATATTTTTTTTTATACTAACTTTTCAGATGTTTGATGGTTAATTCTGGGAGCTCTTCACATTTGGGCCCAAACTTTAAAGGTCATACTAACTGATTGATTGCTGGGATCATCAAATATGCATTGAGATATTGGTTTTGTAATTATATACTGTAAACAGAATAATTACCCAAGTCGGATGATTTGTCGATGAGGCACTCAATCACAGCAGCTTGAAGCTTTAATCTCTTCTCAGTACTGGAGTTAACTTTATCTGTTCCATCTCCCCAGTGAAAAAGATTAGGGGAAAAGATGACAGAAAGGTTACTGCTGTCCATCTTGTTTTCAGAGGATCTGGAGAAGAAAAGACATTTTATACTGTGTACGCACAACAGTGTAAAGC
The DNA here is from genome assembly GCA_019802435.1 of Corydoras maculifer. Lineage (NCBI taxonomy): Eukaryota > Metazoa > Chordata > Actinopteri > Siluriformes > Callichthyidae > Corydoras > Corydoras maculifer. The sequence goes on along the minus strand of JAFMOD010000299.1, from coordinate 644,771 downwards.
ATACAAACGTAAAGTTTTGCTAGAACACTATTTAACAGGTTAAGTACACGTACAACTTTAATTAAAACCATAACAATGTTTTAATTTCTAAACCAGATTAAATATATTACTGTGGAAATCTCAATTTGGCAAAACAATATTTTATGTAACTAGGAAAGATATAATGATCATTTAAAACTAAAGAAAAGTAAATGACCATTTATGCCATATTATGTATAATCATCTGAAGGTTTGAACAAATTGCCTTATTTCCTATAAAACCATTTCTGTAATTAAACTTTCCCAAGTTAGCTGTACAGAAATTACTTGCACCTACCTCTGTGATACCCTTTTTAAAAAGCTGAAAAAATATCGCAATATGTTTAAATTCTCTTGAGGCAGTACAGCGCATAGCAGGATGGTGGCTAAGGTTCTATCCTCATCAGTGGACAACTCTTGAGCTTTCAGAAAGGAACTCTGCAATTCTGTGGATATCAGAGGCTCAGGAAGATCCCTAAAGAACTGTTTTACAAGTCCAGCTATATCCGATGGCATCGCACTGGACAGACACTCCTCCGCCTGATCCAGTTTTGTCTATGGATTGAAATAATAACTTGTTTTAGTACCCATCACATTCAATGTGCAGCAATGTCACATGGTTGCTTACCCTAAGGGACTTCAATCGAACAACAGAACCTGATTTTCTGAACAGGCCCTCTGTATTCAAATGCTCTAAAAGGCACGTACAGGCATCTACCAGAAAGCTGATTAAGAGGAGAGACATGTAAAAGGTTTTTCCATCAGTGTTGGGTTTTTAAAAAAAAAAAAAAAAAACAGGCAAACTTCATTTTATAGTACATTCAATACTACAGCCACACCTTAAACAGTTTACAACAGGTTTGCAAAACAGGACTGTGCAAAACAATAAAGCACAAAAACAATTACTAGTTAAGGGGTCCAGTGTGGGGCTACACATTAGACAAAATACACTAAGTCAATGTAATAAAGCACTTGTTACATTTATGTCATTTAGCAGACGCTTTTATCCAAAGCAACTTACAAATGAGAACGCGTCAGTAGTTATGAAGAAAACCAGCTACACTAGAGAATTTTTGCCAATTATAGACTGGTAATCAAACTGGATTTTGATGTTCAATCCAAAGAATTGTCTCATTTGTCATTTCCCTCTGTTGCTTTTTTGCCATAATGGACTTTTTTTTTTACCGCATGAGGTCGCTATAGTTTGCTAAGCGTGTGTTTTGGCAGACACCTTAGCTGATTTAGAGTTGTCTTGGAAATTAGGCTCCCCAAAGCTTGTCACATTCCTCATATGTTGTGCGGTTTGAGATGATGGAACTGTTTAATTGTTGAGCTATCTTTAACAGTTTCTTACAAAGTCTGAAAACTGTCACCTTTTAAGTCATGTCAGTCTTTGAAAATCCTGCACGGCTAGCGATGTCAATTTTTCAACAATGACGCAGTGTGTTCACTCTAGGGTTGCAACTAACGATTATTTTGATAATCGATTAACCGGTCGATTATTTTTTTGATTAATCGATGAATCGGATTTAAAAAAAAAATGTACAAGGGTCTTTATTAAATAAATCGATAAATTTATCATTAAATGTCTGGTTTTATTTACATCATGAGTTAAAGGCATCCAAGTAGCCCAAAGAGCAATTAAACACAACAAAACTCCCTCACACACACACTGGCACAATATGTAGCACTGTGTGTATAAAAATTTTTTTTTTTTTTTTTTTTTTAAAACTCAGTTACACAAAATTTGAGTAGCTCTAATGTGTTACATAATCCCCGTCTAAATGCAATTCATCCTACCTCACTCCCATCGAGTGCAGTGTCTTCACTCATACTTTGTCAAAAAAAATGAAAACATGAAGCTTAATCATTAATTACCACCAGTGTGTACAAGTTGTATGTATTTATAAAGCACATTTAAACACTGCTTAAGATAAATAAACGAAAATAAAAGTAACACTTCCTACATCACTGTCATTATCCAGTTAACATCGAAAAACTGCATGAAGTGAGCTCTGGCGATTGACATCACGCGAGTGCATGTAATTCACCGTAACGGTAATTCACTTCAAAACTAAAGAAACTCTGGATATTGTAGTGATTTGCTCTGCTGTTGAGCTCCTTCCTTCTCATCGGTGTTTTCTCTAAATATGTTTAGTTTCAGGTGGTGTATCACCATGGTGCTAATTGCATTGTGAAGCGTGAAATGCTTCCACACTTTTGATTATTTAAGCCAAAGCTTTTTTTTTCTACATCAGCCATGTTTTATTTGTAGAGTTTATTAAACTTTGTTACACTGTTTCGCAGATTCCGCCTCTGCTCCGCCTCGTTCGGTTCAACCCGCTCTTTTTTTGTTTTTTTTTCAGTGCTACAGGTGGCGTAAGCAGTTACGATATTGCGAGTAGCGCATAAATCATGTGACACAATGAATCGATAATGGAATTCGTTGTCGGCACTTTTCATAATCGATTCATTTTTGCAGCCCTAGTTCACTCATTTCCAGCTTTGTGTGTTGTTTAGGCAGCTATGGTGGCACACAGTATGGGCACTCTCAATGCACATGCACAGCAGTCTTTACCAAAGAAATCAGCAGTGGTTTCATTGTTGTCGTCCCCCCCTCCAAGTCAGTAGTATACCCGACATCAGCTTGCGTATCGTTAACATGACAATTAAGGTATTACTGTATACACTATATATAGCACACACCTACTATGTACGATAGGTGGCACATGTTAAGGTAACACCCATATGGATGGAACAGCCCACATTTTTACAGCAGAACATTGACCAAAACATTACATTGCCCCCATGTGTTTCAACAAGCCTCGGGCAGTCATGACCATGTCTCACAATTCCTTCTTTAGTCTACTTTTGATGGATACTCAACATTTTTAGAGCATTTTGGAAATGTACTCTCATCTAGGCATCACCAACAGGCCCTTATAAAACTAGATCAAATCCTTGCCAACTTCTCCTGCATCAAATAAACTTTTAATCTTAAAGTTGATTTGTTAATCACAATTAATACCAGATTTAAAATGGATTTTGGGCAAGATGCAAATTAGGGAATGGTTGCAATACCTTGACAAGGTTATTTCCTATGTTGTTTTAAAACATATCCTTCAATAAGAAACACAAATCAAAAAACTTGAGGTGGAATTTCAGATTACAAAAACAAAGACTTTGTGGGAAAGTTTCCAAAATAAAACACCATCTTACCAGGGAATATATCCGTAGTCTAGCACATGACAGTGTGGAAGACACTCTAAAGCTACTCCAAAAATCTTCACCTGAAACAAAAGTAAGCATGACATCGGTTTAGTTGTAATGTTTTCATACATTTCAAGTCTTCATAGACGAGAACATAAACATACATAAACAGCCTAATACATTTCAGTGGACTATGTTATTAAAAAATAAAAGTTTAGTTATGTTCTCGAATTTTTTTCTATACAAATTAATAAAAGTTGCCCAAAAATGTTTTATTTATCCCCATATGATAAAGAGTTACTTACTGCCGAATAAGGGAAACATTTTAATATATTTTCCAAAGAGCATTTCTTTAGAATTTTCTCTTTAAGGAGACAAGTGCGGAGAGTATGCATGTATGGAAAGCAGGTTTAGTTACATTTTGTCTACTTCACACACTTTTTGCACAATAAAACACAAAAACACATGGTTAAAAACTGCTTCCTGATGGGGATGAGAACTTTGTCCTGTCCTTTGTACCGGAAACGTTTGTCGTGTTCTTCGTACATGAAACGATAATCAGTCACTTCTCCGATCACACGATTCTTAGAAACTTAGTTAAAGGACCTTTCATTTGGGCGGCCATACAACAAAATTAAATGTGATATTGGATTTTTAAAATGCTTACCGAGTTGCCTGTAGTTCCCTTGCCGTTTTTGCATTTGTTCCAGTTTTTTGTTTTAATTCTAAATGTAGTGCGGAGATGCTGCACAACAGCGAGGCGCACCACGTTTCGCTCAGCGTTCTTCATTCTCGCTTCGCTAGCAAGTTAGCTGAGCTATACAACAAACACTAAAATTACACAAGTGTGTGAGCATGTATGCTATCTTTTTAAATATGTCCAAACGTTGGTGGCTTGTAAACCCCCGAATGGAAATAAGTAATTGATAATGGTAACAAACTGAAAAAGAACGACGCTCTCACGACCCACGTAACGTTGTAATGCATTACTTAGATCAGTTGGTCTTAGTTGCCGACATAGTATATTCGCTTCTAATAACCAAGAAAATTTGACAACAGCGCATGTTAAACTACTTAACGTATCTACAGTTGTCAGACCAAAACGAATAAAATACTTGTTTGTTTTCCTCTAACTAGCCTTACGTCTAAATGCACAGGAAATCTTCGCCTCGGCTTTCTGGGGGAAAAAAATTCAAACTGCAGCGCTGCGCCACAAAAACAATCTTATTGGCGGACAAGCTGATTCAAATTGCGTGTCGTTGCGTCACTGCTGTTTCCGCTTGTCATTGGTCAGCAGCCAGTCTAATGTTTTGCGAGGCTACGCACGAAATCATTCAAATGACTCTATAGCAGGGGTGCTCAAAACGTCGAAGGGGTGTCCGGTCGATCGCGATGGAGGTTTGAGAAAAAAAAAATCACGTATCAGCGCTTTTTTTACAGCACGGTATCGGAAGCGCTTATACACACACGCGCGCACGCATTTTAACACACAATGTGATTTATTCCGAATCGCGATCTCTGTGAGCGAACAGTCTGCCCCCCGTCTCTCACGCTGTTTCCAAAACCGGTACGTGGCTACGCCTCCGTGCCTAAATCCGAAGCGTTGCCTCGCGAATCATCTACATTAGATTTACATTACATTACATTACATTACATTGCAAAGTTTCTGTTTGTGTTTTTGCACTTTATTTCACTGACAAGACGAGTGAAGAAAAAATAATTCAAAATATCACTTTCATTTAGAGAGGGAGGATGAATATTTTTTTGCAATGTCAAACTCAATGCCCATCCAGGGGAGAGCGTCTCAGGCACTGGGCAGATACACTCAGGACAGGGGGGCAATCTATATTGTGCACACACTCACACTATATGGGGAATTTGGCAATTTGGAGAATTCAATTGACTTTTTGGACTGTGGAAGAGAACCCAACGTGGAGCAGGAGAGCACAACGCGGACTCAGGTGCTGGAGAGCACAACGTGGACTCAGGTGCTGGAGGGCACAACGCGGACTCAGGTGCTGGAGGGCACAACGCGGACTCGTGCTGGAGGGCACAACGCGGGCTCAGGTGCTGGAGAGACTAACGCAGGCTCAGGTGCTGGAGAGACTAACGCGGACTCAGGTACAGGAGAGACTAACGCGGACTCAGGTACAGGAGAGACTAATGCAGGCACAGGTACAGGAGAGACTAACGCGGGCTCAGGTGCTTTAGAGACTAACGCGGGCTCAGGTGCTGGAGAAACTAATGCGGGCTCAGGTGCTGGAGAGACTAACGCGGGCTCAGGTGCTGGAGAGACTATCGCGGACTCAGGTACAGGAGAGACTAACGCGGACTCAGGTACAGGAGAGACTAATGCAGGCACAGGTACAGGAGAGACTAACGCGGGCTCAGGTACAGGAGAGACTGGAGCGGTTAATGCGGGCTCAGGTGCTGGAGCGGCTAACGCGGGCTCAGGTGCTGGAGCTGCAAACGCGGACTCTGGCGCTGGAGGGACTACAGCGGGTTCTGCTGTGGACGGGAGCGCAACCGCAGAGATGACCCGAGTGAACACGAGCGCAGAGGTGACCTGAGTGAACGCAAGCGTCACACAGTTCTGGTCCATATGCCGGGTATCCGGATTTGAGTCCTTTGTCACCTGAGCGGTGGGCAAACTGTCCAGAGGTAAACTGGTTCCTACCGAGGGGCACACAGTCCAACGCGGGCGGCCCATGGACCAGAGTGGGTGTGAAGTGGTCCCGTACGGGGATCCTCAGTGACCACAGCTTCACCATTGGACCACTGGACTAACCCTCCTGAGCTCCACCGGACACCTTGCTCTCTCTCTCTGCCTGATTCCTCTCCGCTTCCTGAACACACAAAGAGAGAGCCAGTACCACAGCAACCCCACACAGTAATATGTGACAGATCGCCAACGGCGAGCAGCGGAACGCTCGTGGCGAGCGGCGGCTTATGGGGCGGATTACCGGCGGAGTGGGATGGCCCGCGGAGCAGCACGCTGACGACTAGCGGCGGAGCGCTGGCGGTAACCCGCACGCTGCGAAGCTGTCTCTTGACAGCGCCCAGGTGCTCGTTGACGGCGTGGGCATCCGAACCCGGGGCGAACCACTCTAGAAAGGCCGCCTCGAACTGGCTGTACGACGTAAGGCAGACATCCCCGATGGCCACTAAGCCCTTGGCCCACCTCCGCGCGGGTTCCAGGAGTCTGGAGAGGTAGAACCGCACCATCTCTTCGTCCGATAGCTCCCGATTGGTCCCACATTTGAACACCTTGTGACACCCTACGATGTACGGGAGCGGCTTCAAAGCCACTCCGTCACAAGGTGCCGGGAGCCCGCACGGAACGGAGAGAGGGAGAACGATCTCCCCATACTGATCGATAACCCTCATCGTAAATGTGGAGGGCGGATAAAGATTAGATGGTGGGACTAGCGCCGAGCTAATGCAGCTGAAGCTGCAGTCGGGCAAAGCGGCTAGTGGCGGGGATAGCGCCGAATTAATGCAGCCATGCTGCAGCCAGAGAAAGCGGCTAATGGCGGGGCTAGCGCCGAATTAATGCAGCCGATGCTGCAGCTGGAGAGACTTCTACTGGCGGGGCTAGCGCCGAGCTAAAGCAGCCAACGCTGCAGCCGGGGCGAGGGCTAATGGCGACAACACGACCCGACTGCCCCTGTCCCTAAAGAACCACTGATGTCATTACCAAATATAATTGTCCCTAAGGGCTTTGAAAATAGAAAATTTTCTTTACAATAGCAATTAAAGGTATTACAGTAAACTGGCGCAAAGATACTGCCACAGCATACCATTCCTGTATACAACAACTATTGGTGATGTATAACATGGAGGAAATAATGCTTGAGATTCATTCATTATCTTCCGGTTTATCCTATATTAGGGTTCCCCATGCCCATCCAGGGGAGAACGTCTCGGGCGCTGGGCAGATACACCCAGGACAGGTCGCCAATTTATCGCTAGGCACACACTCACTCACACAGACACGCACGGATACACATTCTATATGGGGCAATTTGGAGAACTCACTTGACTTGTTTTTGAACTGTGGGAAGAAACCGGAGAACTCGGAGCAAACCCACGCTGACACGGGGAGAACATGGAAACTCCACCCAGAAGGGGATTCAAACCGGGAATCCCTAGTGCTGAGAGGCAAACGTGCTAACCACTAAGCCACCGTGCCGCCATGCTTGAGATTACAGAAAAAAAAAGTATTAAGAAATGGGGCGCAACAATGTTAATAATGCTTTAGGAATGTTTTATTGTTTTGACTGTGTGATGTTGCTTTGTTTATTTTTACATCATCTATTTCCTTTGTGTTGGATATATATTAGTAGTAGTATTACTAATATTACTACTATAAATAAAATTAACACTTATAACTGAAATTACCATTATCTGTAACTTGCTGTATAATTCTACATAGATATGATTATCTTTATTCCTACATGACCTGTTTTGCAGCCTTTAGATAAAGATGTATTGAAAATGGTCCTCCAAATTCAACAATACATGCCTTTAGTATTTTTGGGCATTTCCTGTCTGGGCCCAATGATTTGCTGCGATGAAGCCTCCTCTCACCTATGGCTGGTTTCGAGCATAAAAGGGGGATTATAGGTGGTAACTGTAGTTGTTAATGGCTGTTGGTGTGTATTAGAGGGTGACAACTGCAGCAGGGCTATCAAAACTTCACTTTTACGACGACATCCCCCTCTGCTGACTTTCCCCCCTTTTTATTGCAGTTTATTGAGTTCTCTTTGTACAGGTTTAAGCTTCTCCCAATCTTCATAACTGAATGTGCCCTTTTCCTTTTTCCAGGGCTTATTATTCAGGAAGCAGTACATAGTTTTACTTAGAACATCAATGTCCAAACAGATATTCGTGTCACGGCCAGGTTCAGTGAAGGTGTAACCCTGATGCTTATCCACCATCTGGACTATATTGCGTTGCAACCTTTTATCAAATTTTCTCCTCCGTCCACATCCAGGGAGATTATCTACAGTGCCATGGGTTGTAAACTTCTTGATTATGTTGCGCACTGTGGACAAAGGAATATCAAGATCTCAGGAGATAGACTTGTAACCTTGAGATTGTTGATATTTTTCCACAATTTTGGTTCTCAAGTCCTCAGACAGTTCTCTTCTCCTCTTTCTGTTCTCCATGCTTAGTGTGTCACACACTGCAAATATTGAGTCAACTTCTCTCCTTTTTATGTGATATCAGGTGTGATTTTTTTTAAATTGCCCACACCTATTACTTATCACTGGTGAGTTTGAATGAGCATCACATGCTTGAAACAGTTATTGACCCTCAATTTTGAAAAGGTGCCAATAATTTTGTCTGGCCCATTTTTGGAGTTTTGTGTGAAATTGTCAAATGTAATTGCAATAATCTTCTGGGAAAAATACTTCATTTTCTGAAAAAAAATTCACGGCCACGACTGTGTGCGTGTATGTATATATATATATATATATATATATATATATATATATATATATATATATATATATATATATATATATATAAAACTAAAGGAAAAGTAAAGAGCCATAACATTATATACTGTCATAACAATTCACATTTATTACAACAGAACATGTATATACAGTAAAACAGACAGTACAAACAAAATGGGTTGCATCTTAAAAGCACTTCCTGTGGACAATGGAAGGACCTGCCTCATCATACTCTTGCTTAGTGATCCACATCTGCTGGAAGGTGGACAGGGAAGCCAGGATGGAGCCACCGATCCAGACAGAGTATTTACGCTCAGGAGGAGCAATGATCTGTAAAGTAAAAGAGTGAATGATTAAAAGGATGGAAGAGTTAAGTATTAATATTTAGGACAATTTATAAAATGGGGCGGCACGGTGGCTTAGTGGTTAGCACATTCGCCTCTCAGCGCTAGGGATTCCCGGTTCGAATCCCCATCTGGGTGGAGTTTCCATGTTCTCCCCGTGTCTGCGTGGGTTTCCTCCGGGTTCTCCGGTTTCCTCCCACAGTCCAAAAACATGGATCAAGTTAATTGAATTCTCGAAATTGCCCCATATAGAGTGTGTGTGAGTGAGTGAGTGTGTGCCCAGCGATGGATTGGCGCCCTGTCCTGGGTCTATCTGCCCAGCGCCCGAGACGTTCTCCCCTGGATAGGCATGGGGAACCCCACCGCGACCCTAATAGAGGATAAGCGGGAGATAATGAATGAATGAATGAATTTATAAAATGTATTTTTACCCAATTTAATTAAACTTTTTTTTAATTATCCAGTGATTCATAAAATTAAACAATGTCCTTTTAAATCATGGTTAATTTAATAATTTTCTCTTACTTTGATTTTCATGGTGCTAGGGGCCAGAGCAGTGATCTCCTTCTGCATGCGGTCAGCAATACCAGGGTACATGGTGGTACCGCCAGACAGGACGTTGTTGGCATACAGGTCCTTGCGGATGTCAATATCACATTTCATGATGCTGTTGTAGGCAGTCTCATGAATACCAGCAGACTCCATACCTGTAAACAGGAAAGGAATTCAGATAAAATTATAAGCAAATGTGAAAACCACTCATCTTAAAAATTCAAGTAGGTCATAAATGGTTGTTTTACAAGTGTGTCTCACCAATGAAAGATGGCTGGAAAAGGGTCTCTGGGCAACGGAAACGCTCATTACCAATAGTAATAACTTGACCATCAGGAAGCTCGTAGCTCTTTTCCAGAGAAGAGGAGGAGGCAGCAGTGGCCATCTCATTCTCAAAGTCAAGAGCCACATAGCAAAGTTTCTCCTTGATGTCACGCACAATCTCACGCTCAGCTGAAAAAAACATTTTAGTGAATATTTATAAAAATTATTCCTTAAATATTCAAAACCTTTAGAGGCCTAGTAGTGACATCCAGTGTCATGAAAGAACCTCTGGCTATTCATAGAATAAATTAAACATACTGCTTCTTACCAGTTGTGACAAAAGAGTAGCCTCTCTCAGTCAAGATCTTCATCAGGTAGTCAGTTAAGTCACGACCAGCAAGATCCAGACGCATGATGGCATGGGGGAGTGCATAACCCTCATAGATGGGCACGTTATGAGTCACACCATCACCAGAGTCCAGCACAATACCTGCAGGGGCAATATTCGGTTAGACTGGCAAGTGCCAAAGTACCTCTGAGAATGTGAAGTGTCATAATAAACAATGTTGATGACACCAGGGAAGCTCTCATATAGAATTCCTTGGCAATGTTTTGGAATCCAAAGATTGCGTGTTTCTGTCTGCCAATTAAATTGACCTGCATGCTTTATTTACAAACTTTATATATTATACCTAATGTATATATGTATATATATATATATATATATATATATATATATATATATATATATATATATATATATATATATATATAAATTGAAAGATTTTTAAAAAATTCTTTATACCAATAAGACCATTGTATTACTGTCCTAAATTAAAGGTAAACAATATATACTATGGGGCGGCAAGGTGGCTTAGTGGTTAGCATGTTCGTCTCTCAGCGTTAGGGATTCCCGGTTCGAATGCCAATCTGGGTGGAGTTTCCATGTTTTCCCTGTGTCCGCGTGGGTTTGCTCCGGGTTCTCCGGTTTCCTCCCACAGTCCAAAAACATGGATCAAGTCTATTGAATTCTCCAAATTGCCCCAATTGCCCCATATAGAGTGTGTGTGTGAGTGAGTGTGTGCCCAGCGATGGATTGGTGCCCTGTCTCTCTCTGCCCAGCGCCCGAGATGTTCTCCCCTGGATGGGCATGGGGAACCCCACCGCGACCCTAGTAGAGGATAAAGTGGGAGATAATGGATGGATGAAATATATGCTATAATAAATATACTAACCAGTGGTACGGCCAGAGGCATACAGGGACAGGACTGCTTGAATGGCAACATACATTGCTGGGACGTTGAAAGTCTCAAACATGATCTACAAACACAAATTAAATAAGTTTTATAGTCAGTGTGGTTAAGAAAACAAAGCAAAACATGCATATTATATGCAGATGTAATTACTTGAGTCATCTTTTCCCTGTTTGCCTTGGGGTTGAGGGGAGCCTCAGTGAGCAGAGTGGGGTGCTCCTCAGGGGCTACACGAAGCTCATTGTAGAAGGTGTGGTGCCAGATCTGGTTATAATACAAACAGGGTTATAATAATGAATTTCAGTGTAAGATTTATTTGAAAGAGAAAAAAACATACTTCTAAGAGAGAAATATTTGGTCACCTACCTTCTCCATATCATCCCAGTTAGTAATGATGCCATGCTCGATGGGGTACTTGAGAGTCAGGATACCCCTCTTGCTCTGAGCCTCATCACCTACGTAGCTGTCCTTCTGACCCATACCCACCATCACACCCTATAAAAATAAGTTGTGTTTTAATTACAGTGTATTTAATCACGCAAGTATGGTGATATATGAAGGAATTGTCTTAAATTTTATATCAAACTTATTCACAAAAAGAGTACTCAGTAGATAGGTTTTTGCTCATATTTAAAAAAAACAGGAGAGTGAAGATTATTTGATGGTAAGGGCACACCTGGTGGCGGGGCCTTCCAACAATGGAAGGGAAGACAGCTCTGGGAGCGTCATCACCAGCAAATCCAGCCTTGACCAAGCCAGAGCCGTTGTCGCACACAAGAGCGGTTGTCTCATCGTCGTCACACATGATTGGTGTCTGGGATGGTCTGTGTTGAAGGTGGCAGAAAAAAACAGGGTGAATGGTTAGACAAGGTTAAGACAATAAAACTTTAAGCTAAACTGCTTTGCGGTTCACTGCTGTGTCAGAAAATGTTTATAGATGTATTTTTAGATATAGATCTAAAAGATGTATTTTAACTAATTTCACATTTTATATCAGTTAATATTTTGCTACGCATTGCCTATTTATCATTGATGTAAGTATAATACATAGATATAATGAACTTATATGAACTTATATAATGTATTTTCACCACAACATAATTTAAACTTGGCAGTGTAAAGCCAAAAAAGAGGGCTAACCAGAACATAGACAGCTATTTTAAGAACTTTTCCTCCCACTGTTAATCCTATAGGGTTACTTTTTTCTTACTCTCTAGCTGAGATTCTTTTCTTTTCAGGCAAACATGCAGCTGTCATTACATTTTAACACATCAGATTGTTGTGTGGCCTCTGGCCTCTCAGTTGCTAACTCAAAACATTCTGAGATGTAATATTTAAATCAGTAAAGTCATTATAACCATCCCCCTACATTAAAATGAACCAGTTAGAATAGATAGAGGCCTGAGGTTGTATCGGTTGAGCTAATGATAAATGCACTCGGTTTTCTTCTAGATGAGACCAGTGAAAAAGTATGCCCATGCTTGGTAGTAGTCAAGCATAGGTATCTCAATACACTAACTTACAATTTGTTTATAAACCTTCTTTCTGCCACTAAAAAATTTAGAGCACTCCTTATCTCTTTTAAATACACCCACAATAAAATACACTCACCAAGCTGTAGCCTGGGACTGATGCTTCCACTGGGACAAAGAGGTAGGGAAGACTGCCTGCTTTAAATAAGACTCAAGTCAAGGGGTCTGGGGTGGAGCACTGAGTTTACTCAATTCCAAAAAGGGGCTTTTGAAAAAAGAGAGTAGAGCCCTCCCCACCAGTAAAATATCTATCTTGATCTGCAGAAGCAACTGGATCCTCTCTCTAAAATGATGTAGCAATTAGAATGAAGCATCTTTATATATATATATATATATATATATATATATATATATATATATATATATATATATATATATATATATATATATATATATATATATATTTATATATATATATATATATATATATATATAATTTTTTTTAACAGTTACAAAATAAATAAATGTTTTATCATTTAATTGTTTTATAATTTAAATGTGGTATAATTACATGTAAATGTAGCTTAAATTAAATGTAGTTACATTGTGTGTGCTTGTGTGTGTGTATTACAGTAACAGTAAGTAAACTACAATTAAATGGCAAAACAAATACACAATGTGATTTCTACTTAAGTGAAATGAAGTGCAATACTGTGCTTTATTATATTTCTTCATTATATTTCAAATTACTTTAGCACAAGTAAAAATATTTACACAACCACAGCTAATTTGCAGGTTATTGTTAAATAGTTGTTGCCTGAAATAACTTGTGTAATCTCAAAAATTTAAAGTTTAATCCTAAAGCAGGGATGAGGGAACCAGTGGAATAGATGAAGCCGACAGACATTCAAAGCCTTCAGCTGCCCACCCCTTCAGGAAACTGTATATGTCAGTAGGCCATTTGACTGGTATGTGGTCTTGATCCTCAAACGTGGTTAGCAGCTGTTTTTTTTATTTCTTCTTTTTCGGAAGGGGGGCTAATTTTCATTTGGTGCTATCATGTGTACCATGTGTCCGTATTGGCTGGGTTGTATGGTAGTGAAAACCTGATTGGCTGAAAAGTTTCCTTATAGGGTCATGGTGGCAAGCAGGTGTTGTGAGACCTTGTGGAACTCAACAAGATTCAGCCTGAGAGCAAGACTCCTTATTTGTGATGACCTTTAGAACGCTAATTAGCATATGCCTCTGTGGTGATAGGCTGAATAAAGTTTGAAAAGTTCTATTGCTTAAGAGTATCTATGTCTGACAGACTTGCTCTAAAATCTGTGTTTTAAGAAAAATATCACAATATTTACAGGGAACATCTGTTTGCTTGTATAGTGGTGTAGAATATTTATAATTGAAAGTTTCATTATTTTATAACAATTTATGCTATTATTTTATTCTACCGTGTTTATGTATTTTTTTTTTTAGCTTAAATTGATATAGCTACAAAAGCAAATTTCTGCAAAAACAAGTTGATTATATAAATGAATAAATCTCCTTGGGTAACATCTCTTTTTAGGAACTCCCTTTTGCCTATATTAAATTACGTTACTATAGAAAGATTTGAGATTCTGAAAAGCTTGGAGGAATAAATTCTCATTTGTAAGTCACTTTGGATAGAAGCGTCTGCTAAATGAATAAATGTAAATGTGATAATGACTGATTAGCAATATAAAAGTCGTACTGACCGATATATCCAACGCGTTGGCCTAAACTCAAGGGGACAAGGGGAAAATACTATTATGCTAAGGAATACACTTTGAATTATTCAATTTAAATTGTAAAAAACATAACATAAATAATATAGTCATAATGTATCCTAATTTTCATCTTAGCATTAGTTTTTTTTTTTCATTAACTGCAGTGTGTGTGTGTGTGTGCATGTTTGTAAAACATTTATAATATTGTTAACATATTTCTTTTGTTGTTTCAAAGTCTATAAGTATAAGTAAGTGAATTGGAATCTTTTTGAAAAGAATGCATTCCTGTTCATTCATTATCTTCCGCTTTATCCTATATATTAGGGTCGCGGAAAGGTTCCCCATGCCCATCCAGGGGAGAACGTTTCGGGCGCTGGGCAGATACACCCAGGACAGGGCGCCAATCTATCGCTGGGCACACACACAGACACAGACACTCACTCAGACACACTTTATTAACTCAATTGACTTGATCCATGTTTTTGGAAACCAGAGACCCCGGAGGAAACCCACGTGGACATGGGAAGAACATGAAAACTCCACCCAGATGGGGATTTGAACCGGGAATCCGTAGTGCTGAGAGGCGAACGTGCTAACCACTAAGCCACCGTGCCGCCCGCATTCCGATGCAATATTAAATTAAATATAAGTTTAAATTGCACAACACCAAAAAAAGAAAAAAACACATCCAACTAACCGTGAATTTGTTAAACTCTTTCTAAGAGTTTTCCACCATCTACTACTACTGAAAATAAAATAACGGTGGATACAGTAAATTATCAAATTCTACTGTTCACTCGATTCAAATTAGGTATGACAATTGACAATCTATTTCAATTGGTATAACACTTGAATGGTTTCAATCCTATCTAACAGGAAGGATCTTTAAAGTGTCATGGAATGGGGATGTATCTAACTCTCACAAATTACTTACTGGAGTTTTTCAGGGCTATGTATTTAATCCCCACCTCCTTTCATTGTACATGCCATTGCTGGATGCTGTTATATAGACACATGTGTTTTCACACAAGGTACAAAGAATTGGGTTAAGGATCTGCGCTTTCTGCACCTGGATCTGCAACTTCACTCTATATTTCCAAAATACCCTCCAACTCCAGTGAAGAATGTTGCTTGGTGATTCAAGCTCAGCTTGAAGCTAATTCTCACTCCACATCATTTACCACTGCTAAATGGTGAGACGATCTTCCCAACTCTGTCTGTAAGGCTGAAAGTCTAAAAAAGGTGGGATCAGATAATAATCATGTTTGATCACTTAACAGTGTAGCTTGTTTTCCTTAAATCCTGACTTATGTTGTACTCTCATTAGAAAGTTAGGATAAAAGCACCTGCTAAATAACTAAATGACCAAATGGCTGGATGTTACAGTGAAATTACACCTGAAAACTGCATGCAACTTGTGTTACACATTCCCGCTCACACCCCGCGGTTCCTCGCTCTCCTCCACACACACCCACTCCATGTTCACACCCCGCTGTCACACGCACCGCACCTCACACGCCCACTTCCACACCTGACACTAATGCTGGTAATCACAGATCACCCTCTCCAGATTATTAGTTGCAGGTGTGTCCCGTTGATGGCAGCGTCCTCTTAAGCCGCCGTTCCGGATCCATCGGCGCAGAGTTTTTTGGTTTCACCCGGTTCGTACATGCTGTCGCTTCCTGTTACGCGCTACAGCTCTGTACGTGCTTCTACGCTCCTGGCGAGACGTCTCCGTTGCTACTTCTTATTCGCTGCCTCTTCTCAGGATCGCGCTCATTCTTAAAGGACTTCGCGGACTCGACGGCACACCCCGCCTCACCAACGCTTCACAATCGCCCGTTGGTTAAGTGGTGAGCTGCGGCTCCCCGCCGTCTCTCGTGTGCTATTGTATCTGGACTTTGGGTTTATTTGTTTTTTCACTTTATTCCCGCCTAGAGGAAATAAACTCTTTTTTTGATTTACGCACAAATACGCCTCCCTCCGTTCCGGGACGCTGCATTTGTAAAATAAAACTCTGCCAACAGTACTAAGACGATGGAGCCGACTGAGGAGGTTCTGCAAGCGCAAGGGCGCGCCATGGTGGAACTTCAGAATGGGCTCAGCGAGATGACCCGGGCTATCCAGACACTGATGGGTCGTCTGTCCGAGCTGGAGCGCGGTGGTCCCGTGCCTGGTACCGCGGGTATGCCATCTTCACCGCCGCTTCCGCCGGACACCAATGTGCCTCCCCCACACACCGCTACCCCTTATTGCCTTTCGGAACCTGAAGGGTTTGACAGAAGCCCGGACAAATGCCGTTCTTTCCTTACGCAATGTGCACACTACTTCCGCAGTCACCCGCATTCCAGCGAGGTTGACCAGATCTCAATGATTATCTCCCGGCTGACTGGCAAGGCAAACGAGTGGGCAACGGTCATTTGAGAGGCACAGGGCCCTGAATGCCGGTCATTAGCGGTGTTCCATAAGGCATTCCGGACCACCTTCGCCCACCCCTTGGAGGGAGAGGCTGTGGGGACACGGCTGTACCGGCTTCGCCATGGTTCCCGATCGGTGTCCGACTATGCTCTAGAGTTCCGGGTGTTGGCAGCGAGGACTGGCTGGAGTGGGTCGATGCTCACAGTTATGTTCCGAGAAGGACTGCGCCGAGAGATTCAGCGCGAGATCGCCGGCCGGGACTTCGGTGCTTCTCTGGACACTTTGATCCGTCTTTCCGTCCTGATGGAACAGCATCTCTCTACAACTCCTTCAGCGCGATCTTCCGGACGTCCACCCGCGGCAATTCCAGAGTGGAGGGAGATCAGCACCCCCTCGGCTCCTCGAACCCTGGGTCCTGAGCCGATGCAGCTGGGACGTTCCCGGCTTACCCCGCAAGAGCGTCACCTCCGGGTCCAACAGGGCCTGTGTCATTACTGCGGGAGCACGGACCATGCCCTACAAGACTGCGAGGCTCGCCCCGGCCGACGCTTCCGTCCTTCTCCTACTACCACCCGGTCTACCCGTGAGCTCTCTACCATCTGGGAGGGCTCATACTACCACACCCCCCCTCCTTATGGGGATAGGGGAGAACCATTCCGAGATTAGGTTCTTCATCATCTCCTCTCCCTCTGTTCCCATCATTTTAGGGCTGCCCTGGCTGAGGCTTCACGATCCGTTGATCTCCTGGACCGAGCTGCGGATCCGGTCGTGGTCATCTCAGTGCGCAAGGACGTGCAATCCGCCTCCCGCAGTCCACGTGTGTTCGGCGGCTATGGTGTCGTCGGTCTCCCAGTTGCCTCCTCAGGTACCAGAGGTTTACACCGATCTTGGTAAGGTTTTTAGCAAGACTTTTGCTAACAAACTTCCTCCCCATCGCCACTATGACTGTGCCATTGACCTGGTGCCGGGGGCTAAATTACCACATGCGCGCCCTTATCCCCTCTCGGCTCCTGAGACGCGTGCCATGCAGGATTACATCGCCGAGGCCTTAAGTAACGGCTTTATCCGCCCGTCCAAGTCCCCTGCGGCCTCGGGGTTTTTCTTTGTCCCCAAACAAGGGGGGGAACTACGCCCTTGCATCGACTTCCGTGAGCTTAATAAAGCCACCAAACGCTACCCTTATCCATTCCCACCGGTACCCTCCAACCTAGAACTTCTGCATGGGGCGCACATGTTTACTAAACTGGACCTTCGGAACGCATACAACCTGGTTCGCATTCGCAAGGGAGACAAATGGAAGACCGCATTTATCACCACCTCTGGGCACTATGAGTATCGGGTGATGCCTTTCGGCCTCACCAACGCCCCTGCGGTCTTCCAGGCCTTCATTAACAACGTGCTTCGGGAGTTTCTCCACCAAGGGGTTGTCGTTTACCTTGCCGACGTGCTGGTTTTTTCTGAGGATCTGTCCTCCCATGTTGCCTTAGTTCGGCGGGTGTTATAACGTCTCCTCGCCAATGGGTTGTACGTTAAGGGGGAAAAGTGCGTTTTCCACCGGGACTCGGCCTCCTTTTTGGGGTTTATCATCTCCCATAAGGGGATCGAGATGGACCCCGGCAAGGTGCATGCGGTCGTAGACTGGCCGACGCCATCTTCACCCCGAGATCTGCAACGATTCTTGGGGTTCGCTAACTTTTATAGACATTTCATCCGGGATTTTAATCGGATTGCGCTGCCCCTTACCACTAGCCTTAAGGGTAACCCCTCCGCGTTGCACTGGAGCCCGGAGGTGGAGCGGGCTTTCAACTCTCTTAAAAAACAATTCACCACTAAACCGGTGTTGGCCCACCCGGACCCCGGGCGCCAGTTCATCGTGGAGGTGGACACCTCTTGTAGTGGGGCAGGCGCCGTACTCTCCCAGTCCACGGGGGGGGTTAGCTCAAGCACGTCCGATCGCGTACTTCTCCCGCAAATTCCTGCAGGCCGAATGTAATTACGGGATCGGGGACCGGGAGCTGTTAGCCATCAAATTGGCCTTGGAGGAGTGGCGTCATTGGCTTATGGGAGCCACTCTCCCCGTTCTTATCCTTACTGACGATAAAAACCTGGAATTCATCAAGAGTGCGCGGCACCTCAATGCACCCCAAGCCCGTTGGGCCCTATTTTTTAACCAATTTAACCTCCAGATCTCGTTCCGCCCGGGGTCGGAGAACAACAGGGCTGACGCTCTTTCCAGGCTTTATGGCCCCTCTCCATCGGATCCTGAACACGGTAATTCCACTATTCCCGTTACTAAATTCCTGGGTCTGATCTGGTGGGAGGTAGATACCCAAATTCAGGAGGCGTTGCGCACCACCACCATACCACCTAATTGCCCCGAGGGTAGGATGAACGTCCCTGTGGCTTTTCGGCCCCGTATTATCACGTGGGCCCACTCCTCTCTGTGTACTGGTCATCCAAGCGTCCTTCGTACCATCCAGCTTATCCAACGGAGGTACTGGTGGGAGTCCTTACAGGCGGACGTACAATCCTTTGTGCGCTCCTGTTCCACCTCCGGCCTGTAAGACCCCCCAGGTGCTTCCAGCGGGTAAGCTGTGCCCGTTGCCAGTGCCGGAGCGGCCCTGGGCCCACATAGCCTTAGATTTTGTGTCTGGTCTCCCCTGCTCCAATGGCAACAACACCATCCTCTCGGTCCTCGATCGGTTCTCCCGGGCGGTTAAGCTTTTCCCCCTTAAGGGGCTGCCCTTGGCGTTCGAGACGGCCGAAATGTTGTTTTATCGAGTGTTCACATCGTTTGGGATTCCGGAGGTTATTTTGTCCGATAGAGGTCCCCAGTTTACGCCGGCCGTGTGGAAGACATTTTGCGAAAAGCTGGGGTCCTCTGTCAGTCTCTCCTCGGGGTTCCACCCCCAGACCAATGGGGCGTGTGAACGCTCGCATCAGAAGACAAATAAATTCCTCCGGATTTATGCTCACCGCAATCCGTCCGATTGGTCGCGGTACCTCCCCTGGGCGAAGATTGCCCAGAACTCGCTGCGCCACTCAGCCACCGGGCTCATCCCTTTCCAGTGCGTGCTGGGCTACCAGCCCCCGTTTGCACCCTGGAGCGGGGAGGAGTCTGAGGCTCCTGCAGTTGACGCGTTGTTTTTAGCGCAGCGAGGAGGTCTGGGCACAGGTCCACCAGCGGGTAGAGGCAGTTATCTGGAGGTACAAACGCTTCGCGGATCGCTCTTGAGGTGACACTTCCCAATATAAGGTAGGCGACATGGTGTGGCTCAGTACTCGGGATATCCGGTGTCGTCAGGGTACCCGAAAACTCCTGCCCCGGTTTTTGGGCCCTTTCCGGATCGAGGCCGTCATTAATGAGGTCACGGTTTGGCTGAAGCTCCCGCGCCATTTGCGGGTGCACCCGACCTTTCACGTCTCCCTTCTGAAACCTTTTGTTCCAGGTCCACTGGAGGCTAATTGGGCAGAGTCCAATAGAGAGACACCGGAGGAAGAAGAATCTAACATCTACGCCGTGTCCTCTCTGTTGGACTCTCGCCGGCGCCGGGGCAAGGTACAGTACCTGGTTGATTGGGAGGGATTCGGTCCTGAGGAGAGGAGCTGGGTTTCGGCCGAGGACATCCTGGACCCGAGCATCATCAGGGAGTTCCACCGGGATCACCCCGACCGCCCCGCCCCTCGGCCTAGGGGTCGCCCGCCTCGCCGTGGTCCACGAGCGGGGTCTCGGGTGAGCAGTTCCCAGGTAGAACCGCCTTTTTCTGGGGGGGTGATGTTACACATTCCCGCTCACGCCCCGCGGTTCCTCGCTCTCCTTCACACACACCCACTCCATGTTCACGCCCCACTGTCACACGCACCGCACCTCACACGCCCACTTCCACACCTGACACTAATGCTGGTAATCACAGATCACCCTCTCCAGATTATTAGTTGCAGGTGTGTCCTGTTGATGGCAGCGTCCTCTTAAGCCGCCGTTCCAGATCCATCGGCGCAGAGTTTTTTGGTTTCACCCAGTTCGTACACGCTGTCGCTTCCTGTTACGCGCTACAGCTCTGAACGTGCTTCTACGCTCCTGACGAGACGTCTCCGTTGCTTCTTCTTATTCGCTACCTCTTCTCAGGATCGCGCTCATTCTTGAAGGACTTCGCAGACTCGACGGCAAGCCCCCGCCTCGCCAACGCTTCGCTCCGCTCGCCCGTTGGTTAAGTGGTGAGTTGCGGCTCCCCGCCGTCTCTCGTGTGCTATTGTATCTGGACTTTGGGTTTATTAGTTTTTTCACTTTATTCCTGCCTGGAGGAAATAAACTCTCTTTTTGATTTACGCACAAATACGCCTCCCTCCGTTCCTCCGGCTACGGGACGCTGCATTTGTAACAACTTGTTTCTCCATAGTGAAAATGCGTTACAGCTGTCATTACCGTTAAGTATTACATACATTTCAGTAAGAATGTTCAATATCCTGTTCTAGTGTCATTTTAATTTATTACACATAAATTAATTTATTTGTAATTTATTACAAATGTATTTGTTATTTTATTTATTTATTTTTTGTAGCCCTTGTTGTCTAGTGTTTTTAGAGTTAATATCACATACTTTTATTCATATCACCATCCTTTTATTCTAAGTCTAGTGTAAAGTAAAAACATTTGCAGTAAGTGACCATCAACACCTTCATAACTGATTAAGAAACCCCTGTGTTTCCTGTATGACTGGATATGAAAATGCACTGTACCATGTTCTTACTTGCTTGGCTTGGGTCTGTGACAAAATCTCTTTGAGTGGGTTTTAACTTTGTGTATCTTGTGTATGCCTTAATCTTTATTTGGCTTAGTGGTGAAGAGTAGATTTCAGTCCTTAATTTTATTGTATTTCTATTAAGCATAAGACAAGTCCTATCACAAGTTTCAGGTTAGATTCATATAAGTTTTAACAGGCTTTTAAAATTAAACATTAATAAGACCATTAGTAAATGCACATTGAATTCCACACAATAACAATCTACTACAATTTTATTTCAATGAAATTCCAGAATGAAAAGTTATGCTCATATGTTATTCGAAAATTTTGGGCATGGTGGTCAATTTGACATTTGAGGGCATGCACACATGCTATTCTGGTAAGTTTTCCTAATTTACAAAACAAGTTGCATCAGTTGAAATTTTTTTTATAAAATTGGCGGCACGGTGGATTAGTGGTTAGCACGTTGGCCTCTCAGCACTAGGGATTCCCGGTTCGAATCCCCATCTGTGTGGAGTTTTTATGTTCTCCCCGTGTCCGCGTGGGTTTCCTTCGGGTTCTCCGGTTTCCTCCCACAGTCCAAAAACATGGATCAACTCAATTGAGTTCTCCAAATTGCCCCATGTAGAGTGTGTTTGTGTGTGTGTCTGTGTGTGTAAGTGTGTGCCCAGCGATAGATTTGCACCCTGTCCTGGGTGTATCTGCCCAGTGCCCGAAACGTTCTCCCCTGGATGGGCATAGGGACCCCCCCCCCCCCGCAAACCTAATATAGGATAAAGCGGAAGATAATGAATGAATAATTCTTATAAAATTTGTTTACAAACATTGTATGTTTTTTTTTTACAAAATGGCCATCTTCCAGGTCTGGTGTCATGTTTCCTTCACTTACTTTTTCTGCCATTGTCTGCATTAGCCTCTGCTTCGTACAGACAGTTTAATTTTCCATTTTCCAACACCTTATCAGACAGTTGTAAAAAGAGGTGCCTGCAGTCAGTCACTGTTGGGATTCATGTGTTGTTTGGTTATTGAGCAATAGGTTTATGCTTGGTGCATTTTATTTGAAAGGATTAAATACAAAACTGCAGGCAGCTGAATAATTGTAAGTGAATTTGTAGGACTGAGGAAGGAAAATGACTAAATGTGGAAGCATTAAACGATGATAGGGCAGGAGGGCCACAAACACTCCTGACACTAAGGTCATGAACAGAGTCATTGGCCTCAGGTATGGTCATTGGCCTCAGGTATGGTCACAAGTGTATTGAGGGTTTCTTGTTCGATCCATTTTTTCAGATCTTCCTTGCCTGCACTGTCTATACCCTTTATTGGGTCTTTGGTCACATCAGATCCACTTACATCTACACTGTGTTCCAAATTATTATACAAAAATTGTTTAGGAGTGATAAGGTAAGATTTCTTTTGTTTGTCAGTTAAAGTCATTGATGGTGATGTGTGTCAGGGCTCTTTATATCACTGAAAGCAATTGCAGACACCTGTACTAATTAGTTTGGCAGGTGTGTCTAATTAAAGGCAAGCCAAATTAATAAGTCAGTCCCACATTATTAAGCAGCCTACATTTTCAGCCAAAATGGGAAAGAAAAAGGATGTGTCGGCTGCTGAGAAGCAACAAATTGTGGAGTGTTTAGGTCAAGGCATGACTACAATCAACATTGCCAAGACATTTTACTGTGATCATCACACAATCAAGAAGTATGTAGCTGATTCAGAGCACACATTTGTGCATGCTGATAAGGGAAAATTGAGGACTCAACAGGCGATTACTTCCAGATTAAAAGAGCAGCTGCAAAAATCCCTTGTCATAGCAGCAGACAAGTTTTTGAAGCTGCTGGTGCCTCCAACGTCACCTGAACAACAAGATTCAAGGTCCTTCAGAGGTTTGCAGCTGTGCATAAGCCATCCTGATGACCTCCTCTATCCAGTAACCCCCCAACAATACATGAAGACTGACTTTAAAACTGTTTTTTTCACCGTTGAGTGTCGTGCAACGCTCGATGGTCCAGATGGGTAGAGTGGAGGATGGCTGGTTGATGGACACCCCATACAAACAAGGCTAACAAGGAGGAGGTGGAGTAATGTTTTGGGCTGGAATCATGGGGAGAGAGATTGTCGGCCTCTTTAGGATCCTTGAAGGGATAAAGGTGGCCTCCATAATGTATGTGAAGTTTCTCAAACAGCACTTATTGCCATGGTTCAAGAAGAAGAACCCTGCATTCTGCAGCAAGATCATTTTCATCCATGATAATGCACCGTCTCTTGCTGCCAAGAACACATCTGCATCTTTGGCTGCTATGGGCATAAAATGGGACAAACTTATGGTGTGGCTGCCATGCTCCCCTGACCTCAACCCCATTGAGAACCTTTGGAGCATCATCAAATGGAGTGTCTATGATGGCAGGAGGTAGTTCACATCTAAGCAACAGTTCTGGGAGGGTATTCTGTTCCCATGTCCTAGGGAAGGTAGCTCAGTGGTTAGGGTGTTGGGCTATCAATCTGAAGGTTGGGGGTTCAAATCCCAGGTCCACTGAAGTTACCAGTGTGGGTTCTTGAGCAAGACCCTTAACCCTCATTGCTCCAGGGATGTTGTGATTAACCCTGTGCTCACCTTGTAAGTCGCTTTGGATAAAAGCGTCTGCTAAATAACCAAATGTAAATGTCATGCAAAACAATTGAAGCAGATACCATCCAAAACCTGACAAATTCAATGGACGAGAGAGTTCAGAAGCTCCTTTCAAACAAGGGTTCTTGTGTGAAAATGTAACCTAGAAAACAGTTTTGACTTGAAAACTGTTTGATTTCAGTTTGTAATAACCTGCTAATGCTTATAATTTCTCAAATGACCATTTTTTTTGTTCTTTTTAAAAAATTTAAAGGTTGAAAACTCTATGTGCATAATAATTTGGAACATGCATTTTGAGTGTTTTTTTTTTTTTTAATAAACTTTTAATTATTCTCTAATTCGATGACTGGAAAATTACAATGACTGCAATTCATATAGGTAATTTTGCAAAATCTGAGAAAATATTATTTGCATAATAATTTGGAACAAAGTGTATTTCCTTGTGCAAGGTGGTCTCTAATTTTAGTTTAAGTTTTTTTTCAAGGCTTTTTGCTTTGACTATGGTTGTTTTTCAGTTTTTGCACCACATTGGTTCTTATTGCTTTGAATGAAATAATCAGCTTAGCCTTTAATCCCTGGTATAGGTGTTCCTTTACTGGGCACAGGTTAAAGAATTCACTAGATTCCATTTGTGAAGTTAGCGTGATTGTTATGTGTAATATTCCTATTTATCAGATTTGTTTGTGAAAAAATCATAAAAATAAAAATTCTGACTGAAACTAATGAATCTTTTTTTACACTTAAGCAGAAATGATTTCAGTTCTCAAATTGTGATTAGGAATAATCTTATGGGGCACTACAAGAGTTTCACAATGCATATGAATTGATATCCTACGTACTTAAGAAAATAACAAATTTTCTAAGACTAATATTTAGTTGAATATCAAGTATAGTATAGTTGAATACTTAGTTAACTTGATTGTTATGTGAATTTTACTACTACAAAAACATTTGGGATATATTATGTATAAATATGATTACCTTTTATTTTATATATAATTTAGGTTTTGTTGCAGTGTGATTTGTTTATGACGTCACAATATCTAGCGCAGTTCTATGAATTCGTGTTTCGGCTGTGGTGTATATACATTCAGTTAGATACTACATACTAGTTCACTATCTAGTACGTGCTTTGTAGTGATTGAGGGAGCAAGCGAACCTTTCAATACACAGTTTAACTTTCTGTGGTATGTTTTTTTTTATTTTTTTATAATGATACACTGTAGCTAAACTAATCGTTTTACATCGTAGGTGTAGGTAATAGGGTTTAGGGAATACGGTGTGATGTCTGACGCGTAAAAGACAAACGCTTTCAGTTTGCACGCACTGAGCTTGTTGCGTCATTTCCGCGACGGTAAAAAGTCACAATTTTCACGCGTCATTTTAAGCGGACAGTGTTGCTGGTGCCTCTCGTTTCTTTTTTTAATCATCTCGAAGTTTTCACTGTAGTGTATCTGTCCGTATCTGTAGTGCAAATTGTATCCTTTGAAGTTGCATGTAGAAACCGTAAAAATCAGCTGTTTTGGAGGTGCTGGAGTAAGATATGCGTCCTACACCGCTGAATGATGAGCGCGCCTCACGCCAACACTCGTGGTGAACATGAGGATTATATAGTGCAGCAGGAGAATGAATTAGAAGCGCTGGCCTCAATCTTCGGGGACGATTTTCAAGACATCAGGACTAATCATCCATGGAAGGTGCGTAAAGTCACAACCCACTTCAGCTGACTAGAATCTTTTCTTCGTGGTGAAAGTGGATGCTGCAACTACCGCGGGTTTCAATGATCTGGAGTTCTCCTACAAGTTTGTCATCATTAAATTACTCAATGGAGTTATTCCGATTCATAACTGAACACATCCTTATTTGCATAAAAATTTGCTTTAAAATTAAATTAAAATGTACTGTGCTGAAACAAATTTATTTTGAAGTGTTACTAGTAATCAGATTAAAATACTTTTAAATACTAAAAAAATACTAAAAAAAATGCTTTTGGCGTCTACTGTCTCCCAAATTGTCCCATTTTTTGCTATTATGCAAGATGCACAGGTGCTCTTCTTTCTGGGAGGGCTGCACTGCTCTTCATCTGATGAAGCGCCATTGGTCGTCTGTTCTAGGTCAAACTCGGTGTCTGAATCATCTTCTACTTGCACATCGATCTCCTCTCCTCGAGGTCATCTATGCTTGCAGCATTTCCAAAACTTGTTTAGCAGTGTATCTCTTCACGGATGCCATTGCTTTGCCGTTCTCGGTTCAAGCCAAACAGGATAGCAGGATAAGGAAGAAATGATGCGCTCTCGTTTGTTCTCTCGTACTTTTATTATAACCGATCTGAACAGGTGTGAAGCGGTTTACGTCACAGATGTAACATGTGGTTCATATGAAAATGTTGGTGTGAAATGTGTAGCATCACCCATTACAAAATGATTAACGACAGTAATTGTATAACAATAACAAAAAGTTTCACACAAGCGTTTGCATGTGAAATGTTATTCATATGCTTCTTAGTCACTAATCTTCACGGGCACTGAAGGACGAAAATCATTTATTCACCATTATTCATTTTAAAATACAATACGATATGAAGGTATTTATGTATTTCAAATAATATAAATATACAGTAATATATAAATAATATATAATTATACTGGATGTTATCACAGAATTGTAGGTACAACATACATATAGCGGTAATTGTGTCCTTGAATCTCGAAACTTAATTATTATTGTGCTTTCAATAGTAACTAAAATAAAGTATGACTTCTAACAATAAACTTTGGTACATCTATATGTATGTATGTATGTCCACATTCAGGAGTACAAACAGAGTTTTCAGTAAAATTAGTTTGAGGACTATGTTTGAATGTCTGTAGATATCTGGTTAACTTTATTTGTAGTCACTGAAAGTATGTTAAATTTTACTAAACTTTTATTGCAGAAAAATGCATTACATTATTATTTACTGTAATTAGGTTGAATTTCCTCTGAATGTGGTTTTTACTGTCAATGAACCAGTCACATTCTTTGACTGTGTGACTGCTGCTGACACGCTAAAAAACAAGCATGCGAAATAAAAATCGAGGCGAAACTGAATTAATATTGTGCTATCCATACTAACTAAAATAAAGTACGACTTTTAACAATAAACTTAGGTACATCTATATGTATGTATGTCCACATTCAGGAGTACAAACACAGTTTGCAGGAAAAATAGTTTGTGGACTATGTTTGAATGCCTGTAGATATTTTTTGGTTCATTTTATTTGTAGTCACTGAAAGCATGTTTATTTTCACAAAACTTTTATTGCAGAAAAATGCATTACATTATTATTTACTGTAATTAGCTTGAATTTCCTCTAAATGTAGTTTTTACCAAGTTTTTACCATCAATGAATCAGTCACATTCTCTGACTGTGTGAATGCCGCTGGCACGCTAAAAAACAAGCATGCAAAATAAAAATGGAGGCGAAACTGAATTATTATTTTGCTTTCAATATTAACGAAAAATAAAGCTCTTAGAAATTTCACTAAACTTTTATTGCAGAATGTCTGTTATTGCATCGAATTAGGCTGAATTTCAGGGAATTTACCTTTGAAAGCAGTTTTTACCTAGCGTTTCATACCTGTGAGGCAGAGGGGGTGGATGGGCTGTAGGTCGTTATGCATATGAATAGCTGTCTGATGACCCCTTAATGGTTCGAAAAAAGGGGGGCTGTTGTCCTCAGAATTTCAAGGGTTTACACCTCACAGGGTAGGTAAGTCGCACTCCGTGGCGTCCACCACTGCAAAATGGTGGAATGCTCTTCCCAAATCTATCCGTGAGGCAGAATCACTGAACAGTTTAAAAAAATTACTGAAGACACATCTCTTTAACAAATACCTGTTGTAAAAAAAAAAAAAACAAGTGTGGGGGGGGGGGGGGGTGTGCCGCGGCATCGAATGACATTCAGCTTTGAGAGAGCTCAACATGAGCACAAATGTTTACAGGGAGTGTAACGTAAAATTGAGGAAATACGACAAATGTGCAAGCCCGTTTGTCGCGACATCACGCTGAGATAAAAGAAGTTGAAAAGTTGAAAAATATTTAATATTTAAAGTTAAGTTTTAAAAATATAGCGAATGTTGTTGTAATGTAGTTAAATCGACTGAAGTATGCATTTCATTTTTTAATGTTTAGTTTTAAAGATTTGCAAAATATAAATGCACTATGACTGTAAAGTCTGAATTTTAGTTTTGATTAAGGGCTAATGCACTATGGTAAACTTTGGTATTAATATATTTAGAATTATTTGTTCATTGATGGATTTTTTTATACAAGAAAAAAAGCTTACAAAAAGCTAAGCTAACCTATCACTACTAATTTTAATTGAGTGCAATCCTATTTTTGTATAAATATAAAATAAAGCAAAAAGATTTGATACAGTAAGGAACCTGAAAGTATTGTTTTAAATAAATGTTCTGTTGGTTTACATCGTCGTTTCATCTTGCCAATCACATTATTTAAACAAAATTTAAAGACCATTTGAACTGAATTTTTTTTTTTCTGAATCGAAAATCGATTCTGAATCGAATCATGATCTCAAAAATCTGAATTGAATCGCCAGACACTGGGAAATTCACAACCCTACTAATTTGATACTCAACCTTTTTAACAGACTAAAGAACTTTTTTTCCCCCAAAGTGCTTGATGACAAACTTAACTGGTGTTGCACCTTAATGCTTAAGTTTCTATTGATTAATCTAAAGATTTTTCCCCCCGATTAGTTGATTAATCAAAACACTATTACTCTAATGTGATTGTGTTTCTCCAAAATAATGATGAATAAAAACCTTTAATGTTAAAATATTTTTTTTAATCAAAGGGAACTTTTGAAACACTTGGTAAAGAAAACTGCACTGACTGTACTTTAAGGCACATGACATTTTATGGAAAATATATGTTGATTATATATTTTTTGGTGACTGTACAAGCGTGGACATTCAAATTGATCTGAATGCGATATGAAAACATGAGCGGTATTAAGTAAAGCTACATGTATCTACACAGGATGACGAAAAAACTGTAGCGGAAACACATTAAATGTGTTATGATCTTAAAATAATATTCTTAGATTAGAAAAAAAAACAAAAAAACTAGTAAACCGAACCTGCGTCGCTGTTTGGCTGCACAGACATCCTGGCGTGGATGTTTGCACTTTAAACGCTCATTGACAGTTTCTGCTTGACGTGCCCCCACACTTTAGAAGCACACCAGGTGATTTTTAGCTGCTGCGCTCTGGATAAATTCATCTTTCTGGTAGGGTGCCACCATTTTGTGACATGTCGACTGAAGTTATACAAATCGACGTATTTTTGTAATTGATTACGTCGATGTAGTCGATGCATTGCTCCAGCCCAAAACTCAACTTCAACAATAAGACTGTAAATGTATTTATATTGTTCAGTATAAAATTAGTATCCACTAAAGACTTAGTGCCAACAATAATTTGTGTGTAATGTCAGTGACTGTTATTTGAAGTTTCTGGTAAGTGTGTGTGTCACACACCTGGTATTGTTTGAGAAACGCTTCTAATGCCATGTGGGCTTATGACACCTTGCACAGTCCACTGATATCAAAAAATGCAACCTGTATCTGTCTAAGAAAAGAGAAAAAGCAGACACCGGAAGAACAAGTCAGGCGTTTGTGTAGGAACTAACTCCAGTAGCTTTGGATAACCTGTTCTGCATCTAGATCTGCACGTCGGCGCAGATTTAGAGTCACGATAATACCCATATTTTGTCATAATCTTTGCTTATTGCATCTTTTTGGTTGTCGGTTAGTGAGAATATTGCCATCATTAGCAGTTTTATCTTAGATCTACGCTTCGGCACCTTTAGAGTCATGGTAATACCCATATTTTGTTTTTATTCTTACATATTAAAATTACTGTTGGTTAGTGAGAATACAGCTGTCATTGGCAGTTTAAGTTCTAGTTTTGGTCTGTTGCCTATTTTCACCTTGCATTGAATGTGTTATTATTCTGGAGGGGGCATGGGCAAATTTCAACCTGGCTATTTAAAAACTGTCAATACGCTGACGCGACAGCGCAAGCGACAGCCCTCTCGTGTGAAGGCCTATTTGTGTAAAGACCTGCCATTCTACCTGCGCATGTCCACCGAGCAAGGACAATGACAAGGCAACTAAAGTAAATTCCTAAGTAATAACTTATTTTGGTGGCACGGTGGTATTTTGGCGGCTTTGTGGTTAGCACGTTCACCTCTTAGCGCTAGGGATTCCTGTTTCGAATCCCCATCTGGGTGGAGTTTCCATGTTCTCTCCGTGTCTGCGTGGGTTTCCTCCGGGTTCTCTGGTTTCCTCCCACAGTCCAAAAACATGGATCAAGTTAATTGAGTTCTGCCCCATATAGAGTGTGTGTGAGTGAGTGAGTGTGTGCCCAGCGATGGATTGGCGCCCTGTCCTGGGTGTATCTGCCCCGCGCCCGAGACGTTCTCCCCTGGATGGGCATGGGGAACCCCACCGCCACCCTAATAGAGGATAAAGCGGGAGATAATGAATGAATGAATGAATAACTTATTTTTCAAACATTTTCGGTTAATTACTCCTCTTACATAATTCACTTCTGAAATCCATTTTGTCATCCCTGTCATTTCCTCCTCATGCAGACGCTCCTTTCCTCAGAAGAGAAGGCGCTTTCTTGCACACCTGTGAACTCTGCAGCAGGTGAATACAAGCGAGCCCTTCAGCTTCTCTGCAGGACTATGGAACTGTCAGTCAGCAACCAAGAAATCTGATTTCATTCCTGCTTTTGCTGCTCATGCTGGTATTCAGGTTTTAGCCCTCACTGAGACGTGGATCCGCCCAGAGAATTCCACGACACCAGCTGCCCTTTGAACTAATTTTCAATTCTCTCTTGTATCGGCAAAAGAGGAGGTAGAACAAGTTTTCTCATTTCTCACAAATGTAAATTCTCTCCTCTTACTTTTATCCAACACCGTCTCATTTGAATTCCATGCACTGTCAATCACAGAAGCTTTAAAATGTCATTTTGTTGTCATCTATCCCCCACCCAGGTTGAATTTGATATGTTATCATCTCTCCCAGATGATGGTTGTCTTCTTGTCATCCTCTGTGATTTTAACATTCACTTAGACCAACCGTACGCTACTGAGTTTCTTGCTGTTTTCTCCAGCCTGGACCTCCATCTACTCCGCACTTCAGCTACCCACCGGGCTGGTAACCAGCTTGACCTCATCATGACCTACACATCACTCCACTTCATGAATCAGATCACTTTTTCATGCAGTTCTTTGTTTCTCTTTCTTCACCTACCTTGATCATCAGTAAAACCACTCAGGTATCATAATCTTAGCCCTCTCTCTAAAACAGTTTTTGCTGACTTGGCTACAGATGCCCTTCTTTGCATCAGTAACTCAATCCTTGACCCCAACACTGCCTCAAGCACATTCTACTACACCTTGGCTTCCTGTCTTGACCAGGTCTGTCCAATATCCACCAGAAAAACTCACAACATTGTGTCCAGTCCCTGGCTCACAGAGGTGCTTTCGTAACAACATGCTTCTCTTTGATCCACTTAAAAAAAATGTCGCAAGTCTGGTCTGGCTTCAGAATTCGAAACATACAAGTCCTCACTCGCCATCTTCTCGAAGGATGTAACTGCTGCTAAGTCCTTGTTCTTCCAGTCCCAGGTAACGTGCATCTCAGATGTACGCACTTTATTTAGTACCTTTAACTCTCTACTAATTCCTCCTTCTTCCCCTCCCAACACCTATCTGTCAGCTGATGTATTTGTAACCTTCTTCACAGAAAAGATTGAGGGCATCAGCTCTTTCATATCCCCCTTTTCCACAACACTACGTCTCACACATCCAGCCAACCAACCTTCTCTTACTTATCCCCTTTCTCAGAATCTGACATCTGTAAAATTCTTCTTGCCAGTAACGTCCCATCTCACCTTCAATCCATCGCCTCCTCCAACACACCAGCACTTACACACATCTTAACTCCTCTCTCATGGTCTCATGGTACCTGTCCTGAATTTCGCTCAACCCAAATTTGGTTGAGAGGTACAGACCTGTATCACTTTTACCTTTCCTGTCTAAAACACTTGAACGGGTGGTATCTACACAGCACTCCAGGTTTCTTAATCAGTACAAACTCCTTGATCCCAATCAGTCTGGTTTTAGGTGTGGTCACTCCACTGAGACAGCATTGCTTTCTGTGGTTGACTCACTTAAATCTGCCAAAGCTTACTCTCAATCCTCTGTCCTCATTCTGCTAGACCTTTATGCAGCTTTTTTTTTACAGTAAATCATCAGGTCCTATCTAACAGGAAAGACATTCAAAGTATTCACTGGTGTTCTACAGGGCTCTGTACTTGGTCCTCTCATCTTTTCACTATACATGACATCACTGAGCAGTCATTCAGGCGCATGGTTTCTCTTACCACTGCTTTGCTGATGACACTCAGCTTCATTTGTCTTTTACCCCTGATGACACCACAATCTTAAA
>JAFMOD010000299.1:588177-607109 GCA_019802435.1 Corydoras maculifer | reverse complement strand
TTGTGGCAAGATCTCAAAACTGCTGTTCACAAACGCTCTCCATCCAATCTGACTGAGCTTGAGCTGTTTTGCAAGGAGGAATGGGCAAGAATTTCAGTCACTAGATGTGCAAAGCTGGTGGAGACATACCCTAAAAGACTTGCAGCTGTAATTGCAGCAAAAGGTGGTTCCACAAAGTATTGACTCAGGGGGGCTGAATAATTTTGCACATCGCACTTTTCAGTTTTTTATTTGTAAATCTCAAATCTCAATGGTGAAATTAGAGCTAGCAAATATGAAATATCAGAATCCACATAAAATGACTAATTTATGAAACATTGGTATGCTGGAGTGACACATGGATTTCAGTTGAATAAGCACACGTTCAACATTTTCAGTGGGATGCTAATTAATTCGTTTTCTCAATTTTCTCTTACCTTTTTGAAAATATTAATCAACTGTAAATTTATGGTGGTGACCATAAATCTCTCATATTGTATTTTGGGCCATTTATGAATGATTAGGATGAAAAGACAGGCTCTAATAATTTATTTTCTTCTGTTATAATGTATAATGTTTGCAGGTAATGATTTATGAGCTAGCAGATTTAGTGCAGACTTACCTTACGGAACACAATTTTCCACCCTCTCGGTCTTTTCACGAAGAAATGTTGAAAAACCAGCAGCGTCAACAGGAGCAGCTCGCCCTTGAGGAACAGAAAAAGATTGACCAGCGCCGCAAACAGGAAGAGCAGATGGTATTTGCATGGCTTACATATGATGTAGCATAGTAAAATTTTAATGCAAGTAAAATATTACTGTTACTTTTATTGCTTCATATTTATAGCTTTATACAATTTGTTTACCAAAAAAAAAACTAAACTAAACTTTTTGAAAAATTTTGAATGGTCATTTTTTTTGTTGTTACACAGTGATTCACATGCATATCCTTGTCAGTCCAGCAGAGGGCTTATGTTTTTCTTTTTCATTATTAATCTTGGAAAAATATCTTTTGCGAGAAACCTAGGACTAGTTGGCGAAAGTGGCATTTTTGGGAATTGTTTGTAAGCTGCCACTAGAGTAGTAGTGAGTGTGGCTGTATGTCACTTCCCAGCATGCCTTGCAGCTGGCTTAAATGTGTTCTATGTTTTATGCTTTTATTAATGTTCATGCTCTGTTTAGGGAAATGTGGGTCACAGTGATTGTTGTACATTTTTGCTGTTTGCTGTGTGTGTTTGCTTATTTGTGTGGGGGCTGCCATTTAGGGGAAACACAGAGTTTTTTCTCTGCTGATTCTACAATATTAATATGATGTGTGTTAACAGGTTTCAACATTAAAGCTTAAAAAAGATGAATTCTAGTAGATCAAGATGACCTGTCCAAAAAGTAGATCTTGGGCCAGAAAATTGTGGGCACACCTGGCTTAGATATATAAAGATTAACGTTACATATAGTTTTTTATTAGCTATATTTGCGTGAGGTGTATTTATGGTTTTCTAAAATTTGGGTTTAAATTACCATAAATATTTTGAGAATTGAATTTATGCTGTGGGTAGTGATTAGGGCTGCAACAACGAATCGATAAAATAGATAAAAATCGATTATCAAAAGTGTCGATAATGAATTTCCATTATCGATTCATTGGGTCGCGTGATTTCCGCGTTACTTGCAATGTCGTAACCACTTTCATCACCTGCAGCGCTTCAATAACACTGGGAAAAAATAGTGGGTTGAACGGAACGAAGTGGAGTCTGCAAAACAAGTTGATAAATCACACAAATGAGACCCAGCCAACGCAGAAAACAAGCTTCCGTTTAAATCAAAACTGCGGGAGATTCACGCTGCACACAAATAAAGAACGTGTAACATATGAGCTCTGCGAAAATCAATTGCTCTGCACAGCACCACGGTGATGATACACCAACTGAAACTAAACATGTTGGAGTCACCGATGAGGATGAAGCTGAACAGCAGAGTAAATCACTAGAACGTCGAAAACCGAATTTCTTTAGTTTTGAAGTGAATCAACGTAACGGTGCTACGTAACACTATTAGATCGGCAAAGCGTGCTTCATGCTGTTTTGGTTGTTAACTAGGGTGATCAAATGTCCGTATTTCCCGGGACATGTCCCTATTTCACGTCCTGTCCCGGGCGTCCCGTGTTTTTTTTTTAAAAAGTGAAGAAATGTCCTGGTTTTTTAATTACCTTCATTGGAGCATTAAATGTACAGGCACTAGGGAACTGCGCACGGCGCTGCGTGTCAGTACGCAAGCAACATGCCGAAGAACAAGTGTATGTTTACCCACGATTTACAAAAGAGTTTCCCTGATTTTAGACCGGATCGAGACAAACAGGAAGCCTTGTGCACAGTGTGCAAAGCAGGCGCATATGATCCCGGTGTCCAATGGAAATTCAAGGGATCTAAAAAGCCATCTGGACACCGAGAAGCATAAAACAGTTGTCCGAGGTGAGAGTAGTGCTAGCTCGACAGAACAGACAATATTTAGATCATTATTTACATTTAGTCATTTACCAGACGCTTTTATCCAAAGTGACTTACAAATGAGAACATTACAAGTCAGAAGTTATGCAGAAATCCAACTACACTGTAAATTCATCAAACCTGATTGTTATTTGATGCTGTGTGCCCCCCCCCCCCCACTTTTTTAAAATGTAATTTTTTTTTTTTACAATAGGTATTGGTTAAAGAGATGCGTCTTACATTATTGAGGGTAACTGAGTATCATGTGTTAATTGGAGTTGAGAGTTATTGTTAACTTTTGTTGTGAAGTGAGGGATATTTAGATGATGCATTATTTCTTTCATTGTGCTATTCAATCATTACAGGTAATGTTAACTTAAGCATTTTGAATAAAATTTGGATAAAATTGTCTGCTCTTTGGATAAAAGCGCTTTGGATAAAAGTGTCTGCTAAATGATTAAATTTAAATGTAAAGACATGGAAATATTTTTTTTATTTATCCGATTCATTAATCAAAAAAATAATCGACTGATTAATCGATTATCAAAATAATTGTTAGTTGCAGCCCTAGTAGTGATGATACACTTTTTTTTCAGACTGTAAAAAAAAAAAACTAGATTTGTATACATTAAATTCTTTGTCCATGTTCTGGACTTTTTTTTCCCTCTTCACATTTTTGCTTGCTTATAACAAGACTTTTCTTCTTGGTTGTTATATTTCAACAGCAAAATGAGATACTTGCTGAAATCCAAAGACGAGAAGATGAGAGGAGAGAGGAAAAGAAAAAGAAAGAAATGGCCAAGCTGGTAAAATAATTTTTCCTGTGATTTTTCTCCAAAAAACAATCAAGCCATCATAAGAATCCACAAAGGATTTTGTAATGCATTTAGAATTTTCAAGAATAAAATATAACTGAACATACTGCTTATTAGTCAAATTAATAAACTATCTAAAAGTACCATGGCATTATTTAGTTAAATTAAACTTTAACTTTTGCTGTTTATAATTTTAGTGTTCTTGTCATCTTTTGATGTACTGTATAAATATTAACATATATAATAAAAAAGATCTTCTAGGGATGCTGAAAAAAAATTTAATCTTCAAAGGATCGCAATTCGTAGTCCTGGCAATTCTGAATCGATTCAAAATGCCCAAAAATCGTTTAAAAAAAAAAAAAAAAAAAAAGAGTTTGTTTTATTTTTTGCCGCTTCAACTCCCGAGCGTACTGCATATCACATTACGTATCCGCTCGGCCACCGTACAGCATGCTTGTCTGAATGGAGTCCGCTAGCGTGGAACAGGAAGCATGGAGCATAGGTAGAGCGCCATTCGACCTGCCCCGTCATCGTTAAAAGCCAGTGTTTGGGCACACTTTGGATTCTACAATGTCCCGGGGAAGAGAGAGCTCGATATGAGCGCAACTGTTTGCTAGGAGTGTAAAATGAAATTGAGGTGCTTTTGGAAGTACGTAAAATGCTTTTTAGCGCGACATCACCATGAGCTAAAAGAAATTGAAAAGTTGAAATATGTATTTAATATTTAAGGTTAAGTTTTGAAATTGAGGCGAATGTTGGTGCAATATAGTTAAAAAGACTGAAGTGTGTATTTTATTTTTAATGTTGATTTATTTTGATGATGATTTTCAAAATATAAATGCACTATGACTGTAAAGTCTGTATTTTAGATTTTAAAGGCTAATGCACCATTGTAAACTTTTGTATTAATATATTTTGAACAACATGTTCATTGATGGATGGTTATTATGTAAAAAAAAAAAAAAAGGCAGCCAAGCTAACCTAATACTGGTAATTTTAATTTAGCACAATCCTATTTTTGTATAACTATAAAATAATGCCAAAAGTTTTGATACAGGAAGGAACCTGAAAGTATTGTTTTAAATAAGTTTTCTATTTGTTTACATTGTTGTTTCATGTCAATCACATAATTTAAACCAAATTTGAAGACCATTTGAACTATAAAAAAATTGATTTTGAATCAAAAATCGAATCGTGACCTCAAAAATCAGAATCGAATCGAATCGCCAGACACTGAGAGATTCGCACCCCTAATATCTTCACAGTCTTAACACTATTGGTGTAAAATAAGAAGTTCACTATGCAAAATTCAGCTTACAACTAATCTCTGAACATGTCAGCCTAAATCTTTGTTAAATAAGGAGTGATACTACATTTTTTTTATAGATTATAGGTTTTTCTAGTTAGTTTGTTTCTTTGAGAATGATTAAAGTTATATGCAGACAGCTCAAATAGAATGCATGGACAGTGCTGTTCAGCCACTCCCAGCAGGAAGCCCGAGTTCAGCCAGTACCACTTCACCCACACATCTCGCTGATATTGTGGAGAACAGAAAGACACATTCAACCAGACGTCGCACAACTTCCAACAGCAGGCACAGGTATAGCTATTTTAATGCATCAGCTTATTTAAATAAATGCATGCTCTGAAATGTTCTCATCAGCTCTTGTTCTGTTTTTTTTTCCCTTATTTCCAAGACGGGATACCTTTAGTGAAGATAATCATAGTCCTCATGAAGTTTTGCACTTTTGCAATAGTTCAGTGGGAGAGGTTGTTATTCACAGGGGAAAATGTGTAGGTAATTAACAATACTTATTTACTGTTTATTGTAAAATCAGTCAGAGCATATGTTGTGTTTTTTCTTTTATCTGTTTTGTGTAATCATCACTTCCATTGCATCTGTCTGTGTTTGAGGTGAAAGCACGAGACTGGGCCGAAGTGTGTATAATGCCCTAAATGCAACCACTGGAGAGTTTGCTGTTGTATATGAATGGATCCTTCACTGGAACAAAAAGATAGGAAAATTCTTCACCAGTCAAGAAAAGGGAAAAATAGAGAAATGTAAAAAACAGGTAGGATGTGGTATTCAATATAAAATTCCATTTTTTTTGTCTTTTTTTAAAACATTACATATTTTACCCTTTTTGTCGTACTTTATAAACATGTTAGTTTATTCAAAATATGTTATAAATAAAATATATTTTTCAGTTTCTGTAATATTGTCAGAATTAACATACAATAAAGCCTATTTTGTACAAGATACAAAATAGTAAGCATACAAACAAGTTTATTTTAAAATTCTTGGAAATTCATAAAAATGTACGTATAATGTCCTATATGATAAAGTCTTAGATAAAGGCCATATTAATTTAATGTTTTGCTATACTTGTTTAGATCCAAGGAGCTGAGAGTGAGTTGAACTCCTTGCTAAAGCTTGATCACCCCAACCTAGTTCACTACCAGGGACTAAGCTGTAATGAGCATGAAAGTTACCTAGTGGTGGATCTTTTGGTTGAGCATGTGCCTGGTGGCAGTTTGATGGAAAGACTGTCTACTGGTTCTCCAGTGACCATCGATCAACTGCGGATCTACACTGCACAGGTGCTTGCTGCACTTGACTATCTCCATGCCAATTCTGTGGTTCACAAACAGCTAGTGGCTTCTTCAGTGCTCCTCGATACTCAGGGAAATGTGAAACTAGCTGACTACAGCTTGGCTAAAAGGTTAGCTGATGTGTGCAAGGAGGATATCTTTGAGCAGGCCCATGTGCGCTTTAGTGAAGATACGTTACCAATTCCCACTGGCAAAAAAGGGGACATATGGAGCCTTGGTTTGCTTGTCCTTGCACTCTCTCAGGGCCGTGAAGTTAAGGAGTACCCAGTGAGCATATCTTCCAGCCTTCCCACAGAACTTCAGGATTTTCTAAAGAAGTAGGTTGCATCTTATTATGTACCTTTTGAAGCAATTTATTTTTGCATGATTGTACACTAATGTCATAACAATACTGATAAGAAATGCTGATCTAAATACTCTTAATACACTTTAAAGTAAATAAAAGGGACACTTGTATATTTTGGACTAGCAGCATATTAGCACCGCACTTTACTAATAATGAGCTGGGAGTAGAGGTGAAATTTCATCTCTGATTATCCCAGATCACTAACTCAACAATGTTATACCTGAGCTCCAAACCTTTACGTACAAGAGTTCAATTAATTGCAAATCATGTAAAGATTTGATTTATAGAATCAAAAACAGTAATAGAAAGGCTTTTCCAAAGTAGAGGAGCCATGTTGGAAAATGCTCTTCCACCAGCGGTAATTTTATTAATTTTAGGGGCTAAAAGTAAACCATCCCCTTGAGAGTGGAGATTACGTGTTGGATTATACTATTGCTTGATTTCACAATTAATGTAAGTAATCAATGTTAAACTTAACTGGTGAAAAATTAAAAAGACAGAGCTAATATGAACAAAATTTCTGGTTTTAATCAAAACTTTTGCTTTAGCATGTTGAACAATTTGTAGTTTATATAATGCTTTATTTGACCATACTGACAGAAGTAAATTCTAATAATCTAAACCTCAGTTTATAAAACTGTAAATTTTCTGTAAAACTGTAAAAATCTCTAGGTTGAAGATGGAGAATGATTATTAACTTCAAGAAATATGTTAATTTTGGTGCATGAGAGATTTGAATAAAATTTTGACACCTTTATTATTTACAGATGAACTGGGTCTAATTGAAGAGTAATAAAAGTTTGGTGCATGAGAGATTTGAATAAAATTTTGGTGCATGAGAGATTTGAATAAAATTTTGACACCTTTATTATTTACAGATGAACTGGGTCTAATTGAAGAGTAATAAAAGTTTAACGCCATTTTGAAAACTTTGTTTATTTTGTGACTGGATCTAACTAGAAGTAGCAGTTGGATTTTACTTGTTTTAAAAATTATATAATGGCATGTTTACACATAAATTATAGAATAAACAATCTAATTACTTAATGTTAAAGAAATAAAATAAAACCACACATAATTTGCAATCTAAAATAGGTCTGCACATAGTTTTCACCGAGACTTTTAAGGTAATATATAGAGTCCCTTTTTGTTTGTTGCTAATCCTAGTTTTATCTTGTTATTTATTTAGTTTTTTTGCTACGCAATTGTGAACTACTATGGATCCATCTTATCTTATGTACTTTTTAAAATTATTTTATCTGTCTATCTAACGAAAATGTATTTAGCCACTTAGATGTGATATGAAGTTAAATATTAGTTGAAGGACCTGGTTAGATGTCATATATCATGCTGTGTGTGAGATTTCTACTTTGCACCTGTTATTTAACATTACATGATTGAATTCAAATTATGCCATACAATTTTAAAGAGTTTCAGTAGGGTTGTCCTAGTCTATTTCTGGTGGTACATCTCTGACATCAGATGACATTTTTCATTGTAGTTTTGGGTTGAATGTGTGCATTTTTAAACAAAAGTGTGTGTACCAGTAGTGTTTGTTATTTGTGAATACCAAAATATTTAAAGTTTTCAGAGTTCCTATGCTATGAATAAAATCAGCCAAAATCGGATAATTGTCAAATTGTCGTTGCTATTTGAAAAAGTGGACAATAACTTGTAAAATATTGTTTTTATTTGTAATCCTGAAATTCACATAAATCTAAAGAAGCAACCAAATTTTAAACTATTCGGCAAAAATTGTGTTGCCATTTATTTTAAGTTTTGCTAATAATTTTTTTTTTTGCCAACTGTAGTTTATTAGCTAATAATTCTAAGCACATATTTTTTTGTGTGTCCTGTTTTTTATAAGATGTGTATGTCTAAATGATGCAGAGCGTTGGAACACTCAGCAACTTTTAGAGCATTCTTTTCTGCATCCACCCTTACCCAAAAGCCTTCCTACAAGCCAAGAGCCCAGTCCAGAAGGCAAGTATTTTACACAGATTACTATTTGTTTAACTAGATGACTGGAAAGTGGGTGGCTGGCCATTTTCTGTCAGGGATGTTCATGAAAAATATACTCATATGGGTCCGCAATGGTTTGTGTTTATGGTTTATCTAACACCATGTCTTTACATTGTAGGGGGAAACTTAAGTCCACCATAGAAAGTCTGTATGGGCACAGGGATAATTAAAAATGAAAGTTTAATGACTAAAAATCTTTGTTCCTTTTTAAAATCTTTCCTCCAGACTTGGATGTGGATTTTGCAAGTACAGTTATTTTACAGAACCACATTCTTAATGCAGCATGTAATGTAGTGCAGAAACAATTCTCCCGTTATTTTAATGAGTTTGAGGAGTTGCAACTGCTGGGAAAAGGTGCTTTTGGTGCAGTTATAAAGGTATGTAAATGGTTTATTGTTTTTTCCAATTTTCTAATTTAAATGTGTTTTTAAAGTTTCCTTTATGCTCTGTGGTTATGTCTCTAAAGGTTCAGAACAAGCTAGATGGCTGCTATTATGCTGTTAAGCGTATCCAGGTGAATCCAGCCAGTAAGCAGTTCCGCCGAATTAAGGGCGAAGTGACTCTCCTGTCACGCCTCAATCATGAAAACATTGTGCGCTATTATAATGCATGGATTGAGCGACATGAGGCCCCATCTGCAGTGGTAGTGTCCAGTGACAGCTCTGAGCTTCCCAGCACTCCCGA
Organism: Corydoras maculifer; assembly: GCA_019802435.1. NCBI lineage: Eukaryota > Metazoa > Chordata > Actinopteri > Siluriformes > Callichthyidae > Corydoras > Corydoras maculifer. Next base: position 598,168 of record JAFMOD010000299.1, on the reverse strand, counting down.
GCGACCCATTAGACAGGCTCAACCATCCTGCCTAAACGAACTTGGCCTTATTGACAACATTGAGGATGATGCACCACCTCCAGCACTAGCTAGCTCAGTGGAATGGAGCACCTCTCTGGAGAGATCAACCAGTGCCAAATGCAATGTCACTGATTCCAGTGATGAAGATGATGATGATGAAGCAGATGTGTTCTGCCCATCATTTCTGTGAGTTTTTATATCAGCTGAGTATTACATTTGTCAGAAAAAAATGTTTATGTACAAGCTGCCCAAATAACTTGATAATTAAATAATTAATAGTGCTAAAATTTTGTCCTGATTTGATTTACCAGAAGTAATCTACACATACAACAAAATCGATACAAATAAATGCACAAATTAATGTGTAATAAAGAGGAATGAAACAAGAAAAAAAGTATTGAACATGCTTACATGCTTTGCCTTTTGTTAGTAATAACTTTAAAATGCCTGTATGTAGAAACTAGTTACATACATTGTTCAGGTGTGATTTCAAATTTATTCTTTAGCACAATTTAAAAAGAAAATCTCTTTAAATCTTTAAGATTACTATTTCCACCTTCATGTTCTCATCTCTTAACTGATGTTATGGTGTTTTTATGGTGAATGTCTAGTGCCAGGTAAGGCACATCCTGGCAGAATGGCCAAAATACTACTGAGCAATAAACTAGGAACATCAAGTACATCTACCCAATAAGCTAAAAGAAATCCTGACTCAAGCTAATTGTTTTAAAATTATTTCATTTTATAAGTATGAAAACTGATATAAAAATGAAATACATTTTCCTGCTGTAAATCATATAGATTGGATAACCACCTGCAAAATAATAATGTATATTAGCAATCAATGAATGCATTAAAAAGTACAATTGCTGACCATGTAAGTAAAATGTACGGAGCCCCTAAAGGGACATGAGCAAAAAAAATATAGAGAGGAACATGAGTAAAAAAAAAAAAAAAATTATTTTTTTTACTTATGTTGTGCTCACCACTAATTAAGTGGTGTGCACGAGATATTAAGTGAATCATAATCTGACAATAAACGGACATGACGCGCTGTTACAAAGATAACGTTTACATTGGGACATGCGCTCTCCGACTTGGCTGTTTGACAGATCTACAGATAAATAATCTTTCTTTCAGATCTAGGAATCTTTCTAGGAATGTAACCCCGGAACGCCGTCTAGTGCCGTCTAGTTCTCCCCGTTCCTTGTTGCTTTGGAATTTTATTTTCCCCCCCAAAACAGTTAAGCATTGGAGTTAAACGTGGCAATTTCACAGTCTGATTTAACTGAATAAACGTATTTGAATTTTTTTGCCTTTAATCATGCGCTTTATTGTGCCAACTTTAGCTATCTAACATGAAAATAATGTCTTATTTTGAAAGACAGTCCACTGTATTTGATGAGATGAAGTGTACATTAATGAAATTCTCAAGGAATGGGGAGAACATGCAAATGAGTTTCGGATTTGGAAGCACTAGAAGGCGTTCCGGAGTTACATTCCTAGAAAGATTCCTAGAAAGAAACGTTTATTTATATTCGTGTTCTTTATTTATTTGTAGATAAGTAAAAAAATATATAATTTTTTTTTTTTACTTCTGTTCCTCTCTATATTTTTTTGCTAATGTCCCCTTAGGGGCTCCGTAAAAATATGCTATGGCTATAATTTTTTTTTATGAGCATAATATGGCATAATATATTAAGTTAAAACACAGGAAAGTGTTTTAAACTCTTTTTAGAAAATGTGTTTAACATAATTGATCTGTATATAAAAAAAAAAAATTCAGTTTGATATAATTACTTGCTAATTTAAATTTGACAATTTAATTGAATTTGTTTTAATTTACAGTCCCTCGGACAGCGACTCCGAAAGTGATATCATCTTTGACAATGTTGATGCCAGCAGAGGCAGTGTTGTGCAGGTGAATAATTTTCCCAATAATTATTTTTGCATAATTGGCTTAAGTTGCATATGAGACGTACATGAATTTGTGTACGTATCCTTTATATGTACAGGAGATATCCAGTAAAAGGCAAGAAGTTGACACATCAGAGAGCACTGACTCCGAAAGGCCTCTCCTTATTTTACATTATTTGTATATACAGGTAATAAGATATATAGACTTAATGTTAATTTTGTTCTATAATGTTCTAATACTGTGAATGTTTATTTTTTGGTAGTAGTAGATCGTTGTATGCTTGAGTATGTAAAAATACAGTTTTGACAGAATCTTATTAATTTATATATTCTCTATAGAAAAAATATTCAGTATTTCAACGTGTTAACTTCTTAACATGTCTCCAGGTATCAGTTATGGTACAAAGGAAAAACTGCATAAAAATATACATATCATAAATAAATTTGACCATGTAATTAATAATATGATAATAATAATACATTTATTTATGTAGCGCTTTTAGGGACCTTAAAGACGCGTTACAAAACAAATTAAGCAGTATAACATTAAAACACTTAAGAACATTAATGAATTTATAAAATAAGAAAAAGCAAAATTAAAGTGGGGCGGCATGGTGGCTTAGTGGTTAGCACGTTCGCCTCTCAGCCCTAGGGATTCCCGGTTCGAATCCCCATCTGGGTGGAGTTTCCATGTTTTCCCCGTGTCCGCGTGGGTGTACTCCGGGTTCTCCGGTTTCCTCCCACAGTCCAAAAACATGGATCAAGTCAATTGAATTCTCCAAATTGCCCCATATAGAGTGTGTGTGAGTGTGTGCCCAGCGATGGATTGGTGCCCTGTCCTGGGTCTATCTGCCCAGCGCCTGAGACGTTCTCCTATGGATGGGCATAGGGAACCCCACCGCGACCCTACTAGAGGATAAAGCGGGAGATAATGAATGAATGAATGAATGAATGAATGAATGAATGAATGAAAATTAAAGTGCAGAAACAGAAATAAAATATCAGAAAAGTGATCTGAAATAGATGAGTTTTGAGAAGTGATTTAAAAATAGAATGATTGGAGGTGACGTGTAGTACTTTCGGGATAGCGTTCCAAGGTGAGGGGGCAGCAACAGAAAAGGCTCCATCACCCCAGGTTCGGTGCTTAGTTCTAATGCTGACTGACAGAAGATTAGCGTCAGAAGAGTGCAGGGTACGGGCTGGGGTGTGAAGATGCAAGAGGTGAGTGAGATATGAGGGGGAAAGGTTGTGAAGAGTCTTGTGAGTGAGTAAGAATTTTATACTGAATGCATTGGGGAACAGGAAGCTGAAGTGCAGGACGGGTGTAATGTGATCAGTACAACGAGTGTGAGTTAAAAGATGTGCAGCAGAGTTCTGAATATTCTGATTTTTTTAAAGGCCTTTTTAGAGATCCCATACAAAATGCTGTTGCAGTAGTCAATTACTGATGTGATTGAATGCATGAATAAGAGTTTTTAAATGAAAAAAGTGGTTTTGGTAATGTGATTGACATGCTGTTCGGAAGAGAGATTACAATAAAAAATTACACCCAGATTATGAATGTTTAATGATGGAAGCAGGGTTTGATTAATAGTAAAATTATTATTTACTAAATATTTATACTAATACTTTTCTCCCAATATTCCAATTTGCTAATTTACCTGTCTATTGAACATTGTGAGGAAGAGGCGGAGTATCACATAAAAAAATCTGTTCATCAAACATTCATCTCTTTAGATGGAGTATTGCGAGAAAAGTACCTTAAGGGATACTATTGATCAAGGCCTTTATCTAGACTGTAGTCGCCTTTGGAGACTTTTCCGGGAAATACTGGATGGAATTGCATACATTCATGAACAGGTAACAAGGCAGTTTTATTTATTTATTTATTTTTTGTGTAATGTGCATGGTGACTGGACAGCTTTAATGTTCAAATATGTTTTATTGTGGACACTGTGCTCCTTTTTGCATTTAAGTTTAATTAACAGAATAATTGTTGATTGTAATAAAGTAATGTACATTCGAATCTTGCTTTTAATTCAGACAGTAACATGTTATGGTGTCTGGTGTTATGGATGATGATGATAAAATCTTCCTAAGTATTTAATAAAGAATTCCAAGTCATCATGTCGTATAGAAAATGAATGTAACCGCATGCTATATATAGGAGCAGATTTCTAGTTATTCATGTTATTTCTATTTTCAAGTTCAAGTAATTTATTTATGTAGCACTTTTTACAATAGCACATTGTCAAGAAGCAGCATTACAGTCTTATAAGCCTTTGAACCCTCAAAGAGCAATCCGAAGTGTTACTGACTAGAAAAAACTCCCTGTTGTGTTATCTTAAAGAAGAAACCTTAGGAGGACCAAGACTCAGTGGGGGACTCATCCTACTTGAGTGGCTGGGCATGTACAATTGAGGGCATCCTTCAGGAGCTAATAAAACACACCATTTAAGTAATAACCAGAGTTTGACACAGTGAGCATGTGACTCTGGCATAACTGACTACAGTAGCATAACTAATAGGGGCAGATACTGCAGACTAGGGCTGCAACTAACGATTATTTTGATAATCGATTAATCGGTTGATTATTTTTTAATTAATCGATGAATCGGATTTTTAAAAATTCCATGTCTTTACATTTACATTTAATCATTTAGTAGACGCTTTTATCCAAAGCGACTTAGAAATGAGAACATCACTAATCAAGTCATGAAGAAAACTAGCTACACTTTAGAACTATTAAGCAGGTCAATAAATGTCTGGTTTTATGTACAGTATGAGTTTAAGGCATCCAAGTAGCCCAAAGAACAATTAAACACAAATCTTAAACACCCACTGACAATATGTAGCATAATGTGAAAAAAATACCAAATTACACAAATTTGAGTCGCTCTAATATGTTTCCCAATTCCCCTCTAAATGCAACAAACCCCTGTTACTCCCATAGAGTGCAGTGTCTTCACTCATATTTTGTCAAAAAAATTAAAACATAAAGCTTGATCATTAATTACCACCGTTGTGTGCAAGTTGTATATATATATATTTATAAAGCACATTTAAACACTGCTTAAGCTAAGTAAATGAAAATATAAAGTAACACACTTTCTCCATTACTGTTATTATCCAGTTAATAATAGGGTGACCATGTTTTCATTTTGGAAAACCAGGACGGCCGGGGGGGGGGGGGGGTACATACACTGTGGCATGCACTTAACATAGGCCCACTTAATCCTACAATAACATTTACAGTTGGTTTATTAAAAATGCTTTTTAGTAAAAGTCAACAACAAAAACTCCAATAACAAATGATAATTTTATTTAAAACGCGTTCGTTCAAAATGCTTAAGTTAACATTTCCTGTAATGAATGAAAAGCACAATGAAAGAAATAATGTATCATCTAAACATCCCTCACTTCACAACAAAAGTTAACAATAACTCTTAACTCCAAATAACACATGATATTCAGTTACCCTCAGTAATGAACTAAATATTGTCTGTTCTGTCAAGCTAGGACACCTCGGACAGCTGTTTTATACTTCTTATGGCTTTTCAGATCCCTTGCATTTCCATTTGACCCTGGGACATATCCGCCTGCTTTGCACACTGTGCACAAGGCTTCCCATTTGTCTCGACCCGATCTGAAAGCAGGGAAACTCTTTTGTAAATCGTAGGTAAACATACACTTGCGCTTCGGCATGTTGCTTGCATACTGACACGCAGCGCCGTATGCAGTGCTCTAGTGGCTCTTCAAACCTCTTTAATGGTCCAATGAAGGTAATTTATATACCAGGACATTTCCTCACTTTTTAAAAAAACCCGGGACAGGATGTGAAATACAGACATGTCCTGGGAAATACGGACGTTTGGTCACCCGAGTTAACAACCAAAAACAGCATGAAGTGTGCTCTGCAGGTGTAATTGTGTTGCATTGATATACTTTAAAACTAAAGAACCTTGGGATGTTGTAGTGATTTACTCTGCTGTTCATCCTCATCGGTATTCAACATGTTTAGTTTCATGTGGTGCATCATCATTGTGGTGCTCCATGCAGGTCAATTCATGTTTGCAGAGTTCACATGCTCCACGGTCAGTATTTGTGTGCAGCGTGAAGCTCCCGCAGTTTTGATTTAAACGGAAGCTTGTTTTCTGCGTTGGCTGTGTTTCATTTGTGTGATTTATCAACTTGTTTTGCAGACTCTGCCTCGTTCTGTTCAACCCGTCATTTTTTTCCAGCATTATTGAAGCACTGCAAGTGACGTAAGCGGTTACGACATTGCGAGTAACGCGGAAATCGCGCGACCCAACAAATCGATAATGGAAATTCATTATCGACAATTCTCATAATAAATTTTTATCGGTTCGTTGTTGCAGCCCTACTGCAGACTCTACCTAGTCGAGAGGGCTCCCTGGAACTGCATTATTCCTGTGCCATACCCACTACTTATGATAAGCTAGGTGAAAAGGTGAAATGCCAGCACAGACTGATGACTGATCCCAGATCACCAACCCTGAGATCTACACCTTTATCTACAGGGAACAAAACAAAATTAAATTAATGCTTTTTTTATCTACTTTTAAAGATTAATAGTGATTCTGAGGTGCGAACAGCACCTTGAGATCTGAGCTCACGTATTTGCTTACACAATTGAATCAGCACAGTGAAATGCTGTGGAGCCTTATTATTTCTTAATAAGTAATTAGCACAACTGATTTCTTTAATATTTAGTGTATCTTTTAATTCATTTTATTATTATATTTTACAAACCATTAGAGAAACAAAATTAGAGTTAGTTACAGTCTATTGTATGCATCATTACAAAATGTTTTGGATGTTTGTTAAAGTGGCTATGGCATATTCAGAATAATATATATTTTTTTTTTACTGTGACAATTTTCTCTTACTGTGTGTCCTAATCTTTGCACCTTTGTACATATGTATTTGTATTGTATGCTGATGCATAAATACAAACTTAAAACCATTTTAAGCAAATTATTGGCTTAATTATTTTTTTTAAATAACAGTTTAATTTATATATGTTTATGTTTCCAGGGAATGATCCATAGAGACTTAAAACCTGTAAACATATTCTTGGATTCTCATGACCATGTCAAGATAGGAGACTTTGGCTTGGCTACTGACCACCCATCTTATGTGGTATGTTTAATATAAACTGGGTTTAAAGTTTATTTTGTAGTACAATTATGTTGCGACAGGTTTGAAAATATTGGAAGCAAGGTTAATAATGTCTTTAGCTGAGATGATTTCCCAGGGCACTGTGAGTTTTAGGACGAAGGTGGATGAAGGAAACAAATGAAAGGAAACGTGTAAATTATAAAGAACGGGTAAAGTAATGCCAGAAAGGAGGCTAAATGACTGAATATGAGCCAATAGAAGTGGGCTGTACGAAACTTTTGCTCTGCAAATCCCTCAACCAACTGGGCCTTAAAGGATTGGGGAACAAGAACCATCCGATACTCATGTGAAGCTGCAAAGAAATTCCACAAGGTGGCTATGGATAAATAGGGCTGATCCATGGGTGTTTGCTGCTGGTATGCAAGCTGGGGTCTGATCAAACTCAGCCTGAGTGAGGGTGTAGTGATGTTGAACATCTGTAATGTTGAACGACCCCAAACATCCAGTGACACCATGACGGATGTTTCAAAACCAGGAGCGTTTTTAGGGTTTAGAAACATCAGGGGATTTAGCCCAGATCCCTTATTCCCCCACTGTCCTCTTTAAAAATTGCCATTTCATTATCCATTTTACAACTATATCCGTTGTTATATTCATTTTGTTTGACTTTTTATTAGTTATATAGGATAAAATTAAATAACATATATGAAATATGTCTATCAGCAGTGGATAGCACATTCAGTTCTAATAAATGATGGATTTGGCTGCAAACTTTTAAATAAATAAACCTGAGCTTCGGCAGAAAAGCATGAATCTGTTTTATGAGTCTGTCACAGATGAGAGTTTAAAAAAGGTTTTGCTTTTTACCAAAACTTTGCGACAGTTTGCGCAGAAAAAATTCTGACTGTTTATGAAATCTGAGAAGCTGCTCTTTACAGCAAACATAGTTATTACGGTAACTTTACTCCCGATACCGGCGAAAAAAAATCTGTCTCCCACACACACACAGTGCTTTGAACCACAAACAGCTGGCGGTGATCAATTCCATCATAAGTGTGTTTGAATGAACATTATATAGTTCTGAACAGGGGCGTCGTTAGACCTGGGCTTTCGGGGCTATAGCCCTGGATGTTTTGTCAGTAGCCTTGGATCAAATGAGAGCAGCTTTCTCTGGCCGCCTCTCATTCCCGTTCGTTCGGTCCCACTACTTGAGGAGAGGCGGACTAAATTCTGGATGTAAATAAAGTAAGCAAATATGGATATGATTTGAAAGGAACCATACTAATGCTAGATGTAGCTTAAAGTACAATACTGTGTTGTTGGTACTTTAAATATAAAAAAATACTCACTGCATAATTTATTCTGCTTTTAAGTGAAGTATTATAATGTTACACGAACTGGTTGTCAAAACCTTTTTGGCACAATAAGTTTACACCATTTATTTGGTCTTTAACAGGCTTCAGGCAAACTAGAGGTGGACAACAGCCTTGGTCTGGTGCTAAAATCAGATCCTACAGGTATAACAAAGCAAGTTAAATTTTTTTAACAATAAACTTTTTCTGTGCTTGCCTTTGTGTGTTAGTAGTGTATTCTAATAACAATAATAATAGTAATAATAATTATTATTATTATTATTAAGATCTGTAAGAATCTGTAATGATTGCTCATCTTAGGTAACTTAACTGGAATGGTTGGTACGGCCCTGTACGTTAGCCCAGAAGTCCAAGGAAACACAAAGTCTTCTTACAACCAGGTGAAGATAGCTTGGAATGCAGGGTTTGTGCTTTTTTTATTGTAGTGTTCATATCTTTATTTAAAAATGTGTCTATTTCATCTAGAAAGTTGATTTATTCAGCTTGGGTATAATCCTGTTTGAGATGTCCTACAGACCAATGACTACAGCTTCTGAACGCATCTCTGTCCTCAGCCAGCTCAGGAAGGTGAGTGTATACTGATTAAGATGAATATTTCTGACAATATTTAAGAGTACACACTTTTCTTTTCCATTGGACAGGTCATCGAGATCAGCATCGAAAATATTGCCATTTCAGATTGCGATTTTCACATAAATTGCTATTTAAAAAAAAAATAAAAATCTGTGTGTGTGCCCAGTGATAGATTGACACCCTGTCCTGGGTGTATCTGCCCGTGCCCGAAGCGTTCTCCCCTAGATGGGCATGGGGAACTCCACTGCGACCCTAGTAGAGGGACCAAATGACCAAACACACAGTATACTGTACAGCACAAATGTAAAACAATCACTGTAACCTGCATGTCCCCAAACAGAACATGAACATTAATAAAAGCAAATGCATTTTGAGTTTGACATTGTAAAAAAATATTCATCCTTCCACTGTAAATGAAAAGTGGTATTTTTTATTATTTTGTAGAAAATTCCTTCACTCATCTTGTCAGTCAAATAAAGTGTAAAAACACAAATAGAAACTTAATATAGATGATTCGCGAGGCTGTAAAGAGCAAACTGCTCGCTTGCACAGCAATAGAGATCTGAAAATTTGTGAGCGCATGTGTATAAGTGCTTCCGATACTGTGCTGTAAAAAAGCGCTGATGCGTGATGAGCGTTTTTTTTTTTTTTTTTTTTTTCTTCAAACCTCCATCGCGATCTACTCAACACCTCTGCGCGATCGACGTATTGGGCACCCCTGGCCTATAAGAACCCGATAGCCAGTCTCAATTCTTCGTGGCATGGATTCAACAAGGTGCTGGAAGCATTCCTCAGAGAGTTTGGTCCATATTGACATGATGGCATCACACAGTTGCCGCAGATTTGTCGGCTGCACATCCATGATGCGAATCCCCCGTTCCATCACATCCCAAAGATGCTCTATTGGATTGAGATCTGGTGACTGTGGAGGCCATTTGAGTACAGTGAACTCATTGTCATGTTCA
>JAFMOD010000299.1:526577-583929 GCA_019802435.1 Corydoras maculifer | reverse complement strand
TAGATGTGCAAAGCTGGTGGAGACATACCCTAAAAGACTTGCAGCTGTAATTGCAGCAAAAGGTGGTTCCACAAAATATTGACTCAGGGGGGCTGAATAATTTTGCACATCGCACTTTTCAGTTTTTTATTTGTAAAAAAATTGTTGATTCATGTATAACTTTCATTCCACTTCACAATTGTATACCACTTTGTGTTGGTCTTTCACATTAAATTCCAGTGAAATATATTTATGTTTGTAGTTGTAATGTGACAAAATATGGCAAAGTTCAAGGGGTATGAATACTTTTGCAACCCACTGTGTATATATATATATATATATATATATATATATATATATATATATATATATATATATATATATATATATAAATAAATAAAATCAATTAACTTCCACTTTATCCTATATTAGAGTTGCGCTGGGGTTCCCCATGCCCATCCAGGGAAGAACGTTTCGGGCACTGGGCTGATACACCCAGGACACCCAATCTATCGCTGGGCACACACTCACTCACACAGACACACACACACTATATTGGCCGATTTGGAGAATTCATTTAACCTTGATCAATGTTTTTGGATTGTGGGAGGAAACCAGAGAACAGATATAACAGATATATATATTTAGTCCCATGCTGGTTCTCTGTTCTTTATAGGTCAGAATACATCACAGAACAGATATAATTATAGTGGTGGTATATTGTCAGTTCTAGCACTGAAGTAGTGAGGGTGTTTATTGTAAAACACCACAGTGACACTGCTGGAATGAGAGTAATCCACCAACCAAATATTACCAGCTGTTTCTTGGTACTATCGGGGTCCTGAACAGATTAAATGGGGCTAAATCAGTATGTACTGTAGTCCACAAACAGATGGACTACAGTCTGTAACTGTAGAACTGCAAAGTATATCTTTACAGAAAGTGAAATGAATAAAATACACAATAAATAATAAATTGCACACAGATAGTTTAACTTCATTTTAATAACTTCATTATTAAGTGCTGAATTTTGTTGAATTGACAATGTGTTTAGCATGATTTGCTTTTTGTATGACATGACTGCATATATAAAATACCTTAATGTACTCACATTGGATATTTGCCCAGCACCTCTTGGTGGATAAAGTGCGTAGTTTTAATCCCACCCCAAGATGTCACTGTTGCACTAGTTTTTATGAAATCGGCACTTGTCATGTTTTTCACTGCTGTGTTTTATTTGATGACAGGGAACTTTCAATTTCAACAATGCAAAACTGCAACAGTATGTCTGTGAAACAATTTCCAGGATCTTTAAAAAACATGGTAAGTAACTCTTTGGTGTTCTAGATGTGTTTTTACATGTAGTGTTTTTAATAAGGAGTTAGATAATGTATAATTTTTGTGAATATACACTTAAATTCACATTTTAAAATGCCACCAAATAAGCTTGGGTTGAAAATGTATGATCAACTATGATGCGGAAAATCAGAGCAGGGTTTAAAATTTTTGCTTAAAAGCCCACAGGTTGCTTGTGGATTCATGTTCTAAACCTCTAACAATCTGATTGATAACACTGTTAAACGCTTGACCACTACTGTGCTTATTTTTTATTTTATTCACATTTAACAATTTCTTATGCAATATACATTATATGTTCTAAATATTACCTAAGAATTTTTTTTTACATTGTGAACTATTCATATTGCTATTTTAGTGTTAAAAAAGTGTAAACTTTTAAATTTACAATGTGGCTGTATAAAAACTGTAAAGAACGTTAAGGAATATCATTTAGAATTTCTCAAGAAGGATGTTTTATCCAACCAAGAAATTTAGCTATTTCCAGTCTTCATTTACCTTCACTTGTCTTGTCACAAATGAATATTATGGTCTGTTTAGTAACCTGATCAGCTTTTGTTTCTTTATAGTTCTTAAAAATGCCAGGTTTATTGATGTGTTTTACTCTAGCACAATTAAATACATTTCTAAAAACAGTTTATGAAATCCCAGGCTTATAATATTGCACTTACATTTCACATTTTTCACATTATATTCCAACCAATAAAAACTGCATTTAGTATAAAAAATAATAACAGTGATTATATTAGTAGTAATAATTATAATAATAATCAAATGAATTAACACATATTTATATGCTTAAATGTTTTGATGCCACATTTTTAAGTACTTATTAAATTATTTAATTAAAAGTATTTAAGTACTTATTAAATACTTATATAAAGACTTATTTAAACTTTTTTAATTGAGATTGGATGAGATCAAGATTTCAGACTTTTTTCATTTCTTTCTTTTTTTTAATAAATAGATTTTTTGTTGTTTTTGGTAATCTGTAAGTTATTTGTGCTCATAAATGTCAATTGACTACATATAAAGGAAATTGTCTGCTTTCAGTTATCAAACACTGAAGAACGTATTCTTTGCTGCTTTTATGAGCAAAATAAAGAAGAGGGAAAGAACTGTGGTTTTGTTTAGGGTGAATTGTGCAGCTAGAGCTTTGGGATGAGAGAATGGTTGATGGTCCTGTGTTCCATTATAACACGTATTCATTATTGTTTTATTTATTTATTTAGTTAGTCAGTTTTTAAGCTGCCATGTAGTCTGCTGTTTGTTCAGTGTTTGCTCAACACACTTGCTGTGGTGCATAACATATGTGGAATATGGGATTTTGTTTAATTTATCTAAAAATTCACAAGTTTAACCATTTGAAATTAATAAAGCTTTTACATAAGGTTTATTGGAAAAGCCTACAAGAACCTTGCTTTTACTTACCACTGTAGTCACATTTATATTTGGCACAGGCTGTCTAACAAAAGTTTTTTCTAAAAAGGAAAAATATTTTAAATAAAGAAATGATTCTTACTGTCTAAATAAATATTTCTTTAAATAGTAGTTATTTAGGATTTATTGTCAGAACAATACCCTTTACAACCCTTTGTTGTAATTAGTTATATTGAAGAAAAACATAAAAAAAATCATAGCAGAAAATCTGCAAAAAGATTCTAAGATTTAGTCTTGCTTTTCATATTTAGTATTGCATGTTTCTAATCTATTTGTCAGGGGCAATGCGGATCCAAACTCCACTTTTACTGCCACGGAATAGAAAACTTTATGAAGGGTGTGAACTAGCCTGTTACATGGATCACAGTGGCATGCTGATCAGCCTTCCTTATGACTTACGAGTAAGTGCACTACCAACCTCACACCTCTTGTTTATGCTTTGTCATTATATAGAATAGAATGCTGTTTGTTAATTAGTTAAATCATTTGTTTTAATAACAATCAAACTAGCAATGCCTCAACCTAGACAAGTCAAAATCTAGTGCTCAAGGGTGCAGTCTAAAATGTTCCTCTTTTGTTTTTTTTATCAGGTGTCATTTGCAAGGTTTGTGGCTAGAAATGGTATTTCCCATTTAAAAAGGTATGATTTATCATCGCTACATTTACTTTGTTTTTGTAAACAAAGTTAACCCGTCAACATAACACACTCTATTCAGTTTATTTATTTAAAAAGTATTTGATTTAATGATTTTACAAATAAAAAGCAAACAGCTGTTATACTGTCATTCCAAGTATAGTTAATGTCTTGACCATACTGTATAGATCCGAAAAATAAATAATTGCGAAAGGTGAGGGCCCTTTTAAGTATTGGTGTGGTTTCTAAAAAGGTTAAATATTTTGTCCTTTTACATCACATTGTGTTTTGCATTTAGGTTGGGAACTGTCTTATACATAAGTTGAATAACTTGGGTTATCTGACCTTAAGGGGCATTTAATGTAATTAAATGGTCATTGTTGTTCTGACACTTACTAATACTTATTTGGTAGCTTAAAATAAGTTTAGTATTAGTTTAGATAACTAAAACTATTTCAGCTGTACAGCCTTTTCACAAGGTTTAAATTCCAATCCATTATTGCATGTATTTTTTATTTTAATGGACTTGATTTACCTACATAATTACACTTACTGTATTTATCCACACCTAAATAATAGATGAGGTGACTAAGTACTTAACCGAATCAACTACTAAGTTTAAAAAATATGCTTTTTTTCCCCTACTTTTTCTATTAACAGGTACAGTATTGAACGTGTTTTCAGACCACGCAAACTGGACAGAGCTCATCCCCGAGAGTTGCTTGAGTGTGCTTTTGACATTGTGGTCCCTGTCACGGGCAGCCTGCTTCCTGAAGCTGAAACAATCTATGCCGTCTCTGAGGTCATTCATGAGTTCACAGCTCTCCAGGTACATAACCCATTCAGCAGCTGTACTTCTAGTCAACTTTGTTTAAATCAATAACAATTGAAGGAACATTTAATAATTACTTCACAATTAATCCACACAAAATCTTTTCATCTGAAAGGCTGTGCTTCTCTGAAATGCTCATTTCATACCCAGCCATGTTCCTGGCTTGTTAATTAATCTAAAGTAGTTCTCAAATTATCCGCCCATAGTTTTTAATTGGTGCCAATTACTTTTCCGGCCTTTTGTTGCTATTAAATTCATAATGAGCTAATAAATTTAAATTAAATTGAAAAAAATAACTTTTTGGTTGATGAAGAATAAAACTTGAATTTCATGAAATTTGCAAATAATTGCTTTCTGTTTTATTTTCATTTAACTCACAGAGTCTCACAGTGTTTTTTAGGGATGTACGTTGCAGACAATATTAAATATAAGATTATTTTTGTTTTCTTTGGTCAACTTGATTTAATTTGTTGATAAACATCCATTTCTTCATTCCAATCATTCAACACATTATCAAAGACTCTGCCTTTCCTGGATGATGTCTTGGACCAAATCATGATTACAGTCAACTATTTAAAATCAATTTTAAATGACCAGCTCTTATTTTTCTAATGTATTGCAAGCCTGCAATACAGGAATACATGTTTATAAACACCTGTAAATGCATAAACTTGGAGATATTTTGAGAAAAATTAAAGAACAAGGAATAATTTCCTAAATGTCAGTTATTGTGTGTAAAATAGAGTAAAATGGCTATATTGTAAGGTTATTTTGTATGTTGTATATATTTTGTACATTTTGTATTTTTCACATTTCTCTATAGTCTAAAATGCAGCATAAAAACTTCAGAGATATTCAAAAAGAACACTGATGAAAATTTGAGAACACTTTAAGATACATGCAGGTCATTGACGTTATCTTGAAACTGTTGCTAATTTCCTAAATTATCTGACAAACCATATTTAACTGGCAGCCTAACTTTCCAATTTTTCACTGACTTTGCAAAAATGGTGAGCCGTTCCGAAGTGTCTAAAACCTTCCAACTGCGGGTTGTCCAGATAAAGGCCAATGGGGTGACCTTATCAGCCAATGCTAGAGAAGTTTGGTCAAGAAAAGCTTACTCTGAACCTCTCATTATCAGAAAGAACCAAAAGACTCGATTCACCTTTGCTGAGGAACATGTTGTATGGACAGAGGAATGCTCCAAGAATCATTTTAGTAATTAAAGCAAGTTAAATTAATTTGAGTCTGATAGGAAACATTATGTTTATTGACATACTGGGGAAACCTAAACCCCAAGTGTGTAAAAAAAGGGGGAAAAAAAAGGTCAGTGAAAGGTGAAGGAGGAAGTGTTGTTTGTTTGGGGAATGTTTTTGGCAGCAGGAGTTAGACTTGTCATACAGCTACTTCTTTAACAACATATGGTTCCTTCCTTGCATTCCGCAATCTATTTTCATCCAGGACAATGCCCCCTGTCACACAGCAAAACGGGTAAAGCAGTTTCTTAAAACTAAAAAACATTCAAACAATGAAATGTCAGCCCATAGTCCTGATTTAAACACAATAGAAAACCTTTGAAAAATTCTTGGCGACAAAGTTATGTCCAAGTAACCCACAACAATCACAGAACTGTGGAAAAGTCTAGAAGAAGAGTGGTCCAGAAGCACATCGGCGCAGTGTGAGAGACTGGTGATGTCTTGTGGCAGCAGATGTGCTGAAGTCATTCAAAGCAACGGCTTGTATACTTCTCACTGATTGGTGACTGTTGTAACCTTCAGAAAAGTTGTAATCTTTCACTGTACTACAGTCATTGTTGTTCTGTAATTATGATCATTAGGTTTTATGTTGAAATATTTTGGATATTTAGTTCAAGTGGCAAGATGTACCCCTTACAAAAAATCATTTAAATGTTGATCAATGTGGATTACATTATTCCTGAAAAAGTGTTAATACATTGTTCTGTAATTTTAATCCCCAGTGTACATTTAGTGCATACCTGTAATATTTCTTATCGCATTGCAGGAAAGAAACTACACCCTGTACCTGAACCACACAAGTTTATTCCGAGCTATTCTACTGCACAGTGGTGTTCCAGAAGATAGGCTTAACCAGGCTTCAAGTATCCTGTGTGATGCAATGGCAAGAGCAAAAGCACTCACACACAAATCAATGACCATTTAAATTTCAATTTGAACTGTGAAATTGCTGTTGATGTCACTGCTGTTATTTTCCATTACCATCATTTATTTGGTTCTTCATGAAAGTCAACTGGATCAATAACACACTTTTATAACCTTTTTGAAATTGTTCACCAAGTTAATTTCTTGGCGGCACGGTGGCTTAGTGGTTAGCACATTCGCCTCTCAGCGCTGGGGATTCCCGGTTCGAATCCCCATCTGGGTGGAGTTTCCATGTTCTCCCCGTGTTTGCGTGGGTTTCCTCCGGGTTCTCCGGTTTCCTCCCATAGTCCAAAAATGGATCAAGTTAATTGAATTCTCAAAATTGCCCCATATAGAGTGTGTCTGTGTGAGTGAGTGTGTGCCCAGCGATGGATTGGCGCCCTGTCCTGGGTCTATCTGCCCAGCGCCCGAGACGTTCTCCCCTGGATGGGCATGGGGAACCCCACTGCGACCCTAATAGAGGATAAGCGGGAGATAATGAATGAATGAATGAAAGTTAATTTCTTCTCATAGGACTTGTGTTGGAATGTGTTTGACTTTGGTTTTTATTCCTGATTTAGAGTGAAAAACTGACCAAGCGTGAAGTGGAAGCCAAGTTCTGCAATGTTTCTTTGTCTAATAACAGTGTAAGTCACTTGAAGAATGTCATACATTTGGAAAGGCTTTTCCTAATTTGTAGTAAATGTTATTCACTATCATTCACTTTTTTACTTTTAAACTCAAGTTGCTCTCTAACTGTAAGCAAATCTTGTAAACATTCCTGTCAGAGAATTCTCCTGTCACAGATGGTAAAATTCATAAATAAACAAACTAAATATTACACAGAGCGTTTTTGCTTATTTTTTAAGATGCCTTTTTAGAAATATTTATTAATAAATAAATGTAATAGTTTTAGTTCATTAACACTGTACATAGATAAGTTTTAATTAAATGTACATTAAATGTACATAAATTAGGCACATTAAATGTGCTTATTCATAAATATGTTTTGCTGTTACTAAAATTACCTTTAGGTTTCCACTGTAACGTTATGTAATTAATTTTATTCCGCAGTAACTTTCAGTGCTAAGATTTAAAACACACTGGAACATTTCTGTTTACGGTTTTGCAGTTGCTGATGCTGTATAAGTTTATAGAGCAGAAAGGAGAGCTGCATGAACTTCTTTCACTAATCAACTCTATGACCAAGCAGAAGACTGCAGCAGTAACTCAACTGGTAAAGCAAGGACTCAAGGATCTGGAGGAGCTCACGAGTCTGCTGAAGCAGTTAAGAATTAAAATCCAAGTATGTGTTCTACAAACCAAACTATGCTTAACGGCATATATATATATATATATATATATATATATATATATATATATATATATATATATATATATATATATATATATATATATATATATATTTATATGGTACCTAGTGGTACCCAGTATCACTTGAGATTTTCCTATTTTTTCCTATTTATTTATTTATTTTTTAACCTTTTTATATGATTTGTATTTTGAGTTCCGCACTGAAATCACTATTACTGGGTTTGTAGGTGGTGGTTAATCTGGGTCTTGTGTATAAAGTACAACAGCACCGTGGCATCATCTTTCAGTTTGTGGCCTTTATTAAGAAACGGAACCACACTGTACCTGACATAATAGCAGCAGGAGGACGTTATGACCATCTGGTATTTCTTATACACAATACAGTCAGCAAATACGATGATCACAGTTGTGTTGAGTATGTTACATTATGAAGTTTGCTTCATCTGTAACTGCTTTAGATCTTAGAACTCCGTGCTCCAGCAGCCACTGCCCCTGTTCCTACAGCTGTTGGGGCTAGCATAGCCATCGACAAGATCTGTGCTGCTGTGGCAGCCATGGAAGAAATGGTAATATAAGTGTTTTAAGCAAAATTTTATGAACCTGCACTTGCACCAGTGGTGGGCCATGCATTTCAGACCTAGGCCTTCAATAATTATCCATCTGAATTAGTCCACTTGTCATTAACTATTTTGTGGCTTTAACAAGGTCTTATTTTTCAGAATTCAGTAAAAGGAGCCATTGCATCAATTACCTCATACAATTTAACTATTATTTATAAAAATAAGACTCATCAAAAATCCATTATTATCTGATCCATTATTTCCATTATTTGTACATAAAACCATCCTCTTTTCTTCCTTAAGAGTTTAATTAGTTTCATTAAGAAGTCATTTTTTATTGCTATGGAATCTAATGCTGAAAGTCGAGTTCTATTACTGTAATAAGTATTAATTAGCTGAAAATGCTTATCAAAAGTACAGAGGGCCCTGTAAAGCCAACGCAAAATCTGGTTGAAGCAAAAGGTTGATCTCCACTTATGTAATTCTACTGGGCCAGCAAAATTCATTCTGAAGACCTTGGCAGAAAAACTAAACCGGGCAACCAATTATGATTAAAAAAAAAATACAGGTCCAGAAATGGCACAACCAGGAACACGTTATGAAAGGAAGCGCACAGACTATTTTGAATTATTTAGAGTAATAATTTACAAATTTTTAGACTTTTAGACTCCCTCTGCTATGTCACTGTGGCTTTTAGTCTACTCCTGCTTATTTGCAGTTCTATTTATTACCAAATGGTGGCAATTTTGTGTGTATACCTAGTACCAATTTTGTGTTCATACACAACGGAAATCTAAAATTTCTATACTGTTTCTATATTGTTATAATGTTTCTATATTTAACACATCTGTCTTTATTAAAATTACTACAGACAAGTACATTTTTATATCCATATTATTTTCTTGTACACAGCCTCCTGTAAGTTCCTGTGATGTACTTGTGGTCCCAATAGGCCACACTTCGCTGAGCAGAGCTGTTAATGTCACACACAAGCTCTGGACAACTGGTGTGTCGGCTGATTTGGTCTATGATCTATCACAGGTCAGTGCCTCGCTAGTCCAAGTTTTCTTTGTTTAAGTGGTGGAGCAAGTTAAGATGTGCATTAGCCAGTCATGGTCAAAAAAAAAATCACGGTCAAAATGTTTCCTAAAACATACTGCTGCACAACGTTGACAAAATGTCTGTGTTCAATCTACCCGTGCTTCTAATCCATATTCGGTGGAATCATGCACATGTACCCATAACCAAGCTAAAAAATTTTTTTAAATCACTCTACTTTTAAAAAATAATTTGACTAAACCTACGATTATATTAGTGAGTCAACATGTGCCTGCTCAATTCACCACTTCCTAGATGGAAAATCAGACAGGAACAAATCCTTTATTGAAGTAATGAGTATGTAGGGTAATCCCTCACACATCATGAGTGTTACATTCCAGAGAGAATTACAAGATAGTCATATTATCTATTTATTTGTCATAGCTTGTTTATGGTTCTAAAGTAAATTAATTATGATAATGTAATAAAAGATCATGAATGTGGCTTAGATGATATTCTAGTGTGACAAATACAGAAATATTAATTTGAGTGCAGCAGTTTTTGGGATGGAGTTTGGGTAAACATACCCTTTCCTGTTTGAAGTAGCTATATATAAGTCTTTGTGTGTTTCAGTCTCAAGAGGCTCTTCTTGAGCACTGCAGAATTGCAGGCATCACATTCTTGGTTCTTGTCTCTGACAAAGAGGGTACATATCTTAAGGTAAGCTTTAATGGTCAGGGCAGCTTTGTAAAATGTAACCTTAAATTTCAAACCATTAGATTGTTTGTTCGTTTTAGGTTCATGTTCATTCATTTATTATCCTCTGCTTAATCCTCTACTAAGGTCGGGGTGGGGGGTAGTGAATACAGGGGTAAAAATTTTGGGCACTTGGCAGATACACCCAGGACAGGGCACCAATATGTTGCTGGAAACACACACATACACACACTATATGGACCAATTTAGAGAGTTTACCTTGAATACATGTTTTTGGACTGTGGGAGGAAACTGAAGAACCCAGAGGAAACCCACGGGGACATGTAAGAACATGGAATCTCCACCCAGACTGGGATTCGAATCTAAATCCCCAGCACTGATAGGCGAACGTGCTAACTACTAAGCCACAGTGCTGCCCTGTCCATGTTTTTACTTAATTATCAAAATTTATGTAGAATCTGCACATCGACTGTACAGTGTACTCTTGGCCAAATATATCTTAAAGTACGCTACTGGTTTTTACCATTGACCAGCTTGAAATTAGTATCTGACTACATGGGATAGAACTTTAGTCATATACATTTTAATAAATCTATTTCAAAATAATAATACAAGAATTAACTCAAAAACTCTTTTTGTAGTCACATTTTTTTCTTTCTCTTTGGGCAAGATAATATAATACATATATAATACAAAATATATTTTGACATCACTTTCTGTATACTCTTGTTAAGATCAAGAGAACAGAGAATCAGAAAAACATAATTAGAGAACAGAGCCCTTTCTGTAATAGATTAACATTTTTATGAGTTACTGCTTCTCACACAGTAAGAAAATACAAGGTATGACTGCAGAAATATAATTTCTCTAGTGTTGTTCTGAAAGGGGTAGAAGTTATCGTGTACAGTCTGTAAATATTGCTTTACTGCTGGCTGGCACAGTAGTTTACTGGTAAGCACTTTAGTCTCACAGCAAGCGTTCCACAGGGTTCCATTCCTGGTTAGGGCAAACAATGATTCTTTCTTTGTGGAGTATTTAATTATTTCTCTTTCCTGCATGGGTTCATTCTGGGGAAAAAATGTTGAGTAAACTAGAAATACTATTCTTTCCTTTTAGGAAACAACCATTAATGCTATTCAGATAAACACCTAATTAAACAATAAAAAATCATGTTTTCTTGATACTCTATTTCTTCCAGTGGCAAAGAAACAAGTTGTATACTCAGTTCGTTTGCCCATGGTGTCTTTCTATAACCATTTTTGCTTCGGGATTCTGAATCAAAAAGCATAATCAATAATAATCGTTTTGATTTCATTACAATTATTGACGCAAAATGATCAGAAAGTGGGACACTTGTTAAACAATATCATTAATAATTGTTTAAAAGAGCATGATTAGATTGTTTTTCTTGTTTATGATTCCTTGTAATCCAATCATAATTGGCTGTCTAGTTGATGCCATTTTGCTTCTCAAAGGAATTAGTTCTTCTTTTGGGTTGCTGCCCGGCCACTCAAGGAGGATGAGTTCCCCACTGAATCTTAGTCCTCCCAAGGTTTCCTCCTTAAAATAACAACATAACAGGGAGTTTTTTCTTGCCACTGTCGCTTTGGCTTGCTCTTTGGGGGTTTAAAGGCTTTTCATTCTGTAACACTGCTTTGTGACAATGTACTGTTGTAAAAAGCGCTATATAAATAAACAGCTTGAACTTGTAAAGCATGTTCATTTGTTTTGTATATTTTGTCATCTGTAAAGCTGCTTTGTGACAATGTACTGTTGTAAAAAGCGCTGTATAAATAAACTACTTGAACTTGTAAAGCATGTTCACTTGTTTTGTATTTGTATTGTATTGTTTTTGTATTGTCATTTTGAAAACACCCTTCACTGATTTTAATAAGCATATCTCTTTTCATTTTCTAATTGTCTAATATTAATCATTTAGTTACTTGTTATAGGTGAAGACATTTGAAAAAGACCGACAGTCAGAAAAAAGAATTCCAGAATCAGACTTGGTGGATCACATCATTCAACGATGCCGGGTGAAATTCTCTGAAGAAAGATGCCGGTTAGTTCAAATGATAAAGAATGTTGCACACTTTTTAAAAGCCCTATTCATCATTTTCTTAGTGAGCTGAAAAATGAAACAAGTAACACTTATTTAAGTCAGGAGAAGCATCATTTAAGATGGTTCTATAATCATTACAATTATGTTTCTTGTTGCAGAGAGATAGCAGAGGGTGTTTCTTTACAAACACCCAAGGGGACACAACTGGTCAACTCAGGTATTACCTGTCCGTCTTACATTCTGCAGCTGTTTAGTTGACTAATAGAAAAAAGATATCCCCCAATATTTCAAACACAACTAAAAAGGATTTCCCCCTTTTAGGTAAGCCCCCTATCTGGTGTTTCTTGTAGCAGGCTAGCGCCTGGTGAGCCAATCCATATTATAATGTCCATCCAGGATATTTTTGGTTTTACAAGTCTTAAGACTCACTCCATAAGTCATGTCTTAACACTTTTTTTAGTGTTCATACCTGGATGCTTTATTACAAAACCAAAGTTACATAACTTGTGTGATTTAACAGTGTCACACCTGTCTTGGTTGTCTTGTAATTTTGTCAGTGTACTTCATCTTCATCCATTATATCTTGAGCAGCTTCCTAATGCACTCAAAAGCTTGACTAAGAATAATATATTAAATAATTTCTTTAGAGCATAGACATTCATTAATCGCTACTTGCCAGACCTAGGCGTTCATCAGTTTAATCAATAGTTCACTCCACCATGTCAATTCTTGACTTCGCTTGCATAGTCTGCAGTGTTTGTCACTCTATATACCATATGTATGAAGTAATCCACCTGCCCCAAATTTTTTTCCTTCACCATGATCTTCACTGTGTCTTCCCTGTTTGTCATTACTCTTGTTTTATCTTTATTGATCTACATGCTATATTCCTTTGCAACCTTCTCAGTGTGACACACCAGTTTCTATATCTCTATTGATGTGGCCAATATGAGGATGTCATCTGCATACTTAAGCTTGTGAATGGTACTTCCACCAATCCTGAATATTCCCATAAATCCTTGTTAAGCTTTCCTCATCACTTGTTCTTCTAGGATGTTGAACCGACATGGTGAGAGTTTACATCCTTGTTGGATTCCTTTTGAACCATTCTGATGCCTGATCAGGTTTCCTGACAGCTGTACAATGCTAATTTTACAGATTTCTCAGCATTTGGAACAGGAGTAAGAAAAAAAACAGTTTCCATATGGTTATTCACCTCCAGCTTATTGCACAATGAGTCCAACTCGGCTTGAATTAATCTCTTATGATCCACCACATGGCTCAAAGTGATAACTACTTAACTACAATGGATTGAAAGTATTTCATTGAACTCACAAAAACTTAATTTAATAATTTTTACACACAAATAGAATATAGATTTTGGAATGATCAAAGTAGCTACCTTTTGCAGATAGAACAACTGAGCAAAATCAGTGCCTTAGTTTTAGAATAGGGCATCGGGGTCACCAGCCTTTTTTGACACTAAGAGCTACTGCAAGTATTTGTTTACATAATTGTAGGTGGATGCAGTTTGATATTCCACATTCGGCAGATATTCGCATTTAAACACTACTCTCTCTCATAAACAAAATTTGACATTTTCTGGTAAATTACTTTTAATAAATCATAACTGAATAGAGAATAAACTACAATTAATGTGTCATCAAAATCTTTCTATTTAGGTAAAACGTTCAATAAAGCCAAAAGGTTATAAAAAAAAGAGCTGTTGTGTTCAACAAATATTACAGCAGCTTCCTAGCTCACATACACACACGCACTTTTTCTCTTTTTCTCATGCTTGTCAGTTTCTCAGTGCCATCTTCTCCATATAGAAGCACATGGCTAATAATACATTCAAACATGTCTGTTTGTTTGGATTTATGATGCATGAAGATGATGAGCATTTATATAGTGTATTCAAAGAGCAAATAGAATGCATTTTAAAAAGTTTGTTTATTTATGGTTTTCACATGAGTAGGGGCCTGATTAACCCCAGCTGATTCCCCTGGGCGAAGTGTCTGATTTTGTGAGACCCAAAACACCTGAGGACTGAGGAATGTTATTTTATGTTATAGTCATGTTAAAAACTTATGTTTATAAGTATTTTTATTTAGTTTAATGTAGTTTATATATATGTTTATTTATATATATATATATATATATATATATATATATATATATATATATATATATACACACACACACACAATGCCTCCAAGTAGTGTTCTACCCCCTGCAGATTTTGCAGGTTTACACATTTGAAGTTAACTTGGCCTTGTGACATTTGGATTGTAGATCAGCCTGGATGTGTGAAATGCACTGCAGCAAAAAAGAATGTTATTTCTTTGTTGGTTTGTTTTTTCCAATTGTGAAAAATTTAATCAGTGGGTCAATTATTATTCAACCACTCAAACCACCAGAATTTGTTTGGTCTCTCAAGTATTAAGAAGTAATTGAGGCATAAAGAACAATGAGCTTCACATGCTTGGAATAATTATCTGTTTTTCCCCACAACAATGAGGGAGCTCCAGGAAAGATCTCCTGTCGGTGGGGACATTGGTTTCAATCAATACCGTAAGTAATGTGCTTCATGACTATGGTCTTCGTTCCAGACAAGTCTCCTACAGTTTGCTTATGATCTCTTGGAGGATTCTGGTTTAAGGTTCTCTAGTCTGAGACCACACCCATACCCACACTCTGGACCTTTGACGACAGGATAGCACTGCACATAACCACAAGAATACCATCCCTACAGTCAAGCATGGTGGTGCCAGCAGCCTGGTCCTCATCCATGGGAAGATGGATAGCACAGTCTACCTGAATATTTTGTCCAAGAACCTTCGCTTCTCCATCAATGATCTTAAGATGGGTCGACATTTCATCTTCCAACAGGACAACGATGCCAAGCACACTGCCAAAAAACCCAAGGCCTGGTTTAAGAGGGAAAAGAGCAGGGTGTTGCAGTGGCCTAGTCAGTCTTCTGACCTCAACCCAATTGAAAACTTGTGGAATGAGCTCAAGATCAAAGTCCACATAAGATGCCCAAAGAACCTAGACAACTTGGAGAAGATCTGCATGGAGGAGTGGGCCAAGATTACTCAAGAGACCGGTGCTGGCCTGATAAGGTCTTATGAAAAACAATTAATTGCTGTAATTGCAAACAAGGGCTGTTCCAAATCTAGGGGTTGAATAGTAATTGACCCAAATATTACTGTTTAAAATTTATTATTATATATAATTTCAGTAATATATTCACTTATTTTTTTGGTTTCTAATATGTTTGTGTGTATATATGTGTGCGTATGTATATCTATCTATCTATCTATCTATCTATCTATCTATCTATCTATCTATCTATCTCTCTATCTCTCTCTCTCTCTCTCTCTCTCTCTCTCTCTCTCTCTCTCTCTCTCTCTCTCTCTCTCTCTCTCTCTCTCTCTCTCTAGCCCATTTAATGTATGCAATGGTTTATGTGCGTTTCATGTATAGGTTCATCTGAGCAATATGGAAGCATTGGCATATTGAACGTAAATGTAAATCTGATTACACCAGACAAGGTTTCAGCAAGCGCCAGACGTCGATATGAAACACAGGTTGGTAATAAAATAATCTTCCATATTCTTTACAATGCTAATTTAGTACGCTTACTAGAATGTCAGAGACTTCACGCTTAACAAAGTTATTTATTTATTTTTTTAAATATTTATTTTTAACTCAATAGCTAATTTGGCTTATGTTCTTACTTTAACCTTTTTTCATGCAACTGTAAAGATTACACTTACAGTGGTGCTTTAAGATTTGGGAACAAATTACAATTTCCGAATAAATTTGACTCAAATTTGCATTAGATTTTCAAATTAAATTATATATAGAAAAGTGTATAAAGAGAATCAAATAAAACAAATGACCAAGTCTAATGATTCTGTATTTGTATGACTTGTTTTTTATAGCTTAAAAGTAGTTTAATGTTAAATCTATGTAGCAAATGGACAACTTGAAATGCTTAAGCATTGTCAGCCAACATTACAGTAAAAATCTGTTTAGCAGCACATCATGGCAGCAAATCAACGCAACACACTGAAACACAAGTGCAACATCATGTATCCGAACACCATGTATATCCATGTGTATGATACAGTCTATGGGGAGGAAGGATGATGGCAGAGCCTATAATAGAAACTTTTAATAAATCTTGTGGTTCTAAATTGAAGAGAACCATATCACTTTCCAGGAGGGTTTCCAGATGTGGTATACAAAGTTTCAAGCACCTCTATATATGCAAGCTTTACACCATACCAGTTTGAGGGTATTAACCCTTGCTCTGCTTTTCCACACCCATCACCATGTTAGAACGTCATGCTACACCATTAAATAAATATTTATTATAGTATGATTGAACATAGCAGTTTTGAAACAGTGTCTTATGGTTTAGAAATGACCTATGCTAAACTTTTCATTCAAAACAAGTGGTGAGGTACTGCTAAGCCTATTGTACTAAACAGGCCACCTTTAGTTGATAGGCAGCCAAAGTTAAATGATCCTTACAGTAGTTGGAAAGATGAAATGTCACTTGATTTCCTATGACGTTTATTTTAATAAAGGGAGCTTTTACTTTTGTCTTCCAGATCCAAACCAGATTGCAGAATCTTGGTAGCAATCTCCAAAACAAGAGTAATGACATGGAGGTGTTGGCTGTAAGTATTTTGTATCATATCAATGATAATGTGTTTTAATGAGTTAGAAGTAATGAAAACTACAGTAGAAATTTTGTTAGAGCAATTGTACCTTTGATGTTCCTCTTTCTTTAAATGTTTCCTTGAAGTTTATGTTATACAAGCCCGGTTTTCTCACTATGGCACAGACCTAAAAACAAGGCAAAACAATGACGTAGATTACTTATGTCAAGTAAAGTGTCATGTGGCGTTATGGTAAATATAACAGTCTTATAGCCTAATCTTAAAGCATTTTTTTTGATTGGCTGCTCGAGTAGGACTGAGCCTTAGTCCTTCCAAAGTTTCTTCATTAAAAAAACAACTTAACATTTTCATGGTGAAACCCACACTGTGTGCTCACACTTTGTCTGCTCCAAGTTGGGAAGCTGGTGGATGCAGTGTGATGCTTTGGACAATGTTATGCTGAGGAACCTAGGGTCTTGCCATAAGAAGGTATTGACTTGGCTTTTAGATTCCAGAGATCTCAGCCGAGTCAAGCATCTAAGGAATGTGTGGGACAAAAAAAAATACATAATACATGGAGGCCCCACTTCACTGCTTACAGGAGTTAAAGGAACACCTACTAACTTTTTGGTGCTAGACATCACAGCACACCTTCAGAGATCTAGTGGAATCCATGCTTTAACAGATCAGGTCTTTTTGGTAGAAAAAAAGGGAGCCAACACAGTATTAGGAAGTATTTGGTGGTCACAATTTTATGCTTGGTTGGTGTGCATATTGAATATATGCATGTGTATGTGTGTATCTCATGTGTAACACATACACATGCATACAGTATAACATCAGACAAATTTAAGTGCAATGGTTATAAGACCCTTGATTATCTGCATGTAGCATTGTGTTTATTTCTTTTCTTGTATTTTCAGGTTGACTTACCCAAAGAAACTCTCATCAACTTCCTGTCCTTAGAGGTAGGCAGTCACTTTTTATTATTTCATGTACTATTACAAATTAAAATTGTGCATTACAGTGGAACTATGTGGAAAAGAAGCAATGTATCAGGTGCACATATAACGAACTGTGAGAGAACCATATCTGAAGAGGTGTCTTCATTTTTGTAAAGTAAAACCTTGTGCTTTAGCCACATTTCCATTTCACTTCAAGAGAATGAGCTTGCCTGAATGTCTGTGCTGGGCGGTCCAAGAAAAACCCTGGTCCTAGTTTAGAACTAGAAATGTAGTTAGAAATAATGCATTCCTTATGAAGTTGCAAACGATTATGTCAAAACTACTGTAACTGAAATTTATTATATTTATTGAATGAATGTCTTGTCCAAAATTCTCCTAAGCTATGATGTTTTGGAAAGTATTAAAAGAAAATCTAGGCTTTGATGTAAAACTTTGAAAATGATCAGCACTTTATACACTAGAAAAACTCTATGTAAGGCCTTCATTAAAACACCAAACCAAATGTTAACTTTCTTGTCGAATGTAGAGCCTGTATACAGTACCAGTTAAAAGTTTGGACTTCTTGTTCCATTGCCTTTTTTTTCCCCACCAACCATGTACTGCAGATACTGGACTTACCATTAGACTTTGTAGTTTAATAATTACAGACTGTAGTACATTTCTTATCTGTTTATTTTTGTTCTCTGTCCTATGTTGGTCAGAAACATCTCAGAGTAGTTATAATTTGGGTGGTGTATTGTTTATTGTCAGTTCTGCAGTGACACTGATTCGGTGAGAATGTTTTTGTGCATCAGTAGTCCACAAACAGTACAGCACTCTGTAATTATGGTAAGTGGAACTGATAAAATTGATTATAAGTGTGCCCAAACTTTTGACTGGCACTGTATATAAATGTTATCACACATACACAGGAAATACTTGGTATGTTGTGGATCATAAATTCAATTCCATTATTTGCTTGTCATCCAAATTGTGTTAAGGAGCGTTACAGCAGGTCCTTCATTCCTGCTGCAGTATGACTGTATAATGAGCACTGCTCTCAGTAACCACTCACTGTCAATTTGGCAGTGTGTGTTGTGTTGACTCCCCTCTGTATTATGTACCATGTACAATAATTGATGATTTGCTGCTTTTATAATTAGTGCTCTCCTTAACTGGGCTGTCAGTTTAGGTGGATGGCTATGTCTTGGTAGTTTTTTTTTTTTTTGTGGGTGTAAATGTGGATGTATTTTTAAGTGAATGTATATCTTTTTCAAAGTCAGATTTAAGGATAAAATCTCAGTGTATTATACACCAGACCAGTTTAACAGTTATGTGTATACCGATTACAGGCTTAGATATATTGACTGCAAATAACATCACGTCTCTACTTTGCTGTGGCCATAATGCATATGGAAAGTAGGAGGTGTTTTTTTTTTTTTTTTTTTTTTTTTTTTAGCTTTTATGCAATTGTTATGTAAGATGTTTTTAAATTATATGTTTTCATGCTGATTTAGTTTGATGGAGAGGAGCAGTTCAACATCAGTGTCAAACAATTGCTGTCGCACCTCCCTAAGCAACGCTATTTGAAGTCCATTTGTGAGGAGATCCACCGGTTCAAAATCCTTAAAAGGTACACTTAGTTTAAACTGTTTACTTCAGATTAAGTGTTTGTGTATCCTGACATTCATCCATCCATCCATCCATCCATCTTCCACTTATCCTCTATTAGAGTTGCGGGGGGGGGGGGGGTTCCCCAATGTCATCCAGGGGAGAACGTCTGGGGCGCTGAGCAGATACCCCCAGGACAGGGCGCTAATCTATCTCTGGGCTCACACACACACACACACACACACACACACACACACACACACACTCTATACGGGGCATTTTGGAAAATTCAATTGACTTGATCCATGTTTTTGGACTGTGGGAGGAAACCGGAGGACCCGGAGAAAACATGGAAACTCCACACAGATTGGGATTCGAACCGGGAATTCCTAACGCTGAGAGTCAAATGTGCTAACCACTAAGCTTCTATGCCGCCCTGTATCCTGACATCATGCACATTAATAACTCAAAAATTAATTTGGTTTAATCAGTTATATATGCAATTTACATCATAGTTACATTACACATTAAAATGATGTCATTCAAAGTATCTCACATGCGCAATGGCAAGGTAGCTCAGTGGTTAGGGCATTGGGCTATCTGGTAACTTCAGTGGACCTGGCATTTGAACCCCCAACCTCCAATGTGGGTCCTTGAGCGAGACCCTTAACCCTCATTGCTCCAGGGATGTTGTGATTAACCCTGTGCTCACCTTGTAAGTCGCTTTAGATAAAAGCGTCCAATAAATGACTAAATATAAATATAAATATGCACAATAAACTTGATCTTTAATTCATAGCTGTATTAATGGTTTACATGGTCACATTGGTACTGATTTAGTTAGAATAATATAATGTGGACCAAAATAATCGGGAAGTTGATTTTAAAATCATATATATGAAAAGATAATAGGTGCAAATAAGTGTTGAATTATAATTAGGATTTAGTTGCAGATTTTTGTAACAATTTTTTTTCTTACATTCATTTATTTTGAGAGTATTGGTGTAACAGTACATGAAATTCAAGGTTCGGTTCACACCACGGTATGGACCCTAGTGTTTGGTAGCAATTTGGCAATTTTTTAAAAATTTAAAAAAGGGAATACATAGCTGAATAGCTGAGTGGTAAGGGTCTATAAAGCCTTAAAATATATAGATAATGAAATTAATATAACACTGCTACTTCGCAATTTTTTACCTGTCGCAGGGGTCTCTGCGGGTCTGCGTAGAGATTACTGTACATGTCAATTGCTTCAGTAATGGTTTTAGACCAGAGGCTGCTTTAAAGCAGTGGAGGTTAGTTGTTGGTTTGCAGGTATTTTTTACTTAACTCTGGTTGTTGTGGATTATGCAGCCGAATATACATTAGCATGTTTTGAAATGTTTCCACAAACATGCCGATAAACTGTCTTCGATCGAACAGTGAATTACAACAGCTCTAGTGCACAATTAAACACAAATAAAGACAGGGGGGGGGGGGGGGGGGGGGGGGGGGGGGGGGGGGGGGGGGGGGGGGGGGGGGGGGGGGGGGGGGGGGGGGGGGGGGGGGGGGGGGGGGGGGGGGGGGGATATATATATATATATATATATATATAAAATGCCCTTTCTAGCAAGTAGAGTACCGGAATTTGAAAATTCAGGGGTATCCCGAATAGTGCCGTAATAGGATTAAAATCCACTGGTATTTCAAGTGCCTGGCTTAGTGTCCCAAAAACATCTGACCAAAAGGCCAGTAGTTTACTGCAGGTCCAAAACATATGCAGATGATCTGCTGGTGATTGACCACATCTGGTGCAGGAATCAGACCTGCCTGGAAATACTCTGGCCAACTTAGCATTTGTAAAATGTAGTCTGTGCACCACTTAAAATTGTATCAGGCAGTGTTTGGCGCAGATAGAAGAGGAGTGGATTTTACTCAGAATTCGGGCCCATTGTTCTTCAGAGATAGGCATGGCAAGGTCCTGCTCCCAGGTGGACTTTAGGGCACTAGTGGGGGCAGTGTTTGTCAAACTGATGATGTTGTAAATGGAAGATATTAATTTTTTCGAGAGGGTCTTAAAGCCAGAATTCGATCCATTTTGGATTCAGGTGGTCGGTTGGGAAAGTAGGGAAAGAGTCGAGACACAAAGTGCCTAATCTGAAAGAAACGGAACAGATGACTATTGAGTAAATTGTATTTTGCCATCAATGAGGTGAAGGGCATAAACATTCCTTCCACGTGTAAATCATTAATGGTTGTAATACCATTCTCTATCAATTTTTGAAAGGCAGAGTCCATAGAGGATGGGAGAAATTGATGGTTATCGCGGGTTACAGGGTTGGTAGGAAAGAACTTGGCAGGGAGAGGGAGCTGTGAGCAAATTAAGTGGAGAGAGAGTGTCGTGAAGAAGAAAGTTCAATTTGGACACATGTTGGGCAGTTATTCACAGAGTAACCTTCGGACCAGTAAATTATTTTATGAATGTTGCAGGCCCAATAGTAGTGGTGGAAATTGGTTAGGGCTAAACCCCCATCCGCCTTTCTCAGCTGGAGTGACGACCATTTTAAACGTGCAGGTTTGCCGTTCCAAATAAAAGCATACTATCCAGATTATTGAAAAAAGCTTTGTTAATTAAAATGGGAAAATGCTGAAACAAGTACAAAAATTTAGGTAGTATATTTATTTTAATCAGGTTAACACGACCAATAAGGGATAGTGGGAGAGATGTCCACCTATTCAAATCTGATGAGGTCCGATCAAGTAATGGAGTAATATTTTACTTAAATAATTGTTTAAATTTACGGGTAAATGTGACACCCAGGTATCTAAATTTTCTGTGTGTGATTCGGAAAGGCAAAGAGGTTAGTGGGTCCAAGAGGGTGGATGCATTTATTGGGAAAAGCTCACTCTTTTGAAGGTTTAATTTATAGCCAAATTTTTGGCTCTAAAACGGGGGGGGAGAGCGGGATTGGAAATGTATAAAAGGAAGTCGTCTGCATATAAGGAGATTTTATGAATAGAGTTATGACGCATAATCCCTTCAAAACCCTGATGCTGATGTAGCCAGATGGCTAATGGCTCTATGGTTCCACGTCCAAGATGGAAGGGTGATGAGAAGGAACCATTTGTGAGGATAGAGGCAGTTGGGGCGGCATATAGGAGACGAACCCATGAAATAAACTCAGGGCAGCATCCAAACTTCTCTAGGATGAAAAACAAATAGTTCCACTCCATCCTGTCGAACGCTTTCTTGGCGTCGAGAGAGACAACAACCTCGGGAATCAGAAGGGCTAGAGTATAAAATGTTTAATAGTCTTCGAGTGTTAAAGAATTTCTTCCCTGTATGAAGCCCGTTTGATCTGCAGCTACTAGGTCTAGTAGGATACGTTGAAGACGAATGGCTAGAACGAATGGCCAGGATCTTAAAATCTACATTTAATAAAGATATGGGCCTATAACTACCACATGGAGTGGGGTCCCTATCTTTCTTAAGCAGTAGACTTATGGAGGCATTATACATTGATGTGGGTAGACTGCTATTGAGAAGTGAGTTCTTATATACTCTGACCAATACTGGGACAAGCAAGGATGAGAATTCTTTGTAGAATTCAATCGTGAATCCGTCAGGGCCCGGGGATTTGCCAGACTGTAGAGACCTAATAGCCTCTTGTACCTCTGAGTCTGTAATGGGGGAGCCCAGCCCATCAAGTTGTGCCTGCAAGATCTGGGGGAATTGTAAATTTTTTCAAAAATAATGTAGTCTGCATTACTCGAAGGATGAGATTCAGACGCATAAAGGTTGGCGTAGTAGTCTGCAAAGATTTGAATTATTAATTTAGTGTCTACGACCATATCACCAGATCACCAGGCCCCAGTTGATCTAGCCTGATAGGCAAGGAATCTCCCAGCCTTTTCACCATGCTCGTAGGAGCATGCTTTGGACTGTCTTAATTGTGTTTCGACCTTACAGGTCATTAGGACGTCATACTCTGAGTGAAGTTGAAGGCGTCTTTTATGATCCGCAGAAGAGGCACTTACTGCATAAGCAGCATCCACTTCATGCAGTTCCTGTCTCTCAGCCCTTCTAGTGTGTGAAATAAATGACATAATCTGACCACGCATAAATGCTTTGAAAGCCTCCCATATAGAGTGGATCCCAGTGTCCGGTATATCATTAATATAGAGGTAGAAATTTATTTGGAAAATTATAAATTTCTTAAAACTGTCATCCGAAACCATATAAGAACTAAATTTCCAGTGTCTGTGGTCTGGTCGGCTGATGGGGAGCTGCAGGTCAATTGATTAAAAATAATAAAATAATACAGTGGGTGTCCAAATTAGGAAGGTTCAGAAAGAATTTGTCGAAGAAGTCAACATCATCCCATGTGGGAGCATATAAACAGGCCAGAGTTACTGGGAGTCCCTGTAGCATTCCCGCAACTACCACAAAGCGACCATTAGGATCAGAGATTACCTTTGTTGGTTCAAAATGTATACCCTTACGAATAATAATGGCCGTCCCTCTCGCCCTCACGGAGTACCTAGAGTAAAATAGATGAACTACACATGTTTTTTTTTTTAATGCAGTTGATCTCTGTGGATTTAATGTTGGTTTCCTGTAAAAAAAAAAAAAAAAAATGTCAGCGTGTAGGTGGCGTAGATGGGAAAACACCTTACCCGATTTAAGAGCGCTGTTCAAACCATTGGTGTTCCATGAGACTAGTACAGCCATATACTTCGTCCGAAATTGCTCGTCCAACGAGTCGGTATTGGCTACCAGTGACGTGATTTTATGCCCGTGGTCGGTTACTATAAGTTGTAGCCAATCCATTTTGGCTTCCAAAGCAGCAAGAGCAAAGTCGGTGGTCGGCACATATAGCGTTGCGCTGTTCCTCAAATAAAGTTGTGAGAAGTTCGACACTCACCTGTTTCGCCAATCTGCCTGGGGATTTGGGCTTAGGAGGGTTTTTTTGCTCTGTTTGGCTGATTTTGAAACAATAGATATATTATTAATTTTAGGGGAACTGAAGTCGTTGAAAAATAAATGTGTCGGGAGACTACGCAAAGCACGTTAAACTCACTCGCCACCATCTTCTTTCCCCCTATATAGCACTTTTTACAATAGTATATTGTCACAAACCAGCTTTACAGAGTTATAAGCCTTTAAACCCCCAAAGACCAAGCCAAAGTGACAATGGTAAGAAAAAACTCCCGGTTATGTTGTTATTTTTACACTGGGATGACTGAGTTTTCAAAATCCTGATGACAAGTACCCCCGCCCCCCCGAATTTGTTCACCTCAGGGAGCCACCAGCCTGCTATTGATATGCATATTATAGCCACCACCCACCACCAGCCTTACATTCAGAAAGTGGTGTCTTCTCAAATCAGTTTTCTGTCCTGCCTGTTGCAAACTTATTTAGAGATAGATAACAGCTAACTTGTAGTTACTTCAAAAATGTATGATGTAAGTTAGTTTTTTGTAACTTCTGTTCTATTTACATTTTCTAAAATGAATGGAACAGTGAAATGCGCTAGCACGGAACTACAGTCTCTGACATACACATATGCAAGGTTTGCAAGACGCCTGGACATATATAAAAAAGTATTTTTTATACTTATAATTTTTATATCATATATAATTTTTATGTAGAATTTAATATGTTATCAATAAAATTTTGTGCTTAATATGAAACTTAACTGGTAGCCAGTGTAAGTTTTATAACACAGGACTGATATGATCAAACTTTCTGGTTTTATTTAAAACTAACTGCAGCATTTTGCGAAAGTTGTAATTTATGTAATGATTTATTAGAACATCCTGTCAGAAGTGAATTACAGTAATCTAACCTTGAGGTAATAAAAGCATGAATTAGTTTTTCTGCATCTTAGAGGGAGAGGTTTTTTCTTAGCTTCAAAATGTTACGAAGGTGAAAAAATTTAATTCTAGTAATATTGTTAATGTACTTTGTAAAGGAAAGATCTGAATCAATAATGACACCAAGAGTTAATTTTAATTTTGTCCTTGGGTCCAACTATTAGAAATTCAGTTTTTTATCAGATTTTAGCAGTAGGAAGTTTTTTGACATCCATATTTAAATATCTTGGATGCAGTCCTCAAAGCTTTCTGACTGAATGAACATCATTAGGGTTAGCTGAAATGTATGACTGTGTATCATCTGCATAAGAGTGGAAACTGATTCCATGTTTACGAATAATTGATCCCAATGGAAGCATATATAGGGCAAATGGGAGTGGACCCACACCTGACCTGACCCTTGCGGAACACCATATTTAACTTTAGCAAGATCAGAACATTGGATGTCAACACAGGTGAATTGATATCGATCTGTCAGGTAGGATTTAAACCACTGGAGTGCAGATTCTGTTATGCCCACAGTGTTTTCTAATCTATCAACTAAGATGTTATGGTCTATATTGTCAAAGGCTGTACTAGGATCTAATAAGACAAGAAAAGAGATTTTGCTATTATCAGAGGACATTAATAAGTCATTAACTACTTTAATTAAGGCTGTGTCGTGTCCTGATGCTGGTTTAATGTTGTATTCAGGTAATTGTAGAAATGATGCAGCAGTGAAAGGAATGATTGTGCGCTTCATATTATACTGTGGTTTAATGACTGGATCAATATCAATTTCTAAATCGTGGGTTATTAAATAATGCTCAGAGATGACCTCACTTAGTGGAACAATAGTTAAATTATCAATGTTAATACCATATGATAAAGATTAAGTCTAATGTATTTTAACAGTGATGTGTTTCACCAATCACACTTTGAGTAACGCCCATAGAATCGATGATGTCAAAGGGTAATTTAAATTAGTAAATTAGTGGGTTTTCAAAGTCAATATTAAAGTCAACAACTAAAAAAGGAGTCGCAGTGGGCCCAAACTTATGTAAAGACTAATTTTCATTCACCATGTCCCAACAAGGCTTCGAAGGAAGGAGGTTGCAAACCCTATAGATAACCTTTAAAGTATCCTCAAGCAAAAGATCAGTGAGAATGAACAATTCACATTAAAACAGCAGCTCTGGGAGGCTATTCTAATATCCTGCAAAGAAATTCAAGCAGAAACTCTCTAATAACTCATATGTTCAATGGATGCAAATAATGTAAAGCTGATGTCAAATAATTGGTCCTGTGTTAACATGTAGGTAACATGCCTATTAGAATGTTTTTGATTGAAAGCTATTTATTTCAGTGACTGTGACCTCTATAGAAACTATGCTTGTACAGCTAAGGTGGAATTCACAAGTACAACTCGCCTATGAATTTTGGTCCTGCCTAATGTTTCTTGTACAGTGTGCTCTTTGTGTGACTGCGTGTACCGAACCACGTTTCCGGATTCAAACTGTATTTCTTAACTTTCAGACATCTGGCCTTTGTCAGGCTTTGGTGGGATGGAGTCAGTTTATAATAGCTTGCAATTACTTAATGAAAAAAATAGGGCTTTGCTCTAATAAACTCCCTGTCGCAAACATAGGAAACATTGACTCTATACAGTGTATTCATGAGATCAGCACTGTAAAAGCTAATTTTTAAGTGGTTGTTTCAATATTGAAGTAGATAAATGCCAGACCACTCAGTTCAGCAACATTGCTTTAACTGCTTTTCTGTTGTTGTTATTATTATTATTATTATTATTATTATTATTATTATTATTGTTGTTGTTGTTATTACATAAAACTTCCATACACATTTACATATTATTGCAATTCTCTTCATCGTAAAATGAAAATTTTAGTCCTTGTGCTTTTTCTTTTTTTATATATATAAAATTTACACTTCTTTTGTTTTACTGGTCATGGTGTGGTGGTGCTGTGGGTAGTACTGTGTCCTTAGAGCAGGGGTGCTCAATACGTCGATCGCGATCCACTGGTCGGGTGTCAGGTCGATGGAGGTTTGAGGAAAAAAAAGCGTTTATCACGTATCAGCGCTTTTTTTTACAACACCGTATCGGAAGCGCTTATACACACACGTGCACACATTCACACACAATGTGATTCATTCTGAATCTGAATCTCTATCATTCTATTGTTTAATTCTCCAAATTGCCCCATATAGAGTGAGTTTGTGTGAGTGAGTGCCTGCCCAGTGATAGATTGTCACCCTGTCCTGGGTGTATTTGCCTAGCGCTCTGTGTTCTCCCCTGGATGGGCATTGGGAACCGCCCGTGACCCTAATAGAGGATAAAGCGGATGGATGTTCTGTTTGGGGAAATGTGGGTTACAGTGATAATTTTACATTTATGCTGTATACTGTGTGTTTGTTGGTTTGGTTGTACTAAAATCAGGTTTTCTCCATGCTATTTGCTGAAATGTGTTTAATAAAAGAGCAATTCTAACAGATTCGACAATACTAACATGATGTGTGTAAACAGGTTTCAATATAAAAGCCTAAAAATTAGAGGTTGACCCCGGTAGATCTCGATGACCTGTCCAATGGAAAAGTAGATCTCGGGCCAGGAAAGTGTGGGCACCCCTGCCTTAGAGCAACTAAGATCTTAGGTCTGATTCTCAGGCAGGGGACCACACTCAATGTTGGAAGTTCTCAGGCTGTATCCAAACTTTTAAGTTGAAGGAATGTTAAAATATTTGTCTTGTAATACTTCTAGTTAGATGATTTCCTAAATCCCAATTGAACGTACAGCTGTGTTCAGGCCCCACAATGCATGAATTCAAAATCTTCCCTCTTTTCTTGTTTTAGTAATGTTATTTATAATATTTTTATTAATACATTAATAAATCTTTTTTTTTTATGTTTTACAGAATTGCAGTTGTCGTTTTATACAGTTACAGAGATGATTATTACAAGATTCTTTTTTAAACCATAAATCATTCTGTCTAGTGATTTGAAATTACATCTTTTCTTAAAGATACCAGTTCTAACAGCCATAAACATCAGCGGATCGCTACTATGGAGTCTAGCAATTATTCATATATTCATCATTGCATTATATTTTCAGATCAGACATCTGACCTTAATAATAGCTTGCCATTATTTTCTTAAGTGCTGCAGTATTTGCAATGTATTATAAGTGTTGACACAGATGCATTAAAAATATTTTTTCCTTATAACCGCCCCACTTTTTTATTGTATAATCATATTATTGTACAGTGAATTTGTGTAATGTTCCATTTCTTCTGATAAAAGAAAATATATATTGGTGTCAAGGCTCACACAGAATAGGACATATAGGATGTTTAAGAATCAGCTTTTGCTGTCCACATCCAAATAACATCTTTTTATAAATAGGTTTTTCGGAAAATGAATAATGTACACTTTATACGTTGTTTATAAACTGCATGTTTACATTAATAAAATATCTTTAAATCTATTTTAAGCCACCTGTTATATTTTAGAATGGCCACAAGTTTTGTTGTTAGAGGTATTCCTAACAACCCATTGTTTTATCCTCATTTGTTATTACATAATTTTATTGAAAAATAAACTGACAAACAGAAACTATTTTGAAAGTTTCCTATAAACAACGTATTGAGTAACCAGTGTAGCATTGGGATTTGAGTTTGGCAAAAAATCCCTATAAACGCACAGTTTACTAAAGCAGTTTAGCATCTTGATGGTCATATGAAAATTCTGCTCTGTGCTTCAGTTATTTCCAGGAATATTTTGCAATCTGTAAGTTAGCAGTTGACTTTAATAATGAGCACCATCTGTGCAATGTCAATATTATGGATAATAACAATAAAGCATTGACATTTACCAAGCTGTAGGATATTTTCTATAATTAGGTTCAGTTGTGAAGCAGGAACATATTGTCGGGTTTCTTGCTTTATTATAGCCCGCGCTTTACTCTCTGCATTAGCCACCGGCTATCGGAGAATGTCGGCTGGTATCGGCGCTGTGTGCGATGGTGAAGGTGTGGGAATCATACACACGACAAGATATAGTGCAATGTCACTGTTTACTGTTTATTTTGGAACCGAGCGTTACAACAGTTAGACCTCCTAGCTCCAGCACCCGAACAATCTTGCTGGGGCAACACGGTAGGTCTCATAAACTGTACGTGTACAAAAGCCCGAACACGCACATATATGCTGGCTGCTGAACTCCAATTGGCGGAGCCAAACGTCACTTACATATCGCAGCTACAATATAGTCACAATGTAATCAAAATATACAAAAAAACATGTTTTTAATAAGCCTTTGAATTTAAAACAGAAATTTTGTAGGAATTGGTGCTGGAAGAGGCAGAGCCAGGCAACTAGTATAAATTTTGGCATCCTTGTCATTGATTTGAATACCTTTAGCACTAATTGAAATACAAATGATTTTTAAGATCATTAACCAACATACACAGGTGAATCTAATTATGATAAAGGGTTTTTGCAAGTTTTTCTTCTCTTTGTATCTTTGCATCTTAATTTGTTTAAATAATTATTGCACGTAGATTGTATTGTTTGACTGCAGAAGACTTGAATATGATTTAGCAGACTCTGGAGGCGGCATGATGTCAAAGTGGTTCGCACTCTCACTTCACAGCAAAAAGATTCTGTCTTTGTTTCCTGCATAGCTCTAACAAATCGGCCTATTCTGTTTAAAGTCTGCATGTCGTCATTTTACCTTTTAAACATTAAAGATATGCCACTAGGTAAACTGGCGATACTAGGATACTAGATTTCAGCAATTGACAACGAGACCATATGTGTCCAGCCATTTGGACAGAGCACATTTTATCCAACTTTATGGAAAATATACATACTTATTTTTTTTATTTAAGCTACATAAAATCTTAAATGAGTTAAGATATTCTGACCTTATGCAGGCGGCACGGTGGCTTAGTGGTTAGCACTTTCGCCTCTCAGCACTAGGGATTCCCGGTTCAAATCCCCATCTGGGTGGAGTTTACATGTTCTCCCCGTGTCTGCATGGGTTTCCTCCGGGTTCTCCGGTTTCCTCCCACAGTCCAAAAACATGGGTTAAGTCAGTTGTCCAAATTCTCTCTTGCGTTCTCCAAATTGCCCCATATAGAGTGTGTATGCGTACGTGTCTGTGTGAGTGAGTGTGTGCCCAGCGATAGATTGGTGCCCTGTCCTGGGTGTATCTGCCCAGCGCCCAATGCGTTCTCCCCTGGATGGGCATGGGGAACCCTACCGCGACTCTAATATAGGATAAAGCGGAAGATAATGAATGAAGGATCTTATGCATGCAAATTTAAAATTTGGACAGGCATGTTTATTATATTTTTTTCTATCACTCTTTAATTAGCATTCTTTTATTTACGGACAATTTACAAGTGAACATTTTGCCATGTTTTGCTTAATGGTCTCTATTGCCTGATTTGCCTTTCCTTAATGGTAATGAATATGTATAAAGTGATGGGGGGGGGGGAAGCTTTATATATATATATATATATATATATATATATAAACCATAATAGTCACTACACATTCTACACGATTTGCAGTTAAGATATGTTTAATTACTAAAATTTTTATATTGTTTTTTTATAATCATATAAGATACATGCAGGATAAAGCCCATATACGTAATAAGGTATCCTACGCCTTTTTTAAGCATTGCCTGTTGTAAAAGGAGTATTGTATTAACTTTTTTTTTGTAAAAACTATTTTTAAATAAATGTTAAATTAATATTTACAAAATACAATCCAGTTGGTTATAAAAACAGTAAATAAAGACTCAAACTAATAAAAAAAAAAAAAAAAAACAGATTCTTGTAATTGCATCATCCAAGCTTTTTAAAAGCATAAATGGATTGGCATGGTAAATTAACAGTCGGCACTGTCACCTTACTATAAAAAAAATTCTGTTTCAACTGGACAAGAAGGAAAGTGTCCCGTCTTTGTACATGTTGTTGTATCTGTACAACCCTATTGAGAATGGGCATCTTAAAATATTATTGAATATTTGTTATTTTCAACACAATAAATATCAAACATAGTATGATGAACAGTCACAAAAGATACATTGTAGCTGCCCTCTTTTAATGGCAGTGTAAATCAAACAATAAATCAAACAATTTTCGAAAAATACAAAAATATTTTAAACAGCATGAACCGTTATGACCTCTTTCATGTTTACAAATTAGTTTTCTTATTTAAAACACGATGATAAGATGATAACATGGAACCAATTTGTTACACTGTATTTCTGCATAAACATGGACTTTAAAAAATATTAGTTAGATAAGAACCACAGATAAAAACTAAAATGTATTCAGTCAGTCCCCAATTTCGCAAGTTCTCCCACCTAAAAAGATGAAAGAGGCATAAATTGACATCATAGTTTGACCTGAACTATGAGAGACAAAATCATAAAAAATCTGAAAATGTGATTTTTAGAATTTTTTTTAAAGAATTTATTTGCAAATAATGGTGGAAAATAAGTATATGGTCACCTACAAACAAGTACGTTTTCTGGCTGTCACAGACCTGTAATTTCTTCTTTAAGAAACTTCTCTGTCCTCCACTCATTACCTTTATTAATGGCACCTGTTTTAACTCATTAACAGTAAAAAAGACACCTGCCCACAACCTCAAACTGTCACATTCCAATCTCCACTATGGTGAAGACCAAAGAGCTTTCTAAGGACACCAGAAACAAAATTATAGACCTGTACCAGGCTGGGAAGACTGAATGGTGTAAAGAAATCCACTGTGGGAGCAATAATCGGAAAATGGAAGACCTACATGACCACTGCTAATCTTCCTCGATCAGAGGCTCATCGCAAGCTCTCAAAATGATCACAAGAATAGTGAGCAAAAATCCAGATCCAGAAAGCTGGGGCCAATGTTACAAAGGCTACCGTCAGGGACTCAGATCTTGCAGTGCCAGATGTGCCAGATGAAACCAAAATAGAACTGTTTGGAACAAACTCTATTCATCGTGTTTGGAGGAGAGTGAATGCTGAGATGCAGCCAAAGAACAAAGAACACCATCCCCAACTGTGAAGCATGGGGGTGGCAACATTATGCTTTGGGGCTGTTTCTCTGCAAAGAGAACAGGACGACTGGTCCGTTTACATGAAAGAATGAATGGGGCCATGTATTGTGAGATTTTGAGTACAAACCTCTTTCCATCAGCTAAGGCATTGAAGATGAAACGTGGCTGGGTCTTTCAGCATGACAATGATCCCAAGCACACTGCCAGGGCAAGTCCTGCAAGGTCCTGGAGTGGCCTAACCAGTCTCCAGATCTCAACCCCATAGAAAACCTTTAGAGGGGGTTGAAAGTCCACGTTGGCCACCGACAGCCCCAAAACATCACTGCTCTAGAGGAAATCTGCATGGAGGAATGGGCCAACATACCAACAACGGTGTGTGCCAACCTTGTCAAGACTTACAGAAAATGTTTGACCTTTGTCATTGCCAAAAAAGGATGTATAACAAAGTATTGAAAAGAATTGTATTATTGACCAAATCCTTTTTTTTTAACCATTATTTACAAATAAATTCTTTAAAAATCAGGCAATGTGATTTTCAGATTTTTTTTCTCCTTATTTTTTCTCTCTTAGTTGAGGTCTACCTATGATGTCAATTACGGGCATCTCTCATCTTTTTAAGTGGGAGAACTAGCATGATTGGTAATTGACTAAATGTGGCAGGGTGTGTGTGGGTATGTAATATACAATACATTATTTTTAATAATGTAACAATAATTGAAATACAGATTAATATAAATGGTGAGCCATTTCCAGATGAGCACTAAGCCTTATCCGGTTACTCAGCGATCAATGCTCAAAATCAGACTAGATTACATTGTGAAAGACCAGCTTATTAATAATAAAAACATTTCAAGAATGACACCTTAGTGTTTTTCATTAAAGTGTTTTTATAAACATTATATAAAAACAATAAGGCACTCGAGGTTGTGATTATTTTCCTCTATGTGTCGTGCCCAAGGGTTGTTGCGATTTATTCACAATAATGCATGAATTGTCATGCCTTATCGCCATACTGCTTTCTGTTAGTCAGAAACTTGAATTTTTTCAAACTTTATCCTCTATGTTTATAGGACATGTGTTATTTTTATATGGGCCTGCTTTAGTTTTATATTGATCATTTTAAAATGTTACTCATTAATCATTATCTAATGTGACTATGTGCATTTATTCATTATTTTTAAATGTGAACCACTTTTCTTGATTTCAGTTTCCTTTAGAATTTGCTGGTATAATTCATCCTGACCTAAATCCCACCCAGTTCCATGTCATGATACAAGCACCACTTTCATATGTACGATTTGGTAACATTTTACCCACATCCGGTATTCATAATGCATTATTAATATTTATGAAGCTTTATATAGTATTTATAATGCTTTATAATAAATAAGCCTCGGTTAATGCCAATTACTGTTTATAAAAACTTATAAGCTCACTTTATAAACCTTTTTGCATCCTGGCAATGATTTTCATTTATTTAATTTTCTCAGGACTCAGAAACATTGTAACATTGTAAATTATAACATGGTTTGATGGAGTGATCTCTTTTGTTTGACCATGCCTAGTGAGTTAAACACTGGCCTTTAAATTAAAAATTTTTTTGTAACAGAATCTGTCTAACTGATCATTCATTCATTCATTATTCATTCATTCATTATCTCCAGCTATCCTCTATTAGGGTCGCGGTGGGGTTCCCCATGCCCATCCAGGGGAGAACGTCTCAGGCGCTGGGCAGATAGACCCAGGACAGGGCGCCAATCGATCGCTGAGCCATTCATTCATTACCTCCCGCTTTATCCTCTATTAGGGTCGCTGTGGGGTTCCCCATGCCCATCCAGGGGAGAACGTCTCGGGTGCTGGGCAGATAGACCCAGGACAGGGCGCCAATCCATCGTTGGGCACACACTCACACAGACACACTCTATATGGGGCAATTTTGAGAATTCAATTGACTTGATCCATGTTTTTGGACTGTGGGAGGAAACCGGAGAACCCTGAGAAAACCCCCGCAGACACGGGGAGAACATGGAAACTCCACCCAGATGGGGATTCGAACTGGGAATCCCTAGCGCTGAGAGGTGAACGTGCTAACCACTAAGCAACCGTGCCGCCGTCTGACTGATCAGTTATGTCTAATCTACTTAGAGGTGTTTTCTAATATTTTGCAGTGAAATAAGATTTGCAGCCAGACAAAGCTTTTTTATTGAGAAGGCTTTAAAAGGTTATTTTCGATATTCTTATTAAAGCCCTCTATTGTTATTCTTCATATTCGTATTGTTCTGCTTCAGCGAAATACCATTAATACAGCCTGAACCACTAAACATACAGAGTTCGTTTAAACACCATTATGGAGGTAATGATGACACGACCTGTGTAATGTGT
Organism: Corydoras maculifer; assembly: GCA_019802435.1. NCBI lineage: Eukaryota > Metazoa > Chordata > Actinopteri > Siluriformes > Callichthyidae > Corydoras > Corydoras maculifer. The sequence goes on along the minus strand of JAFMOD010000299.1, from coordinate 549,280 downwards.
TTTTGGAGTTTGTGACCTTCATAGTTTTTAATAACTTCAAGTTTTAAGAGAAATAAAATCCCCATAGGACATGAATGGGCTTGATTTTCAAACTGCCTTAACTACAGAACTACAGCCACGAAACTCTAGAGGCTTGGACCCAGGGTAATGTCTACAAAAGTCCAAATTTACAGACAGATTGCTTGTTCGTTCACTCCATTCATTTCTATGGGAAAATCTAGAGTGGGTGCTGTCATCACCACTCTAAGTTAGATCTAATTCAGTTTTCTCTAAACAAACCTCTGTAAAATCCTTTCTAATGTGGCAGAAGCTCACAATGCTTTTTTAACTCGTCATTTATGAATCAATCCGCATCATTTTAAAACAAAATGACCTGCAAGGGGTTTACTTTCTAATGCTGTCTCGCTGAGGAAGATTTTCCGACTTATGAGCGTTTGTTTGGAGTGTGGAAATATGTGGACATCGTCATTCTCAGATAGTAATAGACGGGGGGGGGGGGGGCTTTCTCTGAGACACTCACCCAACACACACACCCAACTTCCAAGCAGGATTGGGGGGGGGGTGTTGATAAGTGACCCTACCAGAGCTGTCTGCCTCAAATATTTCCCCTGACACACATCAATAATCAACTAGAATACTATTTTTTCCTTTACCGTAATTGGTTTTTTTTGATCTGTGTTTGGAAAGAAAGAGGGAAAATTACTATTTAAGATCATATTAATTCATCAATGTACACTCACCAGCAACATTATTATAAAATATCTCGTTTGTAGACTGCAGTCTGTTTCTCTGCATAATTTGTTAGTTCCTGATCATGACCAACACTGATCAATGACACTGATGCAGTGGTGTTAAAGTGTTGCTGAAATGTCCATGTTTTTGCTAAACTTAGAATAGTCCAACAAAACAATGTCCAGCCACCAGCATTTTATTGGTAATATGATGTGTTAATCACTGCTACTATACTGCTAACTTTTCTGCATGTACCAGTTGTCCTGTGAGGTGTCATCAGTTTTTCATCCATAACACTGCTCAGACCAGTTTGCAGTTCTGCCAGCATGTTACTGCAAATAACATTGAACCCTTCCATTCACAAGAGATAATTGCCATGATTAAACTACTTAACTTAATCAGTCTTTTCCATATAATGTGTTTGCCTAATAAAGTGGTGAGTGTAGTCAATGGTAAATATTTTTTCAAACTTTTACAGAACACTGCATCATAAATCATAATATAATATATGTTAAAAACTTTTTCCTTTTTTCCATAAAAAATCTGAGAATCCTCCTGGCAGGATATCCTCAGCATGTGGTAGAAGTTTCTCTTTTGAATTTCATGGTTGCGTATGAAACTGCTGTGGATGAAAAATAAAAATCCTCTTGTCAAAGCAGGAGGTATTTAACACTGAACATTCGTTTGTCTGTTGCTCAGTTTGGCCCCTGGGATAACTATTTGTTCTCCATAGGGCAAACTTGTGCTAGTCAAGAAGGTCATGCTGCAGTCGTTTTTCATGCTCTGAAGCTTGTTCTCCTTGGGTGGCTTCATGTACACAACAGAGTTTTTGTTCACATGCTTCTTTAAGATTACAGACTGGAGAGAAAAGGAAAATGTACCAAAAGTTTTTATAAAACTAAGGCATATTTCTGCATTCTTTAAGGTGGAAAAAAAGCAATTTAACAAAAACATGTGGCAGTTTTATATTCAGAATAGTGTAAATATAGGTTTGTTAGAGTATATTTTGTGTAGCCATACATTTAGTTTATGAAAGTAAAATTAATAATAATGATAGTTTTTAGAATACAGCTTGTCATTATTGTGGCAGTTTACACATACACAAGAAAATGTGTTCTATTTAAAAAGAACGAGCCTTATTAAATCTATGATATTTCTACTCGATTTGATTTGATTTGATCCTGGTTTAGACATATGGCTTTCCATGTGGGGACTATATGAACATGTTTTGGAAGTTGCATACCTTTTTAGTAGGATTGTAGCAGGACATCTGCATCCATTTTTTCTTTTTATTGAGGAGAAGAGCCAAAATGAAAAAGATGACTATAAATAAAAGAAAGCCTGCGAGAATCCAGGCTCCCAACTGATAGATGATGGGTATATGTGCATCTTTGTGAACATCCTTGCTCAAGTCTTTTTCATCTTAAAGAGGTAAGAGATAAGATAAGGAGGTAAGATATTTGTCACCTGACTTGAAATGATGCATATCAAAGTTAAAAAAAAAAAAAAAAAAGAAGCTGAAAGACTGTTTATAGAATTTACACTGAATGTGACATTTTTTTGTTTATGGCATTTACTGCAAAATAATTAGAATAGAACATAATAGATATTATGCCAATTAAATTACACACTCAGGTGAAGAGAAGAGATGAGTTGTCAACTGATCACCACCTGATTGTGAATTGGATCAGATGGTGTGGGAAGATGCCGGTCAGACCATGCAGACCAAAATGTTTAGTGAGGGTTTGCTGGAAACGTCTGGCAGAACTCATTAGACAGATGTTCAAATCCCACCTACATCAGAGCTTCAACCATATTTCGGGGGAGTTAGGGGACATTAAGTCTGAATGGGCCACGTTCCGTTCCTCTATTGTTGAGGCGGCAGACTGGAGCAGACTGTGGTTGCAAGGTAGTTGATGCCCATCGTGGCTGTAATCCTCGAACACAGAGGTGGTCACCCAGTGTGAGCGATGCCGTAAAGCTGAAGAAGGAGTCATATCAGGCATGGTTGGCCTGTGGGACTTCAGAAGCAGCTGACCGGTACCAACAGGCCAGGTGATTTGCGGCGTCGTGCATCGCAGGGTCAAAAACCCGGGGCGGAAGGAGTTCAGTGAGACCTTGAAAAGTGACTTTCAGTCAGCTCCAAGAAGATTCTGGCAAACTGTCAGGCAACTCAGGAAGGGAGAGCAGTGGGCTACTAACACAGTATATAGTGGAGGTGGTGCACTGTTGACTTCGACTGGGGACGTTATTAGGTGGTGGAAGGAACATTTCAAGGACCTTCTCAATCCCACCATTATGCCCTCTGGAGAGAGTCAGAGGACCCGGGAGGTTGCATGTCCTAACTGGGTCTGTAGTTGCTAAGGTAATTAGAGAGCTCCTTGGTGGCATTGGCTTCAGGGATGGATAAGATCCGTCCTGATTTCCTCAAAGCTCTGGATGCTGTGGGGCGGTCTTGGCTGACACTGCATGGTCATCGCGGGCAGTGCCACTGGACTGGCAGACGGGGGTGGTGGTGCCCCTTTCAAATAAAGGGGACCGGAGGGTGTGTTTCAACTACTGTGGAATTACAATTCTCAGCCTCCCCATTAAAGTCTATTGAGGGATACTGGAGAAGAGAGTCCGACTGATGGTCAAACCTTGGATTCAGGAAAGAGCAGTGCAGGTTTTGTCCTGGTCATGGAACACAGGACCAGCTCTTTGCTCTCTCCTGGATCCTCAAGTGTTCATTGGAGTTTGCCTATCCAGTCCACATGTGTTTTGTGGATCTGGGGAAGGCCTTTGACTGTGTCCCTTATGATATTTTGTGGGAGGTGCGTAGCGAATACAGGATACATGGCTCCCTATTACCGGCCATTCAGTCCCTGTACGTGCGGAGCAGGAGCTTGGATCGCATGAATGGCAGTAAGTCTGACTTGTTTCCAGTGAGGGATGGAATCTGTCAGGGCTGTACTTTGTCACCGACTCTGTTCATAATTCATATGGACAGAATTTCTAGGCGCAGCCGGGGGATGAAGAGTGTCCGGTTGGTGATCTGAGGATCACGTCGCTGCTGTTTGCAGATAATGTCGTCCTGTTAGCATCATCAGGCTGCGAACGGCTGCTCTTGCTGTATCGGTTTGCAGCCCAGTGTAAAGCGGCCGGGATGAGAATCAGCACCTCCAAATCGGAGGCCGTGGTTTTCAGACGGAAAAGGGTGGAGAGTCCTCTCTCAGGGTCATGGATGAGATCTTTCCTCAGGAGGAGATTAGGTATCTCGGGGTCTTGTTCATGAGTGATGGCAAGATGGCGCTGAAGATTGACAGAAAGATTGGTGCGGTTATACCAGTTTAATGATTTACCAGTAGATCTACATTCCTACTCTCACCTATGGTGAGCTTTGGGTAATGACTGAAAGAACAAGATCGGGAAATGGGTTTTCTCCGCAGGGTGGGTGGGCTCTCCTTTAAAGATGGGCTCTCCCTTAGAGATAGGATGAGAAGCTTGGTCATCTTGGAGAGATTCGGAGTAGCGCCGCTACTCCTCCACATCGAAAGGAGCCAGTTGAGGTGGTTCAGGCATCTGGTAAGGATGCCTCCTGGGTGCCTCCCCAGGGAGGTGTTTCAGGCAAGTCTAGCTGAGAGGAGACCCTGGGGAAGACCCAGGACACGCTGGAGAGATTTTATCTCCCAGCTGGTCTAGGAACGCCTCGGGGTTCCCCTAGTTGAGCTGGTGGAGGTGGCTGGGGTGAGGGAGGTCCGGGTTGCTGCACCGCAATTCGAAACCCAGACAAGCGGAAGACAATGGATGGATGGATTAGTGCAGAATAAAAGAACTTCTTAAAGAAAAAGGTCTGTAAGAGCCTGATTACTTGCTGGTTGGTGGGTAATTAACTAATAATTATATTCAATAAAATGCTAAATATTTTTTTTTAATTCTGTCTCTCACAGTTAAATTTGTACCTACAATAAAAATATCATATTTCTCAATTCTCTGTAGGTGAAAAAACTTGCAAAATTGACAGGGTATTTAAGATTTATTTTCCTTACTGTATATCTGCTTTTAAAACTTATTAGACTATTAGTTTGCAAGGTTTTTATACTGTCATCTGTGTTACTCCATAATAAATCACCATGTCAATACATGGTTTATACGTTTATAAATCATTGGCTGTTCATATCAGCAATTTCAGTTAAATATATCATAAAGCAGATGAACACAGTGATATTTGAGAAGTTAAATGAAGTTTATAGGATTTACAAAAAGTGTACAATTCATTTTTTAAGCAAAATTAGGCAGGTGCATGAATTTAGGCACCGTTGTTGTTTTATTAATTTGAATACCTTTAACACTAATTGTTGGAACACAATTTTTTAAGCTTACTGACCAACATACACAGGTTTTTCTCGTCTTTGCATCTTGGTACAAAAAAGGGTACAGAATCTCGGATATTTCAGCGTTCAGATTCTACTTTGAGGAACATAGCAAGGAAATGGAAGGCACAGTTCAAGTTATGGCTCTAAGTGGTAGGCCAAGAAAAGTCTCATATAGGCAGAGGCAGTTCCACTATGCTGTGGGGCTGTTTGGCCAGTGGGAATCTTGTTAAAGTTGAGGGTTGAATGGATTTCAGTAGATATCAGCAGATTCTTCAGAACACAGCTCAAAATGTACTTAGCCTTTTATTCAGAGGAACAAGTATAATGTTCTGGAATGGCCATCTCAGTTTAACTGAATGTTATTGAAAATTAGTGATGTGATTTAAACCGGGCTGTCCATGCTCAGAAATCTTCAAACCTGACTGAACTGGAGATGTTTTGTAAAGAAGAATGATCCAAAATACATTTAACCAGAATCCAGACTTTCATTGGAAGCTATAGAAAGTGTTTAGAGGAAATTATTTCTGCAAAAGGAGGTTGTAATGATGTAATTTTTCTGTTGGGGTGCCCAAATTTATGCAATTATTGCACACTTTCTGTAAATCCTATAAACATAAATTCACTTCTCAAATCCTATTTTGTTCATATTTAACTGATATTGCTGATCCCAACATCCAAAGATTTATAAAGGAAAATCATGAAAATGATCAGGGGTGCTCAAAGTGCATACCCCTGTATAATAAGTGTGTTTGCATGAACATTCTTGCATCAAGATATTTTTGCTTACTGCTGGCTGTTACAAACTATTTCAGTATGATATTTAATAACTGTGAATAATAACTGTAAAAAAAGCTTAAACATACATACATATGTATTTGTAAATATACAGTGGCTTGCAAAAGTCTTTATGCCCCTTGAATTCCCCCACAGTTATTGTAATATAGGATTAAGCTGAAGATTAAAAGTTATTCTATTTTGTTCTGACTTTGCAAATCAGCTAAAATAGTCCCATACATTGATTAATCTGTCTCTGATCAATCAGTTATTTAATTAGTAGTCAATACTCCAAGATTTACAATTGGCTAAAAAGAGCTACCAACTAAAAGTTATTTGATTAATGTTTAAATGAAAAAATATATTAGCATTTTTGGATAAGGTAAATATTTCCATGTTAGGCTACAGAGAAGTTTGAGACGTAATATTACCTGTAACAGCAACCACGGTATGAATAGTAATCCAAATAATGCTGCTTTCAGTGGTGTTCAAGGTATCCTTTTCTTTGGATGTGGTAGTTATGGTGGATGTTACAGGAAGAGGAGTAGTGGTGGTTTCTGCAGAAGTTAAAAAAACAACTGTTTTTTTCAAAATGTTTTTAACGATGTGTTATTGTGATTTTTTATTTTTTGACCTTTATTTGACCAGGCAAATCATTAAGAACAAATTCTTATTTACAATGACAGCCTGACAATATATATATATATATATATATATATATATATATATATATATATATATATATATATATATATATATATACACTAATGATAATGATATTGCCACAAATTAATTTATCTAAAATTATGGTACCCAGGTATTCTTAAGGCTATAAATTCCAAGGCCACCAGTGTTTGCCTTTGTGGTTTAAATATTTTCAGTATTTTCATAGATTTCATATATTTCATATATTTTCATTCTCTCCATTGGCTCCCTGTAGCTGCTTGCATTCAGTACAAGTCACTGACTCTCCAACGGGACCATTTCTGGATCTGCCGACTCTTACCTTCACTTTTCAAAATACACTCCAGCTCGTTCACTTCGCTCCAGTGATGATCGCCGCCTGGTGATTCCACAGAAGAGCTAATTCTCGAAAATGATGGCACAATCTTCTTAACTCTGTCCGTTTTTTTATTTATTTTTATTTAGGCATGTATTATGTTTGCAATTTTAGAATTACTGAGGTCTGTATCTCAGGAGACATATTTTAGCAGCAGGAGAGTTATGCTAAAGTCTCATTTTTGTTTCCTTTTGATTTAATTATTGTTTAGGAGAAACTACAGATAAATTAATAGTATTTCTGTCACAATAGGACGCGCAGTCCGTCCAAAGGAGGCGCTGCGCGGTGCTATGCAGGAGCGAGGTGCACGCGGTGATAATGAGCGAGCCAGGCGACCAGGTAAGCAGCAGAGACGTGTTTAATAAATGAAAAGCATAACAAACAAAAACCAAACCGAGTCGAACGCCAACGAGACGCCGAACAAAACCTCTAGTACACCCACTTAGCAAAAGTAACCAAAGTAATGCTGACCTGCTGACTCAGGGAGCATGCGCTCCTCAAGTGTAGTCAGCAGGCCGCATGTGACTAGGTAGGACCCAATCCCTGGTCTCGGGGATGGGACCTACCTACGGGAACCCGGTCAAAACCCGAATTTAGAAAACACGGGGGAGTGGCCTAGCACTCCCAAACCTGACATATTGCCCCCCCAAAACAACCGGGTGGGGTATGGCCACCCGGGGAAAAAAAAGAAACAACAATGGGGGCCCGGGTCCCTCCGGGGCCATATGAAGACGCTGTGACGGGGCCTTCTGAGGGCGCTAAAGCGACGAGGCTCTTTAGGTCACGAAGACGGTGAGGCCTCTTGAGGGCGCTTAAAGCGACAAGGCTTTTTTAGGTCACGAAGACTGTGAGGCCTCTTGAGAGTGTGAACGCGACGAAGCCTTTTGAGGGCTCAAAAGCGTCGAGGCTTATTAAGGTCGCGAAGGCAGCGAGGCCTTTTGAGGGCGATAAGTCAGCGTGAGGTCTTTTGAGGGCGCTAAGGCGGCGAGACCTTTTGAGGGCGCTAAGGCGGTGAGACCTTTTGAGGGCGCTAAGGCGGCGCAAACTTTTGACGGCGCGGGGGCGACATGGCCTACTCAGGATGCTGAGATGAGGTGGCACTTTCAGGGCAATACCTGCGGGCTCAGACGCAGGAGGGACAAACACAGACGCTGGCGGGAGAGCGACCGCTGGGGCAACTGAGGTAGACACGACCGCAGAGATGACCCAAGTGGACGCAACCGATAGCTAACCCGAGTAGGCGTGAGAGTAGCACAGTCCTTGTCCTTAAGCTGAGTGAATAGAGTCTCGTGTCTTCTGAGCGGTGGGCAAACTGTCCAGTGGCATAGAGCAACTCGCGGGGGCGGTTCGCTGCCGGTGTTCGGCGGCTCGCTGACGGCTTGCAGCGGCTCACTGACAGCGCGGAGTGGCTCGCAGGGCGGATCACTGGTCCGGAGGCTGCAAGGCGGATTGCTCACGCCGTGGAGCAGCACGCTGACGCCGCTCGGCGGATTACCGGCGGCGTAGAGCAGCTCGCAGAGCGGCTCGCTGATGGTGCGCAGCGGCTCACAGGACAGATTGCTGGCGGAGCGCAGCCGGCTCACGGAGCGGCTCATTGACGGCGCGCGCTGATTCGCTGACGGAGCGCGGCGGCTCATGGGCCAGATTACCGGTGGAGCGGAGCGGCTTGCTGACGGCGCCAGCGGCTTGCTGACGGCGTGCGGCGGCTTGCTGATGGCGTGCGTGCGGCGGCTTGCTGACGGCGATTCCCGATCCGCTAGCAAAGATGCGTGCTCACGGCACACAGGTGCTCGCTGACGGCACGGGCCGAAAAGCGAAAATAAACGAAAAGCGTAACAAACAAAAACCGAACCTAGTACACCCACACTTAGCAAAAGTAACCAAAGTAATGCTGACCTGCTCAGGGAGCATGCGCTCCTTAAGTGTAGTCAGCAGGCCGCATGTGACTAGGTAGGACCCAATCCCAGGTCTCGGGGATGGGCCCTACCTACGGGAACCCCGAACGGTCAAAACCCGAATTTAGAAAACAGGGGGCAGTGGCCTAGCACTCCCAAACCTGACATATCTCCCCCCCAAAACAACCGGATGGGGTATGGCCACCCGGGGAAAAAAAAGAAAAAACAATGGGGGCCCGGGTCCCTCCGGGGCCATATGAAGACGCGACGGTGACGAGGCTCTTTAGGTCGCGAAGACGGTGAGGCCTCTTGAGGGCGCTAAAGCGACGAGGCTTTTTTAGGTCACGAAGACTGTGAGGCCTCTTGAGGGTGCGAAGGCGACGACGCCTTTTGAGGGCTCGAAAGGGTCGAGGCTTATTAAGGTCGCGAAGGCGGCGAGGGCTTTTGAGGATGCTAAGGCGGCGAGGCCTTTTGAGGGCGCTAAGGAGGCGACCGCAGAGCTAACCCGAGTAGGCGTGAGAGTAGCACAGTCCTTGTCCTTAAGCTGGGTGAATAGAGTCTCGTGTCTCCTGAGCGGCAGGCAAACTGTTCAGAGTGGAGGGCAAATTGTCCAGAGCGGGAAGTAGATGATCCCGAGCGAGGGGCAAACAGTCCAGCGTGGACGAACCATGGTCCAGAGCAGGGTAACCACCGGACACCTTGCCCTCTCTCCCAGCCTGATTCCTCTCCTCCTCCTGGACACAAAAAAAAGCCGAGGAAACGGAAACGGCTAATGGCGGGGCTAGCGCCAAGCTAATGCAGCCGGGATGCTGCAGCCGGAGGATCGGCTAATGGCGGGCTAGCGCTGAGTTAACGCAGCGGGATGCTGCAGCTGGAGACGTGGCTAAAGGCGGCTATACGACCCGAATGCCAGGGCTGACCGAACACATGGGATACGCGGCAGCGGGGAACAAACAAAAAAAAATAAGGCGCTTACCCGGGCGGGAAATCCTGGACTTCGCTAGGTGTTAGAGGCCAGCATTCTGTCACAATTGGACGCGCAGTCCGTCCAAAGGAGGCACGCAGTGATAATGAGCGAGCCAGGCGACCAGGTAAGCAGCAAAGAGTTGTTTAATAAACGAAAAGCATAACAAACAAAAACCGAACCGAGTGGAACGCCAACGAGATGCCGAACAAAACCTAGTACACCTACACTAAGTATGCGCTCCTTAAGTGTAGTCAGCAGGCCGCATGTGACTAGGTAGGACCCAATCCCAGGTCTCGGGCATGGGCCCTACCTACAGGAACCCCGAAAGGTCAAAACCCGAATTTGGAAAACGGGGGAGTGGCCTAGCACTCCCAAACCTGACAATTTCAGTTTTTTTTATTTTTATTTACTCTCCTGTGGGACTATAAAACTGCTTCTTATCCAAAATGTTATCTGAATTTATTTACTCCAACAATCTGTTTCTTAGTTATCTACCATCTTGTTTTCTCAGCCTCAAAATGTCTTTATTTTTTACCAATAAGATAAGATAAGATAAGACCTTTTATTGTCATTGCACATGTGCAACGAAATTTGAGCAGCAGTCTTAGGTGCATAAACCACAGTGTAAACAAAAGAATAAGAAGTATATATATATATATATATATATATATATATATATATATATATATATATATATATAATTAATATTGCACATAAGTTATTGCACACAATGAATTATATTGCACTCATTCATTTCATGATCCATTAATGATAAACGTTATTTTTTTACATTTGTTTTCATGCTGTGATGAGATTTTTTTTAAGATAATTTAAAAAATATATTTAGATCTCTGTTGATGATAAGTATATCAACATTTAACTCACAAAAAAACATTGGGTGTGGGCGGATGGTGTACCTAGACAATCTGGGCAGCACTGCCCTTTGTGTAGCACAGGCACTCTGCATTTGACAGCTGGGCATCGTTGAGAAAAACACTGAATGGTTCCATTATTGCAAATGCAACTTGTGCATGCACTGGGTTTCCAGGAATCTCCAGCCAAAAGTATGTCTCCATCACTGGAAATGCAATATTCTTGTTGGCTGCTATTAACAGGAAGGAGTGTACTGAGAGAATCCTCTGTGGAAAAGAAATTGTAAAGTATGAACAAAGTTTACACTCTATTTTTATATATGTTCTTTTGTTGTTGTTTGTGAGCAAGTGACAGGTAGTCAAAATTTATTATGCCTTACACTTATATTTACAGAATTACAACTACTAACCAGATCTAAAAATATATATTTCTTGTTTATTTGTGCCCTTTATCCATTGTAAAAGGTAAATATTAAGGTACAATATACACAGACCACTATATGTTTCATATTTAGTCAATAGTTTTGAGCCAAGACCAAATAGTTATTGTTTGTATTTAACTTTAATGGGCGGTACAGTGGCTTAGTAGTTAGCATGTTTGATCCTCGGCACTGGGGATCCAGGTTCAATTTCCAAAATGGCTGAAGTTTCCATGTTCTCCTCGTGTTCGTGTGGGTTTCCTCCGGATTCTCTGGTTTCCTCCCATAGTCCAAAAACAAAGTAAATTGTGTTAGTGAGTGTGTTCCCAGCAATAGATTGGTGCCCCGTCCTATGTGTTATTATGGGTAATTTCAGCATGAAATATGCATTGAATTTGCATTCAATGGAAGTTCTAAATATGTTTTAGGTCAATTAAAGCACAGTGGAGTGGCTACAATCTATAAAGAAAACAAAGGCTACTTTGGAATAGCCTTCCAGTTACTGTGATTCTTAATAACTATCAATCTTTAAAAATAAATTCAAAACACATTTATTTACTTTTAATTAATTATTCATTTTTGTTCATTAAGGTATATCAGGTTTGACGGTGTCGGGTTGGTGATCTGGGATAGTCTGTGCTGACATTTCACCTCTTCACCTAGCTCACCAAAATTATGCTATTCCAGAAAGCCCTGTAGACTTAATAATGTCTGCAGTATCTGCCCATTTTCCTTTGGTTTGTAATACTTTAAACCTGCTTTGTCTACTGTTGTAAAAATGCTATAAATATATTAACTTGAACTTGAACTAGAACTTCTAACCCAACTCCTCCTGTGTTCTATTATTTGTAGGCAATGAAATGCTGATTCACAACAAATAGTGACTTTAACAATGTATAAATTTACTAGTCTCTAGATCATATCATATTTAGGATTATCCAACCACAAAGCAGTATTTTTAGGTAAAGTTCTAACCTTACCTTTGCAACTTTGACAGCACATGCCCTTGTTTCTGGTTGGTGTGTGGCATGGGACAGGAGGACAAACCTTTGTGTCACACAGCACCCGACCCTGCCGACAAATACAGTGAGTGCATTCATCCAAGTCCCAGGTGTCACCCTCCATGTAGAGATTGTCTCCAGAGGATCTACAAATTACCATGTCAGTTCCCTCAGGGCTACCACTGCCCAGCTCATCTGAAATCAAAGCCAGATGATTACAGATCAGAACTGATCATATGATTAGGTAACAAATATCACACATGACTTACAAAATGCACTAATATCCTGTAAGAAAAATGTTAACAATTAAACAGTCTTGATTGTTGTTGTTTTTTTAGCTAGTGGGTATTTAGTGATAACTGAGTGATAATGGTATAGGGCTATCAATCTGATATCAATCCAAATCAAACTTTTATTTATACATATTATTACATAACCAATTATTTCCTTACAATAACATACTTATTATATAATTAGCTTAAGTATTTTATTTCCTTGTATTTTTATTATCCTTTAATACTTAATCTGGTAATTTATAGATACATTGACAGTAATATTCAGCAGTCATTTTTATTTTTACTCTAGTTAATCAGTCAGATTTACTGGAGTCGGATCGCCACCAGTAAGTCTCGACATTCCAGCTGATGCTACTGCTTTGTCTTATCAGGAGAACCTAACCTTAAATATCCACCCGAGTTTAAGTTTATATCTAAGTTTATATCTTCATTTATATACACCCTATACTATGGCATTTTCCACTCTGGTTGCGTGCCCTCAGTGCAGTATGTATAGGTAATCTTTCTTCGTCACTACTGATAATTTAGCCTGTGAGAAGTGTAGCCTAGTCCTTAGTCTGATGGAGAAGATCTCAGTGCTAGAAGAGCGCATTCAGGTTTTAGAACAGAGTCATGTTAGGGAAGATGTGTCAGGGACCAGTTTAGCTAGCCCGATTGCCACAGGATCAGGTCTTCTAGGATCCACATGTCTAATCGGTTTTCCCCACTCGGTGACTCCAACAATCGGTTTTCCCCTTAGAGACTCCAACCTCCATGGTCCGGTGCATCCCGGGGGTCAGTGCTTCAGATAACGGTGAACTTCAAAGTGCCTGCTAATACTAAACACTTTGAAATACACTCTAGAATACTTATTTACGTTGGCAATAATGATGTTAACATTTACATTACATTTACATTTAGTCATTTAGCACTTTTATCCAAAGTGACTTACAAATGAGAACATCACAAGTCAGTAGTTATGAAGAAAACCAACTACACTGTAGAATCAGCCCTGATAATTTTTTTTTTTTTTACAACAGGTATTTGTTAAAAAGATGCGTCGTCAGTAGCTTCCTTACGGACAGAGTTGGTGAGATCGTTCCACCATTTTGCAGTGGTGAACGCCACGGAGTGAGAATTAGTTTCTCGGTGAGGTGGGATCACCAGGCGACAATAATTACATTTACCTTAAGCAAGCAGATATTACTAAAGCTAATCTTAAAAAGGTGTGTTTAACCGCTGCAATGATGTCTTATGAAGTAGTTGTTTCTGTTCCCCTACCAATTAGGCATGGTGGCGAAACCTACAGCAGGTTATCGTCACTGCGTTGCTGGATGTCCAAGTGGTGCTCAGAAAACAATATTGCCTTTATTGACAAATAGTCTACTTTTGAGGAAAGGCCTGGCCTTTTAAAATGGGATGGCATCCATCCTTCCCAGGAGGGTGCTGCACTCATGTTGCATTACGTAGTCGATAGGGTTTTTTGTTCAGATAGGAATGAAAATTGACTACTCAGAGCCAAGGCCAGGCAGCAGATAGAATGGCCTAACCAACTGCCTGCGAACTGCCAGGAGTCGTCACCCACAATAACTAGGTGCCAACTTATTAAGACAATTATCAAGTATTGCAGTGAGCAAAAAAACAAAAAGAGTGCCCAAAATTCTCATTAATATAAACACTAACTCTAGTAATGTAAGAAACACTTAAACTTGGGTTATTAAACATCAAATCATCAAAATCAGCTCAAGTTCAATAAATAATTACTGATAACTTCCTAAATGTCCTCTGTCTCACAGAAACCTGGGCGAAAAAAAAAGTACGAGCCAAAATCCTTCAAAGCTCTTGTATTCAACATAAGCATTTCATCTTCATTGAATAAGAAATCCAATTTAATGTAACCTATTACCTTATTCCGCCCTCCAGATCCATATACAGAGTTTATTAAAGAATTTGGTGAATTTCTTACATAGTGTTGTCCTCAGACAAGGCCCTAATAGTTTGTGGTTTCAATGTTCACTTTAAAAATCCACTAGACTCGTTTAAATTAGCTTTTGACTCTATTCTCGATTCCATGAGCATCACTCAAAGTGTGGTTGGTGAAACACATAGCTGTAAACATACATTAGACTTAATTCTATGACATGGTATTAACATTTTAACATTAATAATTAAACTATTGTTTTACAAAGTGAGGTCATCTCTGATCATTATTTAATAACCTATGATTTAGAAATGATTCAGTCATTAAACCATGATACAATATAAAGTGCACAATTAATCCCTCTTCTGCTCATTCCTTATTCCTACAACATTTACCTGAATTAAATATTAAACCAGCATCAAGACGAGATGAACCTGATAAACAGAGCTGAATACTAAATTTTTTTTACAACCTTAGACAGTCTAGCTCCACTTAAACAGAAAAAAAATTTAAGATAAAAGACTCATTCAATGGTACAATTAACAAACGCGCTCCCTAAAACAAAGCACAAGAACCATAGAGCGTAAATGGAGACAAACTAAGTTAAATAACTTTAACCCCATATTTAAAAAGAGCTTGTCTCATTAATTACACACTTAAAGAAAACATCCATCTTCACGTAAGTTTAAGTAATTTATTTACATATAGTAAAATATATAATAAATATACTTTTTACAATAGTACATTGTCACAAAGCAGCTGTTCTGGGCAATACAGTTTTAAATCATCCTGTATACTGTGTTATATCATCCTGTTTGTTAGACCTAATACCTACAAATCTACCTGCATGCTTAAAGACCTCCTAGCAAATATTATAGAGCCTTTAATAAACATTATAAATTATTCAATTAAAACAGGCTATATCCCAAAAAAGTTAAAGTGTGCGATCATTAAACCATTACTTAAAAAACCTAATTTGGATCCTCTAATACTGTTCATCTATAGACTAATATCAAACCTTCCTTTTGTTTCTAAAATCGTAGAAAAATTGTGTTTAACCAGCTAAATTGCCGTCTTCTAGATACAATAATGTAGTTTATCAGTCAGGTTTTTGGTCTCACCATAGCACTGAGGCAGCCTTAATTAAAGTAGTTAATGACTTATTACTGTCCTCTGATAATAACCAAACCTCTTTTCTTGTCATATTAAACCTTAATTTCAGCTTAGGTCATTGCACAACCACTTTTCTGCACCTTCTGTACTGTAGTGCACTTTACATACTGGTAGTCACTGTTATTGCTGCTCAAGTACTGTATGTACATTATGCAATATCTATACAGTATCTATATTATATTTATATGCTCATATTTTTGAACCTATAATCTTATTAGTGTATATCTTACATCCCTATATATAACCTTTAATATGGATATATAATACTGTATACTTCATATTCATTACCATCCATCCATTCATTATCTTCCACTGTATCCTATATTGGGGGGGGAGGGTTCTCCATACCCATCCAGGGGAGAACGTTTCAGGCGCTGGGCACATACACCCAGGACAGGGTGCCAATCTATCGCTGGGCACACACTCACTCACACATACACACTCTATATGGGGCAATTTGGAGAACTCAATTGACTTGATCCATGTTTTTGAACTGTGGGAGGAAACCGGAGGAAACCCACGTGGACACGGGAAGAACATGGAAACTCCACCCAGATGGGGATTCGAAGCAGAAATCCCTAGCGCTGAGAGGCGAACGTGCTAACCACTAAGCCACCGTGCCGCTTTCATATTCAATACATATTTCATAATTACCCTTGTTCACACATATGTATATAACATGTTCATATTTATGTATATACGTTTATACACATCACTACTTAATGCACCAGGCACTGTTACTATTGCACTTTATGTAAATAATGTGTATATTGCCCTTCTGGTTAGATGCTAACTACATTTTATTGGTCCTGTACTTGTACTCTGCATAATGACAATAAATTTGAATATAATCTAATCCAATCTTACTGCAGTATTTGACACTAAAGATCATAACATCTTACTTGATCAATTAGAAAACACTGTGGGCATTACAGGTTCTGTACTCCATTCCTCCAAATTCCATCTGACAGATCAATATCAGTTCACCTGTGTTAACAATCAATGTTCTCATCTTGCTAAAGTTAAATATGGTGTTCCGCAAGGGTAAGTTCTCGGACTCCTATTTGCCGTATATATATATGCTTTCATTGGGATCAATTTATGTTATGCAAATGATACACAGTTATTCATTTCACCTAACCCTAATGAAGTTCGTTCAATCAGTAAGCTCAAGGACTGCATCCAAGATATTAAAATACGGACAAAAAACTTCCTACTGCTAAATTCTGATAAAACTAAGTTTCTAATAGTTGGACCCAAGGACAAAATTAACAAAGTTTCTAACACTGTGTTAAACCTCGATAACTCCTTAATCAGACCCAGTTCATCTGTAAATAATCTCAGGGTCATTATTGATTCAGATCTGTCCTTTATGAATGTTTCGTAACATTTGGAAGCTAAGAAATATCCTCTCCCTTCAAGATGGTATTTAATTTTGCATTTAATTAACTCCCTGTAGATAAAGGTGTAGTTTTCCTGTTGTTAAGAGTTTTTCTATTTGTTAAATACGGCCACCTACCCTCTCAACTAAGTAGAGTCCGCAGTATCTGCACCTTTTAGTTATTACTTAAATACGGGGCTTTATTGGCACTAACTGATTTTCTTGTTTGTTTCTTTTGAGGTGTTGCCAATTTCCTGGAGGTGTCGTCAGCTTTTCATCAATAGCTCTGCTGAAGCACTGTGGCTATGACAATTACTGAATTGAAACCGGAGTTTTATTGGACTGGCAGTCCTGCAGAAAGCCCTCAATGGAAAAGGAAGAGTCCTCCACTGAGCCTTGGTCCTCCTAATGTTTTTTCTTTAAAATGTTAACATAACAGGGAGTTTTTTTCTTGAAACTGTCACTTCGGCTTGTTCTTTGGGGGTGTAAAAGCTTATAACACTGTAAAGCTGCTTTGTGAC
Organism: Corydoras maculifer; assembly: GCA_019802435.1. Lineage (NCBI taxonomy): Eukaryota > Metazoa > Chordata > Actinopteri > Siluriformes > Callichthyidae > Corydoras > Corydoras maculifer. The sequence goes on along the minus strand of JAFMOD010000299.1, from coordinate 531,934 downwards.
AATGTACTATTGTAAAAATAAAATAAAGAATAATAATTATAATATAATTATTATAATTAATTTAATATATTTAATAATTATATTAAAAGTAAATAAATACGTGAACTTGAAGGTTGGAGGTTAAAATCAAAGGTCCAATAAAGTTACCAGTGTGGGCCATTTTGCAAGACCCTAACCCTCATTGCTCCTCTGTGAAGAGACTGGACTAAACCGGTTATCTTCCTACAACAACCAAACCAACTTATTTACAAGAACGATAATAAAAGTAAAAAAAAAAAAAACTATTAATACGAATTTAATTCTCAAACTGATTTTTGTGTGAAGACTTCAAAAAAGAGAAATTATATTTTTTAATCTAATTTATACATACCATTACAGCTAGGGCAGCATTGCTGTGGCCTTAACACAGGATTTGTACAGCTGGGTACAAGGCAAGTGATAAGCACACACATCTCTTGGCCTGTGTAACAGTAGCAGTCACGACATCCATCATGCCAACTCTCACCATCTTCAAAGAGCTGCCCATTTGCGGTAAGACAGAAAGTGGTTTTTACTGGAGTACTGGTGGTGCTGACACCTTGCTCACTCTCTAAAAACCAAAAGATGAATTGTATATCATTTACCAAAAATTTGAATGTACATTATTAAAAGTGGCTTAGTGGTTAGCACGTTCGCCTCTCAGCGCTAGGAATTCCTGGTTCGAATCCCCATCTGGGTGGAGTTTCCATGTTCTCCCTGTGTCTGTGTGGGTTTCCTCCGGGTTCTCCAGTTTCCTCCCACAGTCCAAAAACATGGATCAGTCAATTGAATTCTCAAAATTGCCCCATGTAGAGTGTGTCTGTGTGAGTGAGTGTGTGCCCAGCGATGGATTGGCGCCCTGTCCTGGGTGTATCTGCCCAGCGCCCGAGACGTTCTCCCCTGGATGGGCATGGGGAACCCCACCGCGACCCTAATAGAGGATAAAGCGGGAGATAATGAATGAATGAATTATTAAAAGTAAAAGTATGAATGTACAGGCAACAAAAAACATTCATCAGGTACACATGCATTCTCCAAAAAGTGAACAATCTTAAAATTGCTATTGCCGTTATTGTTGCTAGAATTATTGTGCCTAAAAACTATTAAGATATAGATAGATAGAATAATAGATATCTCTTTTATCAAAATGTAGAGAAATGTAAACTTAACCTCTTCTTTTTTTAATCCTTTAGCTGTTTCCATTTGTGATTGCCACAGTGGATCATTTATCTTTATTTTTGCCCAGTTCTAAATGCCCATCTCCATCACCTCGGCCATACATCCCTCTTAACCACATCCATAAACCACATTTTTGGCCTCTCTCCCCTCATCCTTAGCATCCCTCTGCCAATATAAACTCTCTCATTTACACATGTCAAACCACTTTGGTTTTGTCTTTTTAAACTGTGCTGTCCTTTACGGGCCTTATTAACAGACATTAAAATCACATTTTAATATTGCTGCTGGCCAAGTTCCCATCACTTCTGAGATCACTTACTCGTGTCCTGCATGTTTTGTCACAGCATTGCCACACTCTCCCTCTCGTTTTGTACTAGTGAAAAGCTCCACTACTATCTCTCCTAAACAGTTCCATGCCTCAACTGGTAACTCAATTGGGCTAACATCCTTTCCCTTGTCATTATAGGCTGCTCTCACATCTTGTTCCATTGCTTGGCTCACTATCTCTGTCATCAAACCTTCTCTCTCTTTAATTTTCCACATACATCAACTTCTGAAAATCATTTTACGGTGTATATTCTGGTGCATATCCTTCCCAGCTCTGTTACTCATCTCTTCGTATTTAAACTTTCCTGTACATTTTCATTCCATCACTAAGTCTCTTTTCCCTCTTTTCTTTATCAATATATGATACGAAGAACCTTTATAGCTGATACTTTTGTTGTTATTGCCCAGAAGTCTAGTTCTCTTTTACAACTATTTAGCACCTGTCTCACCTTCTATTTAAATTTCACAAAAATGTATATTTTAATGGCGGCACGGTGGCTTAGTGGTTAGCACATTCGCCTCTCAGCGCTAGGGATTCCCGGTTCGAATCCCCATCTGGGTGGAGTTTCCATGTTCTCCCCGTGTCTGCGTGGGTTTCCTCCGGGTTCTCCGGTTTCCTCCCACAGTCCAAAAACATGGATCAAGTCAATGGAATTCTCAAAATTGCCCCATATAGAGTTTGTGTGTGTGAGTGAGTGTGTGTGCCCAGCGATGGATTGGCGCCCTGTCCTGGGTCTATCTGCCCAGCGCCCGAGACGTTCTCCCCTGGATGGGCATGGGGAACTCCACCGCGACCCTAATAGAGGATAAGCGGAAGATAATGAATGAATGAATGAATGTATATTTTAATGTTTTCATCTGGGCCTAATTCAATTTGTAATTCAACTTTACAAAATAAAGCAACAATAAAATGGACCAATTTCTACATCAAACATTTGTCTTCCCCTTGATTACACACTCATATTCCAGAATGATTTCAATATATCATATTCTGGAAATTGTTCACAATTTTATTTAGAAATCCTTAAATGCTTTGTTCCTGACAAAAACCTCTGTCTGAAATGCTACTTACCACTAAAATTGCATAATTACTGTAAATACTAGCCATAGGGAGCTTTTTATAATCTTAAGGAAAAAAATGATTAGTTAGAACCCTTTTATCATGCAGATTATGCATTATGTAGGCACTCACCCTTGCAAATACACACATTACAGCCCTTTCTGTTCTGCTTGTAGCCATGACTGCAAAGCTTGTCACATGTAAAGGGGGGGCACTTAATGCAGCGACACATCTCACAGCCATGCTTATTCCTCCTGTGAAAATATAGTTTTACAATTTATATACAAATAGATACAGTAGAAAAGTAAGCATTTAGCATGTCTTTATCATCAATTTTAAAACGATATTTTTAATAACAATTTTATAGCAATTTTTGTACAATTATCCAGAATATTGAAGTAACAAAAGAACACAGACACAGACAGTGGTAAAATTTATTTAAGACTGTGGTTGAGGTCATTTTTTAAAGCAAAATATATTTTGTTCATTATCATGGTAAATAAAAGCAGACTTTATTCAGGAATATCCTGGTACAAGCCATTTGATTTTTCATTTAATCATGTGTAAACCTTTAAACTCCACATGGAATATGGTATTTTTGGTTTATGTGCAGGGCACTGTCTTTCAAATATGCTGCCTTTTATTGCTGTTGTAAATTATTTTAACTATTTTAACTAGTAATTTTCATGATAGTCTATAGGTTTCTCCAAATATGATTTCAGTAATGGAGAATTTCAAATATATGATACTATATGATCAAGCTATACCCTCTATTGTTCCCATACGGTTAGTACTCACTACTTCTAAGTTGTACTGGATTGATGTTCAAGTGATCTTTGGGTATTTGGCTACTGTTCATCCGTTAACACAATCAATTTAAATTGCCAACAGGTGTTTGTTCTATGATGCTTAGAGTCATGTTAATTAAATAAATCCAATACAGATCTAATAAATACAGAAGCCACATCTTAGACCTACAATATTGTGTTGAAGTAAAGATGTAAGAGATAACCAAGGATTCAGACTTAAACAAATCATACATATGCTTATCTTTATGTCTTTGCATTTAAGGTGATAACAGAAAAATGGTGCTAAAAGACCAAAAAGTCAGATGGTCAAACTAGTACACTCAAGCATATGTTTCTGCTTTCATCTCCTATGTATTAGTTCTCTTTGAAGAGTCCATATAAATGGGCAACCAGTAACATATGAGAAACCTTTGTGCAGTGTGCATAACATTCCAGCACTAACAAACCACAGTCTCCTCAGTACACTTACCTCCTCCATTTATTCATTACTTATGGATCATAAAAATTAAATGTATTCATTTATTTAAGCTTTCACCAACCTAGGTCGTTGTGACACAGGCAAGACAGTAATTTGATCTGACTTCATACAGTGACAGATGCATGTGACTAAAGCTTATATATTCTTCTCATTAAACATTTCTTGGCTCAATTTATTACCTCCAATTTGTATTCCTTTTCATTTAGTCATAATGAGAACCTTTTATTGTCAGACCCTTGAAGCAGACTTCATGGGAATCTTAATGTTAATCACATTTCACTTAATAGCTTACAAGATTTTTCTCACTGAAACCTTCACTTCAGTACACAAAGTTGTTAGTATTTCATGAAATTTTGTTTTATATGTCTGATTTGGCAGTGACTGAGATTTAGTAAAGTACATGATATACATAGTACAGACCAACTCACAAAATATGTATTCTAAATTAATGTAGACAATTCATTCAAGTCAAAATGAGGAAGGAACATATTTTTTGTGAATTGATAATTTGAAAGTGCAAAAAAATAAAATAGGAATTTACCATGGGATTACATGGGTGCTTGATAGCTGGGATTTATTGTCACATCAGCCCGATTATAGCTAGATATGTGGGTGTCATTTTTCTGGTTTATATAATTAGTATTCTAGGTCTATTAAGACTGAGTAAGCTTCAGCTGTAAAGAAAAAGCAAAAGTTTAGGAAATTGATATTGTAGTTGTACTGTAAATGCTGCTACAATGTGTGACTATTTTGAATCCATCTGTATATATTGTTCTGTGGTTTGTATGCATTTCTCTTAATTAAATTTTTTTTCCTGGTATTTAATGTTCTTCTTTTCTGTTAACTGCAAGTAACAAATAATCACTTTATATGAATGTCACTTTATATGAATTCCTCATGGTTCTATGTAGCTGTGCTTTGTACATATGTTGAAACTAGATACACCAGATGTGGGACAAAGACTATGTTTGTGAGGGACACCAATGCACTGCAAATAAACACGTATGTGTGTGTGTGTGTGTGTGTGTTTATATATATACATATATATATATAAATATACACAGTTTATATATATATATATATATATATATATATATATATATATATATATATATATATATATATATATATTCAAAGAGCCCGCCCTCCCCGATAACAGACAACACAGCCATCTAATTCCAGATTATGTGGGACAAAGACTATGTTTGTGAGATACACCAATGCACTGCAAATAAACACGTGTGTGTGTGTGTGTATATATATATATATATATATATATATATATATATATATATATATATACAGTGGGTTGCAAAAGTATTCATACCCCTTGAACTTTTCCATATTTTGTCACATTACAACCACAAACATAAATATATTTCACTGGAATTTAATGTGAGAGACCAACACAAAGTGGTATACAATTGTGAAGTGGAATGAAAGTTATACATGAATCAACAATTTTTTTACAAATAAAAAACTGAAA
>JAFMOD010000299.1:488124-526401 GCA_019802435.1 Corydoras maculifer | reverse complement strand
TGTGCAAAGCTGGTGGAGACATACCCTAAAAGACTTGCAGCTGTAATTGCAGCAAAAGGTGGTTCCACAAAGTATTGACTCAGGGGGGCTGAATAATTTTGCACATCGCACTTTTCAGTTTTTTATTTGTAAAAAAATTGTTGATTCATGTATAACTTTCATTCCACTTCACAATTGTATACCACTTTGTGTTGGTCTTTCACATTAAATTCCAATGAAATATATTTATGTTTGTGGTTATAATGTGACAAAATATGGAAAAGTTCAAGGGGTATGAATACTTTTGCAACCCACTGTATATATATATATATATATATATATATATTCAAAGAGCCCGCCCTCCCCGATAACAGACAACACAGCCATCTAATTCCAGATTATAAAGCACACATTTTAAAGCTGGAGTCTGACTTTCAAAAACAATGCGGAACAATTTGCGGGATGTGTGAAAAGTAACAAAATTGCGTGACTGTCCAGCACAAAGTGGGACATCTGGTCACCCAAGTTGAAACCTATTCTTATAGATGGATTGGTATCCTGGGTTTTGTTTATTGCAGTATGTATTTATTGCATATTTAAAGCTTTGTTGCTATATATTGCTGTCTACTGGTGATGTCCTTGATGGCGGACTGTTTTCAGTGGTTTCCAGTAGGACTTCGTTGTTGCTCCATATATTTGGAACCCAAAATCCAGTCTAGATTATATTATTGCTTTTTAGAGTTGCTTCAGTGAGTGGAATTTGTAGTTTTTATTGTTCTTATTATGTTCTGGCCTTTTCGACTCAGCCTTTTCAGCGGCTAAATGTGGGTTCAATTTATTGTTTATTATTAGCCCAACCACCTTTACCTCAATTTCTACTTTATTCCTGTCAAAGTTTTGGGTCCAGGTGCATTGAACTTTGTTGGCAGAAATGAATGCAGGTTGTTTTGGATATTTAAAGCCTTTTTGAAAGTTCTCTGTATGCTATCTATGGTGCAGTGTAATTTCTTTGGGTTGCTGGCATGCATCTTTCTTTGTTGCTTATGCATAGATTATCTATTTGAAGACATGTTTGGTCAATGTCTTGTGTGATAGTATGCAACACCAGAGGACTTTCATGTCTTGTATCATTGGTTTTGAAAGGGAGTGGTTCACCCAGTCCCAGAAACTTCTGTTTGTTTCAAAGTTTGAGATAATTATAGATTTTTCTGACCGGTGTCATTAATCTTTATAGGGTTTGTTGTTTTCTGATTTAAAACAATGTATTTTGGTTTCTCAAGCTGTACAAATCTTTTGGAATTGTGATAGAAAGTTTTAAGAGGAATTCCTTCATTGAAAACTGCATATGTGTTTTTCATCAAGTAGCTGTTTTCCTTTTTCCCCACAGGTCATAAATTTTTTTTGAAGAATAACAGTTTTAAGTTAAATACATTTTGAATCGGACAATATTGTGTATTTTAATAATAATATTGTCTATTTTATAAGAACAGTATACATTTGAGTGTGTGCATTACTGTCTAATATTGATAAGTGAAACTGAAATGTTTTGCCTTGTGTCCTGTCTGAATAACATTCACTTTAAATAAATCCCAGTCATACATATGCCCTAATTGCTTATCAATTTGAGAACAAATTTGTTTAAACCTCATTTAAAATAATCCTAGAAATTACACACTGTAGTAGTTATAATAGCAGCAACGGTAATTTATCCATTTGCTGAAACAGCAGTAATATGTGTATTAAGTCAGCAAACAGCAGAGTCCAGTCCAAAGACAGGTAATCCTTTTGAATCAGGCTTTGTTTAAAGTCATCCTGTGAAATTTCACTGTGGAATTCTGCTGCCTCAGCACAAATTCCAGCAGGATTCTACGAAATACCCTGCTTTGTCCTGTCAGATCTGATAATATGTTAGCCCCATTGAGAAAAAAAAATTTAAGTCCTTCTCTGTTCAGAACCATGAGGTGCCACAATGTGTTAAATGATAATCCAAACAGTCTTCCCTCTGTGTCATAAGGTAAACCTAGAAGGTAAGTCTTTTTTTTGTTTGACTCTTTTTCTTGGATAATGTTTAAGTCAGCTTGTATAATTACCATACCCTACTACTTAGACTATAATTATGTCTGTTTTATGTCTGGATAAAATGCTTAAGTGTTAATTTTCACAACACAAAGTTAATAAGCCTTTTTAACAAGAATGATGGGAACATTAACACATTAAATACATTATAAATCAGAATCAGAATCAGGTTTATTGGTCACGTATGTGGTTATACATGGTACAGCCAGCAGTGAAATTCTTTTTTGACCTCTCCACAGAAAAAAAAAAATGTTTAAAAGGATAAGAATAAGAGGTCCTGCATAATAATAATAATAGGTCCTGCTCAATGTGAACTCCAAGGTACTTGAAGTTGTCTACACTTTCTACTGCAGCGCCGTTTATCCTCACAGGGTGGAAGCTCCTCGACTGTTTCCCGCTGTAGTCCACTATGAGCTCCTTAGTTTTGCTGACGTTGAGTTGGAGATTATTATCCTGGCACCAGGTCTCCAGGTGTATAATCTCCTTCATGTAGGCCCTCTCATCGTTGTTGGCGATCAGGCCTACTACAACGGTGTCTTCAGCAAAGTTAATGATGGTTGTGGAGCTGGAGGTGGCCACGCAGTCATAGGTGTATAATGAGTACAGCAAAGGACTCAAAACACACCCCTGAGGATCCCCAATGCTGAGAGTTAGGGGGGTGGAAAGATGCTTGCCAACCCGCACTGCCTGCCATCTGTTTGTCAGAAAACTGAAGATCCAGTGACACAAGGATGGGTGAAGTCCCAGATTCTCCAGCTTGGTGTTGAGTGTGGAAGGGATAATAGTGTTGAATGCTGAACTATAGTCCACGAATAGCATTCTACCATAATTATTCCTCCCAGTGTCCAGGTGAGACAGGGCAGAGTGAAGCAGGTGTAAGATGGCATCATCCGTGGAGCGGTTATGGCGGTAGGCGAACTGTGTGGGGTCTAAGGAGTCTGGAAGTGAAGAAGTGATGAAGCCTCTGATAAGTTTTTCAAAGCACTTCATCACAACTGATGTTAGGGCTATAGGGCGGTAATCGTTCAGGCATGCTGGCTGAGATGTCTTCGGAACCGAGACAATGACAGACTGTTTAAAGCACGATGGTACAATGCCCAGTGACAGAGAGAGATTAAAAATCTTGGTGAATACCGGAGCAAGTTGGGATGCGCAGGTTTTCAGGACACGCCCGCATATCCCGTCTGGTCCTGCAGCTTTCCTGGTATTCACTCCTCTGAACACTTTCCTGACCTCACTCTCCGAGATGACGAGTGGCGGCTGTTTGTCGCGTAGATCTGCGCATGTTCGGTCAGCTGCGCCGTGAGCCGTGTTGGTTGGAGCGCCGAAGCGAGCATAAAAGTTATTTAGCTCGCATGCCAGCGTCCCATCTGCACTCGTTAAACCGGCGGGTGTGCTTTTATAGTCAGTCACTGTCCGCAGTCCCTGCCATAAAGATCTAGAGTCAGGCTGCTGGAACTGTGACTCTAGTTTCTTGGCGTAGCGCTGTTTTGCCTGTCGTACCGCCCTGTGTACTCTATATGATGCGGCTTTATATTCCTCCATACTGTTGTTGATAAGTCCTGAATTATAAGCAGCTGTGCGAGCTTTTAAAGCGTCACGGACAGATGTATCCATCCATGGCTTCTGGTTGTGAAACGTCCTGACGGTGATTCTGGGAACCATGTCATTAACCAGCTTCCCAACGAAGCTCACTACAGAGTCCGCAAACAGACTGACGTCATCAGCACAGCTGGTTTGGCAGCTGGATGACGCGGATGTCTCAATCCGTGTCATCCAGAGCGTCTTGCAGGGTGTCCACCGATTGGTCGGTCCAGCGGGGCACCTCCCTCTGAGCCACGACTTCCTGTTTCAGTCTTTGTTTATATTTTGGCACCAAAAAGATGGCGGCATGGTCGGATTTCCCAAACGGTGGATGAGCCTGAGCCCTGTAACTGTTCTTAATCATGGTGTAACAATGGTCCAGTGTCCGGTTGCCTCTGGTTGGGCAGCTGATGTGCTAATGACACTCCGGCGCTGCACATCTGAGGTTAGTGCTGTTGAAATCGCCAACGACGATGAGCGCGGCGTCCCGGTGTTGAGTTTGGAACTGTGTGAGCGCGTCATGAAGCTCACACATCGTGGTGTCCGTGTTGGCCTGGGGTGGAATGTAGACTGTTGTAACAATGACCGAAGTAAATTCCCGAGGAAGATAGAAGGGACACCCGTGTTGTTGCACTAGCGATTGTTTACAAAAACACAAACTCCACCACCTTTAGACTTCCTCGAGTCCACTGTTCTATCCATACGGTACACCGTGAAGTTCCCGGACAGCAAGATGGCGTGGTCCGGTACCGCTGGGTTCAGCCATGTCTTGGTTAGGCAGAGAAGGTTGCAGTCTCTCGCTTACCAAACAACTAATTTAATTCAAGTTTTCCACTTTTATGTGATTTTTATCACGTTTATGGCCACGTGTATAAAAATCCAAGCACCAAGACATAAAGACTGCTTATACTAACATTTGTAAAAGAATAGGTCACTGTCAAGAGATCAGGTGAATTCCAGCATGGTATCGTGAGAGGATGCCTCCTGTTCAACAAGTCCACTCGTGAAATTTCTTTGCTTCTTTTGCCACAGTCAAATGTTTATGGTATAATAACAATGTGGAATAACAACTGAGAAACAACAGAAATTCTGTCACGATGTAGAAGACAACATAAATTTTGAGTAGTTAATAGATGCTGAGGCACATGGTGTGCAGTGGTCAACCACTTTCTGCAGAGTCAATCGCTACAGAACTTAAAACTTCATGTGGCCTTTAGCTCAAAAACGATGCATAGAGAGCTTTATAAAATGGTCTGATATCTATTTTGAGCTCAATACACACTATATTATGCAGTGACGTAAAACATACTACCACTGAATACCGAAGCAGTGGAGAAGTTTTCTCTATAGAGATTTATGACACTTTTTTTTTTCTGGCAAACTGATGGACTAGTCTGGGTTTAGCAGTTGCCTTGTTTATCTGCATTATGCCAAGAGTAAATTTGGAGGACTTATGGGGGACTATTATGTTGCGGGGTTGTTTTATTAGCCTTGGATTTTCAGTAACATGGACTCAGCATACCCAAGATTATGCAAAATTTCATGCTTCCAACATGAAACTGGGAAGAGTTTAGGGATAGCCCATTCCTGTTAAAACAAGACAAAGTGCAAGGTCCGTAAAATCATGGATGAGAATTTAACCAGGCCTTCTTGTCCAACATTAGTGTCTGACAGCACAAATCACATCTGAAAATAATTGTTTAAAAATTCCATAAACATACTCCTAAACCTTGTGAAAAGAGGAGTTAAAGCTGTCTTAGCTGTAAAGTGTAAAACATGATATTAAACCAAATGGATTAAGAATAGGATGTTACACAAGTTGATATAAGTGCAAAGGCAGATGCACAGCAAATGCTTTTGCCAATATAATGTATATACAGACATTTCATGTCAATGTATTAATTATAAAATATTAGTAACTTGTTCTTGTTTTTTACCTCTCATAAACTCATATTCGCATTAAATATTGTAGGCTACAGTCTATTCAACAGTGATATACAGATTAGCAAACTCTTGGTTAGGCTGTATGGTAAAGTACTTTTATGCAATGTAACCTTTAGACCAAATTGGCAAAGGTCTTTGCAAATGACTGTGGGCTCAACTGAAACTATAGAGCCAACAAGATGGCTTGGTAATTAGGATATATGGGGTAAATATAAGAAGGATGCCACTTTCATCTCACATAAGAAAGAGATAAGTGCCATAGCTACTGCTAAAATTGGGGCATTGTCTTTTAATCAAATATAATTTCTCATTTCTACTGATAAGAATGTTCCTATTTAATCTTATAGAGATCAGATTGCTGTTATACTTGTATCATTTGAATAAAAATTCCAAGCCAAAGTCCAGCACCTTAAACATTAAGACATGTTTCTACAAGTTCTACATTTTTTTCTTGTTTATTTTTATTTTATTTTAAAAAGGTTTTTAATAGGTGACTATTACTGGCTGTGTCTAGTGTCACAAAATTGTCACCTATGATTTCAGACACTTTCAAGAAGAAATTATTTAGAAATTAATTTGGTGATTTTATGGGGTGATACGAAGACAAATACTTATACCTGTAAATATAAATATGCCTGTACCATTATGTATTAATATCAAATACACCTTTTAACATTGGCAAAATATAATGTACAGGAAATAACATTCTACACATTTAAATGTACAGTTACTATTTATTCTTTGAATTTAACATAACAGTTACTGGCACAATTAATATGTTTTTGAACAATAATTTAAATTCAGAGTAAATTTGTTTTAAACATTTAAACATGTATACAAAATAAACTTAACGTAAATATTAAATTAGATAGTTTGAAATTTAAATAAATTGATATTTGATATTTAAATCATAAAACATCGGTGCCAGGAATTCCATGCATGAAACACAATTAAAAGTATTACAATCGATATGTAAATTATTTTTAAATGTTTAAAATGATCAAATATTTCTAGATTAAACAGAACTTTTCAGAACTTTACACATTTTAGATGACTTACACATAGCCATAAGGACAGGTCTTTCTGCATGTCAGCGCTTTACATTTATTGACACGACACTCACACACTTCACAGCCATTGTCATCCTTCTCATATCCCATAGGACAATGCTTGGTGCAGTACCTGGACAATTTGGGACAGGAGTACTCTGAAAAAGCCCAAAGGAATCTTGAATCAAAATGTATACGAGTGCGTTGTTTATATAAAATACTTCTTCGCCCTAAGTCTCATCCTTAAGGAAATAATGTTGGTAGCTCTTTTATGTAGTGGAGCTGTTTTGTCTACAAAGGCCCTGAGAATCTTGCAACGATAAATAATATTATGTACTCTATTTTAAAAATATCACAGGACTTTGGCAGCATTATAGTAGATTTAAACCTTGGAGAAAGCCCATAATTAATATTGTAAAATACACAGATCAGGGAAACACACAAGTCTCCAGTCAGTGACTGGTAGACACACAAACACACTCATGGACACATTCACACTCAGGCGCAATAATTATCTACAAATACACTCAGTAGCATGTTTTTAGACTGGGAGAGAAAACTGGAGCTCCTTGGAAAACCAAAACAAACATGGGGAGAACATGTTAAGTCACATATAATTGACATTGTTTACCTCTCTTGTAAATTGATCCCAGGACCAGCACTAATCAATGTGCCACCATTTAATTTGAGGCTCAGTTCATACACTTCCAATTACATTTTATGTTGAATGAAGATCGACTTAAATTTAAATTGTCAAAAGTTTACTTACTGTCAAGACATTGACAAAGAAAACAGCCGTTGATGTCCTGCTTAAATCCAAATAGACAGTCATGTCTTGACAAGGAGCAATTTTCCAACGCAGGACACAGTAGTGAATTCATTATCTTATACCAATGCTCTAAAAAATCATATACAAAATATTGTTTCATTATCATGTTTTTCAAATAAAATTTATTTTGCTTTGTTTAAATTTTTTCCCTTCCCAGCTTTATTATTTATTATCTGGGTTAATAAAAAACTAACTTATATACATTGAAGGACAAAATTAAAAAACAATGCATAAACATTTATTTATTTTTTTTTTTAGAAATAATGTATTCTACATTGATCAACATTTGAGTTTTTGTAAGGGGTGTTCCATTGCACTAGAACCAAGATCAAAATAACTAAGGTATGTCACATCTTTAGAAATATTTCAAACATATACTAATCTTTCATGTTTAGATGAAGATTGGTGAATGTTTGTGTTACTCTTAGTGCTGTTCTCTAATGTTTTTATGTTGAAATTTTAGCATTCTAGTGGCATGGTGTACCCCTGGCAAAAACATTCAAATGTTGATCAATGGTGATTACATTATCTCTGAAAAAATCAAGTTTTTAGACATTGTTCTCTAATTTTGATCTCCATTGTATCTTACATCAAATTAAAGTCTGATAATTTCTGCATTTAACATTAAAACAGTATTTATGATAATGTAATACTAAACAATTTTTTACTGTGGAGTGTTTTTTTGATATTCTCAAAAATTTCCTTCAGAAGCTCTCATTTCTTTCACAGGTCTAAAAATCGCTAGTGGATAAAATGTTTTCCTTTAAAAAATATTCTTTAATAGTCATAAAAAAGAGTGCACTATTTACACTTTATACACTATATAAATAAGGGTTGACCTTCATAAATTAGTGAATTGCTATGGGAAACATCAATAATAAGGTTATTCAATTCTAAAATAGATACAGTGTCCTCCACAATTATTGGCACCCCTGGTTAAGATGTGTTCATTAGCTTCTAATAAATATTTTTTTTTAAAATAATATAGGACCACGATAAAAAAAGAGTAAAATCCAAACTTTGACTCAAGTGCAATTATTCAGTAGGAAAAAAATACCACATTAAGCAATAATTGTTTAACATCAAATCATGTGTGCCACAATTATTAGCAACCCTGATGTTAAGATTTTGTACAACTCCCTTTCGCCAAAAAAACAAAAGCTAATCTTCTCCTATAATGTTTCACAAGATGAGAGAATACAGAAAGGCCATTCCTCTTTGCACAACCTCGCTAATCATCCAGCAACCTGGGTCATCTGCACTCTACTCTTCTGCTCACTACACAGGTTTTCAATGAGGTCTGGGGACTAAGATGGCCTTGGGAGGAGCTTGATTCTGTGTGTGGTGAACCATTTCTGTGTAGATTTGGCCATATGTTTAGGGTCATTATCTTGCTGAAAGACCCAGTGACGACCCATCTTCAGCTTGCGGGCAGAAAACACCAGATTTTGTTTTGAAATGTCCTGGTATTTCAAAGCATTCATGATGCTATGCACCCTAACAAGGTTTCCAGGGCCTTTAGAAGAGAAACAGGCCCACAGCATCACAGAGCCTCCTCTATATTTTCCATATTAATACTGCTTAGCAAACATCAAACATTTGCGTTTATGATTGTGAAAAGGTTTTGTCTGTAAATGCTTCCCAAACAGCTTGTTGGAGACTTTGTGACCACAAGAAGCTACCATTTGTTGCAATTCTGTAACAGTGAGCTTTGGAGAACTTTTTATTTATCTTATCATCCTCCTCACTGTGTGTGGTGGCAAAATAAAATAGCGTCCTCGTCCAGGGTTGTTTACCACTTTTCCAGTTGTTTTAAATTTTTTAATAATTCCTCTGACAGTAGATATGGACCTTTGTTCCTTTTTCTTTCCCATGTTGAAGAGAAATGGCCTCTGTGTCACATCATATTTATACCCCAGGAATTTGTGCGTTACTAATTAAATGTTCCTAAATACTCTGATCAACTTCATAAACTACTGTAAAAGTGACAGAAATACTTTAGTCACATTTATTTCCTAAGAATTGTTAGGTGAGCAAATAATTGTGAAACAGGTGATTTTATGAAGAATAAGCATGTCTTAGTCAGGGATTTTTCCCCCTTAAAATTCACTTGAGTTGAAGGTTACATTTTTCATTGTGAAAGTATGTTTCCGCAATAAAAACAGAATTTATTTTAAGGCTTTTAACATATCTTAACCAGGGGTGCCAATAATTATGAAGGGCACTGTAACAATGACCTTCTAACAATCCCAAGCACCTTCTAACAAAATAAAAAAGTAAGCAATCAGTGCAATTTGCTACTGGATCACATGAGTGATCTGGAAATGTGGATATATCCAACTATATTTTTACAATAATTTCCAGATCAACTGTATGTCATTTTCAATATATTAAATATAGTCATGACTAATTGTGTAATCTCTAAAACATTTTCTTTCAAAAGCCTTGTGATTGTACATCAGTTTAAAACTGTTTTAGTTACATGTTTTAACATTTTCAGTCTGAAATATCATGACAGCACTGTTTTAATAATTTTTTGCATATTTGCTTTCAAAAAAGAACAAAGCTACCTCACATTTCTCTTTATCTCATAAGCACAGTACTTACATACTTTTTTATGTATATAAATTCCAGAAATACAGGTGAAATTCCTGCTATTAAATCAGTGATAATTTTATTAATGCTAACAGCTGGGCATGAATCTCTCAGATCCTAGTTTTTTTGTATTCAATTGGGTTCAAGACTAGATTTATTTTTTAATCAGGAAAAAATAGGAAAAATATAGCTAGATTCACAAAGTTAATAAATTATCTATATGACTATTGTCCAGTGTTGAAGATCTACTTGACATTATAAAGCATTCATAAATAACTGACCCAATTAATTTATAGACTTCCCATCTATAAGTACATTGCATTGTTAATGCATTTTTAAAAAGCCATTTTAGTCTTTGGTTTACACCGAAAAAGTTTAATGACTATACATAATACATTCTCTTATTATATTTGTGATGGAGTATTGTAACAGGTGCCTAGGGCACCTGTTCCTTTTGTTATGTTCATTAGCTTTGGTGTTCGTTTTCGGCATTTTAGTTAATTACCTCCTCTCTGTCATTGGTTTGTTTTTGTGCACATGGTCGGGTGTTTGTCTATTTAGTTTCCATGTTCCCCATTCTCTGTGCAGGTCATTAATTTCATGTCACCTTGTTTTGTGTTACCTCTTTGTGTTTGGTTTCCCTACACCTTTAATTAAAACCATTTTGCCGCTACCTGGTCTGTCTGACTCCCTTCAGCGCGTTAAAGCGCTTCGGCTCTGCGCATTCCGCTGCGCAGCCGTTCCGATCGAGGTAAGCGAGTGTGACAAGTATCTATCTGAATCACCTCTAAAACCTTTTCTAGGAATTTACATATTCTTCAAGGAAAAAGATAAGTGTAAAATTTAACATTTTTTTTACTTTGAAACCATAATACCATTTTAGGTTTTAGATGACATTATGTTGTCATGCCAATTATCTAACAACTTTTATACTTGCGTTTTTAGGTTGTGATGTTCTAGGTTGTGATGTTCTAAAGTGTGTAAGTCGTGTAACTTATTGATGGTTAGCACAAGTGAACAAATTAACACTAAAATGAAGTGTGACTGATTTTTAATTTGGTACAATGTCAGAACTTTATCTTTTCAGATTAGATCTACAAGGAATATTTTTAGGTCAAATATTATATTAAATATAAATAAAAAATATTGTGAGGCAATGAGACATGCTAATTATACTGATTTTATGCTATAAGATCTTACAAATGCCTTATAAGGTAAAGCCCATAGGGTAGCATTTTTAAGCATTTCTTTAAGAACTCTTTTTTTATAACCTATATACTTATATAAAATTGAAAATCTTCAGATGGAACATCTTTTTTATGATGTTGTATTTGTGTATTAGTGTGCATATGGTTGGGTATGTTTTCATGTGTGTGCACTCTCTTACCATCACAGAATGGACAGCATTCTCCAGGAATCTTTACAGGGTTAGAACAGCTTTGTTTACAGGCCATAGCTGTGCAGTGTGGATCACCATTTACACAACGACAGAATGTGCAGTCATCCTCCTTCCACTCCTCCTCATGATGCCGCAATTTATGGGTCATCCAGCAGCTGCCCTTGCTGCTTTCCAGTAATAAGAGTTCAACATCTATAAAAAGCAACGTCATTTGTTCCTTAAGAAAGTTACACTAGTACTACATGGTACAATAAATAAGTGTGTTCACGAATACTATCCAAATGAATATGAACTTGACGTATATAAACTTGGCAGTTTATGGTGATTTATATAATATGTGGTTTAAGAAAGCAGAAGCATTTCTTAATTTTATTCATTAATATAATCGATTATGCACTCACTGGCCACTTAATTAGGTACACCTGTTTAATTGCTCATTAATCAGAATCAGACTGTATTTTCCCACATGCTTTTTTTTGCTTCCGAAAGCTCGCATTACACAAAAATGACAAACATTACACATACACTTATCTTATCCAACCATTTACACACACACAACACAACCCTCTTTCTCTCTTACACACAAACACACACAACTATAAACTTGAATCTGCATTGTAAAATATGTACAATTGATAGGTTTACATGTGGTGACACAAACAAAAATAAACAAAACACAACGGAGCTGCTGCAGTGCCATCTTGGTGTGATCTAAGTTGTTAAGACAAATAGTTAATCAGACATTCACATTGTTTCAACTCAATGCATTTAAGCATGCAGAGGTGGTCAAGACAACTTACTGAAGTGCAAACCAAGCATCAGAAATGGGAAGAAAGGTGATTAAAGTGACTTTTAATGGTTGTTGGTGCCAGAAGGGGTTGGTGCTGAGGCTATAGTTCGCACAGGCTTCCAAAATTGGACCATAGAAGATTGGAAAAACATTGCCTGGTCTGACAAGTCTTGATTTCAGGTGAAACATTTAGATGGTAGGGTCAGAATTTGGTGTAAACAAAAATATCCAATATCCATTCTGCCTTGTAGCAATGGTTCAGGCTGATAGACGTGGTGTCATGATGTGGGAGATATTTACTTGACACACTTTGGGCTCCTTAGTTCCAACTCTGCAACGTATGAATGTCACCGCTTACCTGAGTACTGTTGTTGACCATGTTTATCGATAAATGACCACAGTGTACCCATCTTCTGATAGCTACTTCTAGCAAGATAATGCAATATGTTATTTTATCTCAAACTGGTTTCTTTAACATGACAATGAGTTCAATGTATTCCAATGGCCTCCACCATCACCAGATCTTAATCCAATAGAGCACCTTTGGGATGTGGAGAAATTGGAGATTCACATCATCATCGCTGCGTGATGCTATCATGTCAATATAGAGGAAAATCTAAAGAAATGTTTTAAACACCTTGTTAAATGTATGCCACAACAAATTAGGGCAATTCTGAATCAGTGGCCGATGTAGTGAAATTTACCAAATTACCAAGTGAAGCCAAGTGGCATATGCTGCTTGTAATTTAAGCATAGTCTGCTGGAAATGTGGAGCTAATTGTTAGACATTCCCAAATGCAAAGGTAACACCTTGTCCATTTATTGCTACACCATATAATGCATTTTGTGTTAGTATAACTTTTATCTCCTTCATAGACCTGGCCTCACTTATTTCCATGATAAACTTGTTGGGCTTTTTGTTCATGTGGGTAAAGTTAAATTTAATTAACATTTTTTGTTCTAGCTGGCAAATTAAAATAGGCATTTGGAATAACTATTGGATTTTCTCTCCCAAACCTTTTGTAGTGGTTAAATTAACACATCTAAATCGGTATGCCGGTAGAATTTAGAATAGCAAATTATGTTTCCATGCGTTCCCATGTGTATTAGAGTACATTAAAGCATCTAAATACATTTGCATGTGTGGGTGTGTGTTTTTTAAATAGTACTTGAATGAATAAGTAAACATGTAAAAAGTCCATCTATTCATCCATTATCTTCCGCTTTGTCCTATATTAGGGTCGCCAGGGAGAGAACGTTTTGGGTGCTGGGCAGATACACCCAGGACAGGGCGCCAATCTATCGCTGGGCACACAAACACACACAAACACACTCTATATGGGGCAATTTGGAGAACTCAATTGACTTGATTCATGTTTTTGGACTGTGGGAGGAAACTGGAGAACCCAGAGGAAACCCACGCGGACACGGGGAGAACATGGAAACTCCACCCAGATGGGGATTCGAACCGGTAATCCCTAGTGCTGAGAGGCGAACATGCTAATCACTAAGCCACCGTGCCGCCCATGTAAAAAGTCATTAATGCAAAATAACCCAGACAAGAGATGCAGCAGGTTTTCCATTATCCAGAACAGGTTGTTTACTTTTAATGGTCAGATTTGTGTACATTATTTAACTTAGCACCAAGCTCAAAATTTATCAAAATGAATAAATATATAATTTATGACTTAGTATAAGGGCGGCACGGTGGCTTAGTGGTTAGCACGTTCGCCTCTCAGCACTAGCGACCTAACATGCGACCCCCAAGATGATGCGACCCCCAAGACGACGCGATACACCACCTTGCCCAGTCTCGACTTGACTACGAAGGGCCGTTCCCATGCAGATTGAGCTAAGGGCACAGTCCCATTTTCTGTAGCGGATTGTACAGCCAGACCTTCGAGTCAAGTTCCAGGGGCTCTTCAAAGCATCGTGTGTCATATGCCCTTTTCTGCTTGCGCCAGCGTCAGCCTGATGCGACCGCGGCAGTCCATGGACCTGGTGTAACCGGTCAAGTAAACCCAACACATATGCCGGGCCAGGTGGACCCCTCGCACCCTCCTCCGGTGGTGCTCCAAATGCCAAATTGACAGGCGTCCGTAGCTCACGCCCGAACATTATCATTGCGGTAGTAAATCCGGTGGACTACTGCACCGCCGAGCGACAGGCCAGCAAAACGATGGGCAGGTGCCTGTCTCAGTCCTTCTGGTTTTTCGCTGTGACCACAGCCAGTTGCATCGCCAGGGTTCTGTTAAACCTTTTCACTAATCCGTCGCTCTAGGGGGTGTAGGGGTGTTGTACGGGTCTTCTGCACACCCATACGCCGGCCCTTAAACTGCATCAGCCAGATCACCGATGCATGGTCATTTCGCAGTGTAAACCCAGCACCGTATAAGTACAGCCGGAAATGCCACAGTCCAGCCACTATCGCCAACAGTTCTCGCCGCGTCACGCAATAATTTCACTCAGGGCGGCTAAGCCACCGACTGAAATAAGCGATCACCCGTTCGGCCCCGTCCTGTACCTGGGACAGAACCGCCCCCAACCCGTGATTGCTCGCATCAGTGTCAATGATGAACCTTTCCCCAAACCTTGGGTAAGCCAACACCGGGGCACTGCACAGTTTTTCCCACAACAACACGAATGCCTGGTCTACTTCGTCAGACCACGTGAACTTAACACCCCTTTCGGTCATGCGGTGTAATGGGGCAGCAATGTCCGCGAAACCTCGCACAAACCGGCAGTAATACGATGCTAGACCCAGGAAGCTCCGTAGCTCCTTTAAATTCCGCAATGTCGGCCAGCCCCGCACAGTGTCTGTCTTTCTCAGATCTGTCTCGACGCCCGCCCCGCTTACAATGTGACCCAAAATGTTCACCCGCCGCTGTAAAAACGAGCACTTTGCAGGGTTCAGCTTAAGATTTGCCTTCCATTAAGTACCATCTCCAAGTTGGAGAATGCCACATTGAATTCACTAGCATGGACCAGTATGTCATCCAAATAAACCACAAACTTGTCTTTTGGAACATGTTCAAGCACGTGGTCCATGAGTCTCTCGAAAGTTGCGGGCGCATTACGAACGATAGCACTTTAAACTGCCACAGCCCATTACCAAATGAAAATGCATTTTTTTTCTCTAGCTGAAACAGAGAGGGGTACCTGCCAGTATCCACTGCGTAGATCCAGTGAGCTGAACCACGCCGAACCCGTCAAGCGATCCAGCGCGTCGTCCATGTGTGGAATCGCGTACGAGTACAGTATTCCTGCTCCGTCGGCGCGAACACATCAGCAAAGCGAAGCAATAGGTCCCACACCCGCTGGATCTCGTCTAGAGCGGTGCTGCTGCGCGTCAACAAATTCTGCAACGGGATTTGGTCTTTCGTCGCGTGATGTCGCTTTGTCGACACTCCCAGCAGGTGAGCCTTCGTCTCACTGGTTTGTCTTTTATCGCAGTCGCGTTTGGCGGCCGGTTCTTTGGGTTATCGGCTAAACTGCCCTCTCAGTGCTCCGGTGAGATCTGCCAGGTTGTCCCTGCACTCCGATGGCATCTCCCCTGATACACTTAATGCTTGTCCCTGTAGCGCCACTGCCTCTAAGTCTGACCAACAGGAGTTCCTCCTCACTATTTCTAGCTGTGCCTCGTATGATTTCCAGTAGGCCTTACCGTTATAATCCGGCAGTCGAAGCTGCATCCTCTCGACCGTCTGCCAGGTGTTTTCCAAATCCATCTCCCGTCCCGCCGTTTTTCATCTTGCACAAAGGGTTCCACGTTCGAGAGACCCCAGTTCACGATCGATCACTTCCAGTACACGATCCAGGCGATTGGATCCCACTTCTGACACCTAATGTGGCTTGGATGAAGAACTCACGCGGAGTCGTAGTTTATTAACTGGGTTTATTAATGTGTATGTAACTTTATAAAACCCAAGAACTCCAACAACCAGACACGCGAATCCCCTCCCTTATATACACGCAAACCGCAGTGCATCCCGGGAAACCCACGGGGCAACTTCCCATTGAATCCCATGCGCACCCATGTGGCCACACGTGGGTCGCTACAATATGTTAGTAACAGTACATTTTAACTGTATTTTTTCTGTTTTTTTTTTTTGTTGTGATTGAAGAAAACAAAACTTGAATGAAGTGTATGTTGCATATTCTTTCATGAAAATCATTAGCTGTAAAATGATTATGTATGCGAAAATACTGTACCTGTACAAACAGGGCAACATTCTCCATCAGGAATATAAGGGTCATCGCACTCCTGCTCTGTACATTCAGCTTTAGAGCAGAATGAGATGCCTCCTCGGCACTGGCAGAGCCAGCAGGGATCTGTACGGTATACCTCTCCCTCTGCAAATTCTTTCTCATCATGCACACACTTGGAGGAAACTGGCAAAAAAGAGTGTAAGGTGGTTAGTCAAGATCAAGTTGAACTCAAGTTCAAGCTTCATCAAGTTTCATAATGGAGTGATTACAATATAAATATGCAATTACTAAATAAATAGTATAGACCCCTTTATGAGTAAAGTAACTTGATGAAGGGATTAAGTGATTTATATTCACACACAGAGGAATTTGTCCACATTTAACTCATGCGTGCAGTGAAAAACACACATATACACTGGCGAAGTGAGCACACATGCCCGGAGCAGTGAGCAGCTTTGAATATGCTGCCCGGGGAGTAATTT
This sequence comes from Corydoras maculifer, assembly GCA_019802435.1. Lineage (NCBI taxonomy): Eukaryota > Metazoa > Chordata > Actinopteri > Siluriformes > Callichthyidae > Corydoras > Corydoras maculifer. The sequence continues at coordinate 509,465 of JAFMOD010000299.1, read as the reverse complement.
GTAAGACCTGTATCTCACATGTCTACTAGCGCCTTCTCACCACGCCTCTCACCGGAAAGGCGGCATTGTATTTCTTTAGTGTTTTAATTGACGCCTCTATTTAAGGTACGCGGGGACTGGGAACTTGGGCGTTGGATCGTCGACGTTAGCACGCTACTCGTTGAGAATCTGTCTAATTATCTGCTAAGCTGATGTCTTTTCGAGCCCTAGCCTTCCGTCTTCGCCTCCATCATGCTGCGCCCTCGCAGCTGCTCTGGACGCTCAACTGCTGCACCCCGGAGCCCAGCGTCCCGACGCACCTCAGATCCTGGGGCCTACTACCAAGGTTTACTGCCCGATGACGTGCTGGTGTTAATTTTTTCGTTTCAGGACTGTGGATTTCATTTCCTCTCATTTTTTACTTCACGAAAGTAATCAAAATATCACCTCTGTTTGCGAGATTTGGCCAGTTCTCTGGGGTTGGGACGCCATGACAGAATCCAACGCCTAATGCGGGAACACCAGAGGCACTTCTGCTCATATGCTGGGCCATATGCTGGGTGAGCTCCATCAGGAATTCCTAGGCATGTCAAACACCATGCACGCCATCCTTTCGCGCCAGGATTCCCAGGAACACGCTATGCTGTCACTCCAGAGCCAAGCCCCAGTGAGATGCATCTGCTCCCGTTCCACCGCCGAGCCCCAGAACTGGTTCTCGATATCCCTTACATCTCACAGAGCCGGAGTGATACGAAGGGTCCTCTGAGACACCTTTTCCACTGTGATCTTTACCTGGCCAATCGACCCCCTATGTCGTACGTGCACAAAATAATTTTTATTATGTCCTGTTTGGAGGGCAGAGCGGGTGAGTGGGCCACCGCTCTGTGGGAATCTAAGGTGGCCGAGACTCAGGATTATGCCCTGTTCATTGACCTGTTCAAAAATACTTTTGATCACTCCCACCACGGACGCCCGAGATGTGAGTTGCTGCATGACCTACAGCAGGAAGTTTGTCCTGTCTCGGAATATGTGCTGGAGTTCCGTACACTGGCCTCCCAGAGTGGGTGGAACGAACCTGCGCTTATCACCACATTCTGTATGGGGCTTCGGGATCCGCAAAGACACGCCGCAAAGACACGAAGATGTCTCTCGAGGCGCTCATCACTACCGCCATCAACCTGGACCAACTTAGTGCCAGTCGCGGCGCTCGTCCAGTGGGCGGTAGGAGTGACCCGCACCGTCACACCCTCGAGGAGTCTCCACACATTGAGAATGTCAAGACCCTGAGGGGGTAACGCTCGGCTCGGGCCAGAGAGTTGCTCTGTCCTTCAGGCTCTTTCTCCAGTAAGCACCACCCGAAGAGGTTTCCCGACTCCAGGGTATTTGCCCGCGGTAATTTCTGTCAGAGACACTAAATATGTTTCCACGGCGCTCATCGACTCAGGCAGAGGGGAACTTTCTGGACAAGAAGTTGGCGTTAATTTGGGAATTACAGTTCCACCCTCTGCCCAAGGCATTACCCATCTGTGGGGTTGAGGGGCATCTCGTTAATCAAGGGGTGGTGATGCACTACACAGAATCCATTGAGTTATAAATTAGTGCTTTGCATGTCGAAGTAATTCACTTCTTTATCATTTTTTCTCCTTGCTCACCCATCATCCTCGGCTTACCCTGGCCACAGCGGCACGACCCTATTATCTCCTGGTCCAAGCGGGGGATTCTGTGGTGGTCCAAATTTTGTCATTCCCTGTGTCTAAACTGCACAGTCCTTAAGGTATGTTTGCTGGTATTAACCCCTTCCACCCCAGAATCGGTTAAGCTACCTGCCGGGGTGCCCACTGAATTCAGTGATCTCTTGGAGGTTTTCTCTGATAAACAGGCCAGGCTGTTGCCCCCGCATCAGGAGTACAATTGTTCTATCAAGCTTATTCCCAACGCTAAGCTTCCCCATACCCCCTCTTCGTGTCTGAAAGTAAGTATATCACCGAAGCTCTGGAACTTGGTATCATTCTGCCCTCAAATTACCCGTGGCCTCGGATTTCTTTTTTGTTCCTAAAAAGAATACCGAACTTCGTCCCTGCATTGATTATCGGGAGCTTAATCAAGTCACTCGCCGCTACGCCTACCATTGCCCCATTGTACGCATCAGTCAAGCGACCATTTTTACGAAACTCCATCTCCGTAATGCGTATAATCTTGTGCGTATTAAGGAGGGTGATGAGTTAAATATCTGTTAAATATCTGTTCATGGCTGTCCTACACTGTTGTTGCTGCCTGGCTGCTCAAGGAGGATGAGTTCCCCACTGAGTCTTGGTCCTCCCAAGGTTTCTTCCTTAAATAACAGCATAACAGTGAGTTTTTTCTTGCCACTTTCACTTCGGCTTGCTCTTTGGGGGTTTAAAGGCTTTCCATTCTGTAAAGCTGCTTTGTGACAATGTACTGTTGTAAAAAGCTCTATATAAATAAATAACTTGAACTTAAATAACTTGAGTGGAAGACCACGTTTGTAACAATCGCAAGGCATTATGAGTACCTTGTGATGCCCTTCGGCCTCTCCAAAGGTCCTGGCGTTTTTCAGGCATTTGTGAATGACATTCTTCGAGTTCATCATCGTTTATATTGATGATATCCTTATCTATTCAGGCGATCATGACACCCACCGCCGTCATGTGTGTATGGTGCTGAGCCGTTTGCTGGAGCACCAATTGTTTATTAAGGCAGAGAAGTGAGAATTCTTTCGGGAGAAGATCTCCTTATTGGGATTTCACCTGTCGCCTGGGGAAGGTCCATGCCATTTTGGATTGACCACACCACCATTTGTGAAGAACAGTGCTTTCTGTGTTTTGCAAACTTCTACCGCAAATTCATTTGTTCATTTAGTTCCATTGTACAACCCATTACATCGCTGCTGAAGGGCCGACCCAAAAATTTAATCTGGACACAAGAGGCAGAACGGCATTCGCTAGACTCAAACACAGCTTTTTTTCTGCCCCGTTGTTAGCATTTCCAGACTCCGACAAATCGTTTGTGGTGGCATAAAAACTTTTGCCTAATTATGTGGCTAACATAATTAGGCAAAAGTTTTTATGACCCTGATTGATAATTGTTAAAATGGTGTTCAGCCCTTCTGATGGGGGGAGATCAGTTACGAAATTCACGGCCACATGCGACCACGGCCGACCCGGCCGACCAGCGCGCCTGAGGGGTGTTTAACCGACGGGCCCCTTTTAAATGCTCTATGTGTTTATGGTTCGTGATCACGGAAAACGGTGTGGCGGTGACACTGAGCCAGTGCCTCTACTCCTCAAGGGCTAATTTCACCGCTAAAAGCTCCCGATCCCCAATGGCATAATTGCGTTCTGCTGCCGAGAGTTTACGTGAAAAAAAAGCAACCGGATGAAGCAGAGATTGGCTACCGGTGGGTTGGGACAGTACTGCCCCGTGGTGGAGCATCCACCGCCACCACAAACGATTTGTCGGAGTCTGGAAAGTGCCGGAGTTCTGCATACTCGAACGCATCAATGAAGTGGCGTACCATTTAGAACTTCCCCCGTCATGAAGAGTATATACTGTCTTCCGTCCTCCCTCCTTAAGCTGTTCGTTTTGGGACCTTTGGACAACGGGTGGGCAGAATCCTCCGGTACTAGTTCGGCCCGAGGTGTGCTCAAGGTTTATCGATTGGCGAAACTACTGAATTCCAGGCGGGTTGGCAGTAAATTACAGTATTTGGTGGACTGGGAAGGCTTTGGCCCTGAGGAGCGCAGTTGGGTGGGGCCAATGACATTTTAGACCCCCAGCTTATTGCGAACTTACATTCGGCTCATCCGGACCGCCCTGCTCGCAGACCAAGGGGACGGCTGCCGCGCTGGGGTAAGTACAGACGCTTTTCTCTTCTTCTCGGTTTGTTCACCTTATGGGTCGTGGGGGGAGGTAATGTAAGACCTGCGTCTCACACATCTACTAGAGCCCTCTCACCATGCCTCTAACAGGAAGGGGGCGTGGGATTCCGGCGTCTTAATTGACGCCTCTATTTAAGGTATGGAGGGACTGGGTTAGGCTCGTTGGATCGTCGATGCACACTACTCGTTGAGAGTCTGTCTAATCATCGGCTCATCTTCAGACAGAGTAAAAGCGGTTAATTTTAGAATGAATTATGCGCTGATTTAAGACTCAGTTTTGAGAAATGATTTTAGTGTTTTTAAAATGTTTCCACAGTAGTATATGGTGGCAGAATGCACGCGCTGTACTTACATGCACATGTCAACAAACATTTTATTATGAACTACTATAAAAGTCGTACACGCCGCTGTAAGTCTTATAGCGTACGCTTAGCACCATCAATGAATCAGTCAAATTTTTTTGACTGTGTGAATGGCGGCGTGCCGCCACTGTGAGGCTAAAAAGCATGCGAAATAAAATGGAGGCGCAAGACACAACTGAATTATTATTGTGTTTTCAATATTGTTGCACACACATAAGTGCACACACGAATTCTAAATATAACCTCAGGTACATCTATTTCACATACATGTACTATTTATTATTGGTAAAAGAGAGATGCAGAGACATATGTATCAGTAAGTTTCATTAAAAATAATGTATGTACGCTCAAAAAGCGTATGTACACGCTAAAAAGCAAGCATGCTAAATAAAATCGAGGAGCAACTGAATTATTGTGTTTTCAATATAAACTAAAATAAAGTACGACTTCTAAAAATAAACTTAGGTACGTCTATATGTATGTATGTTTGTAGGAGTAAAAACACAGTTTGCAGTAAAATTAGTTTGAGGACTATGTTTGAATGTCTGTAGATATACGTCATTTTAATTGTAGTCACTGAAAATATGTTCAATTTTACTAAACTTTCATTGCAGAATGTCTGTTATTATATCGCGTTAGGCTGAATTTCAGGGAATTTACCTTTGAATTCAGTTTTTACCTAGCGTTTTACCTGTGAGGCTGTAGGTCGTTATGCATATAAATAGCTGCCTGATGACCTCTTAATAGTTCGAAAAAAGAGGGGCTGTGTCCTCAGAATTTCAAGGGTCCAGGAAGAAGTGTGTTAAATTAGAAATATAGGACAATGCCTTAGCAAGTAGATCAAGTGTACATCTGAGGAATCATCTGTTGGTATGTAAGTTGTGCTTGTAAGGAGTGCCACATCACACCTCATATTCTTTTCTTGCTTTTCATTTTCCAGTATCTGTTTTATTTAATTAACTTGTTAGACCCACTTCTCCTCCTTGTTTAAGTTTTTTTTTCTATTAGTGCGTGGATTGCCTTCTTATATATTTTTGTTATTTATTCTTGTTCCTTTCACTTAGTCAGTACACAAGCATTAATAATATGTTACACATTGTCTAGTGTCCTTTGCTGTAAGGTTATCCTGTTACTTTTTAAATGAACTGTGTTTGTGCATCTGATTTTTTGGCGTCGTGTTCTTTACTCGGGATCGGCAGGGCTTAATGAAAGTGCACATGACCTGAATTATTTTAAATTGCTTTTTTCTATTAATATTTAAACAGCATGCCGTTATTCTGTCTTATATTCTCTCTTTGTGTTACAATTGTCAGGGTTGGTAGTGCTAGGCCACTCCCCCCTGTTTTCATTTCAGGTTTTGGCTGTTCAGGGTTCCCGTAGGTAGGGCCCATCCCCTAGAGCTGGGATTGGGTCCTACCTAATCATATGCGGCCTGCTGACTACACTTAAGTGCGCATGCGCCCTGAGTCAGCAGGCCAGCATTATGAATAATGTATATGCTTATGTTACTTTGGTGTTTTTTAGTGTGCTTTGTTTGTGTTCGGCGTTGCGCGCCCTCGTTTCGGTTCGGGTTTTTTCTTTTCATTTAAAAAATGTTCCTCTACTGCTTACCTGGTCGCCTGGCTAGCTCCTTCCCACTACATCGCACCGCGCAGTGCCGCCTTTGGACAGACAGCGCCCCCCAATGTGACAGAATGCTGGCCTCCTACACCTAGTTGAGTCCAGGCTCCTTTGTCTGGGTAATCGCCCTCCTTGTTTTTTTTTATTATTCCCCACTGCGCCAGCCCCGCCAATAGCTTATTCTTTGGCTGCAGCATCAGCTACTTTAGCTCGGCACTAGCCCCACCAATAGCTTATTTTCCAGCTGCAGCATCAGCTACTTTAGCTCGGCGCTAGCCCCGCCATTAGCCGCCTTGTCCGGCTGCAGCATCGGCTCCATTAACTCGGAGCTAGCCCCGCCATTAGCTTCCTCTCCGGCTGCATTACTTCGGCGCTAGCCTCGCCCTTAGCCGCATCTCCGGCTGCAGCATTTGGCTACATTAGCCCGGCGCTAGTCCCGCCATTAGCTGTTTCTCCTGCTGCAGCAATAGGCTAAATTAGCTTGGCGCTTACCCCGGCATTAGATTTATTTTTTTTGCTTTTGTTTCTCCCTCTTCGGAGGTTGGAGCGATAAGGGGAATTGACCACGTTCCGGAGTATGAGGAGATCGTGCTCCCTCTCTCGGTTCCGATCACGCTCCCGGCACCCTGCGACGGGGTGGCCTTGAAACCACTACCGTACATTATCGGCTGTCGCATGGTGTTTGAATTGGTGACCAGTCGGGAGCTGTCGGACAGGAAGAGGGTGCAGTTCTACCTCTCCCGACTCCAGGGACCTGCGCGGAGCCAGCCTGTTCGAGGCGGCCTTCCTAGGCCAGTTCGCCCCGGTTTCAGATGCCCGCGCCGTCAGCGAGCACCTGGGCACTGTCCAAGAACAGCTTCGCGGCGTGCGGGTCGGGAATCCGCCCTGCGAGCCGCCGCTACGTCCCTCTGGTCATCCGCTCCGCGAATGGTTCTACGCCGCTGGTAATCTGCCCCGTAAGCCGTCGCGCGCCGTCAGTGATCCGTCGCTCGCCACGAGCGTTCTGCCGCTCACCGCCAGCGTTCCACCACCCGCTAGCCGCCAGCAAGCTGTTATGTCCGGTTAATGTGCCCCGTAAGCCGCCCCACGGCGTCAGCGATCCGCTGCTCGTCTTAAGCTTTCCGCCGCTCGTCCTCAGCAATCTGCCGTGTACCGCCCGTAAGCAGGCGCCTGTAAGCAGGCGCTCGTCGCAAGCGATTCGCCGCTCGTCGCCGGCGATCCGCCACTCGCCGCCGACGTTCCGCCGCTAGCCGTCAACGTGCTACTCCGTGAGCCGTCCCGCTCTGCCAATAATCCGCCTCGTGAGCTGCCGCGTGCCTTCAGCGATCCACCGCTTGCCTCGAGTGTTCTGCCGCTCACCGCCGGCGTTCCGCCGCTAGCCGCCAGCAAGCCGTTATGTCCGGTTAATGTGCCGCACCGCGCGTTGAGCAACCCGCCTCTCAGCCTCAGGACCAGTGATCGTGCCGTGCAGTTAGCGAGTACCAGGGCAGCTTGCGGATTGGGACTCTGTCCTGCGAGTCGCCGTGCGTTGATCGCGATCTGCCGCGAGCAGTCAGCGTGCCGCTCACCGCCGGCGTTCCGCCGCTAGCTGCCAGCAAGCCGTTATGTCCGGTTAATGTGCCGTTCCGCGCGTTGAGCAACCCGCCTCTCAGCCTCAGGACCAGTGATCGTGCCGTGCAGTTAGCGAGCACGAGGTCGCTGTTAACAGGCAGCTTTGCAGCTTGCGGATTGGGACTCTGTCCTGCGAGTCGCCCCGCGTTGATCGCGATCTGCCGTGAGCAGTCAGCGTGCCGCTGCGTGAGCCGCCTCGCTTCGCCCTGTAAGCCGCCCCACACCGTCAGCAATCCGCTGCTCGTCTCAAGCTTTCCGCCGCTCGTCCTCAGCAATTTGCCGCGTACCGCCCGTAAGCAGCCGCTCATTGCAAGCGATCCGCCGCTCGTCGCCGGCGATCCGCCGCTCACCGCCAGCGTTCCGCTGCTAGCCGTTAGCGTGCCGCTCCGCGAGCCGTCCCGATCTGCCGATAATCCGCCCCGTCAGCGTTCCGCCGCTTTCTGTCAGCGATACGCGCCACGCCATCTGCACGCCTTGCAGGGTTCGGGGCATCAATTCAGGCTACGGGTTCTGGTCTACATCTGTCGCGTCCCGTCCTGAGAGTTGCAGTGCAGTGGTCCGATGAGGCAGCAGTGGTCGTCTATCAAGACCAGTTAACCACTCCCCGCATCCTCAAAGGGTCACGTCGCCCTCGCGCTCTCAAAGGGTCATGGCGTCCCCGCATCCTCAAAGGGTCACGTCGCCCTCGCGCTCTCAAAGGGTCACGTCGCCCTCACACTTTCAAAGGGTCAGGGCGTCCCCGCATCCTCAAATGGTCACGTCGCCCTCGCGCTCTCAAAGGGTCATGGCGCTCAAAGGGTCATGGCATCCTCAAAGGATCACGTCGCCCTCACGCTCTCAAAGGGTCACGTTACCTCCGCACTCTCAAGGGGTCACGTCTCCCTCGCGCTCTTAAGGGGTCGCATCGCCTCCGCGAGTTAGATGAGCCTCGCCGGTTCACCGCACTTAGAAGGCCAAATCGCCCTCGTGCCCTCAAAGAGGCCTCGCCAACTTTGCGCCCTCGACAGGTCTCGCCGCTATCGCGCTTTTTTTTTTCCCCGGGGGGATTTTGGGGGGGGGGGGGGCAATATGTCAGGGTTGGGAGTGGTAGGCCACTCCCCCCTGTTTTCATTTCAGGTTTTGGCTGTTCAGGGTTCCCGTAGGTAGGGCCCATCCCCTATAGCTGGGATTGGGTCCTACCTAATCACATGTGGCCTGCTGACTACACTTAAGTGCGCATGCGCCCTGAGTCAGCAGGCCAGCATTATGTATATGCTTATGTTACTTTGGGTTTTTTTAGTGTGCTTTGTTTGTGTTCGGCGTCATGCGCCCTCGTCTTGGTTCAGGTTTTTTCTTTTCATTTAATAAATGTTCCTCTACTGCTTACCTGGTCGCCTGGCTCGCTCCATCCCACTACATCGCACCGCGCAGTGCCGCCTTTGGACGGACTGCGCCCCTCATTGTGACAACTATACAAACCCTTCATAAAATTATAAATTGTTTAAACCTTAGTCAGGAGGTAAATCGTCTCGTACATGGATATGGATGTTAAGCATTGCTAGGGCTCCAATAAACATCAAACTGTGATGTTTAACATTATTAAACAACAACAAAAAATAAATAAACACATTTTTAATACACTTTTTAATGTGTGTAAAGAAAATTTCAATTGAATAAATATTTGCTTTATTTCTTTCATTTAAAACATCATTTAAAAACTTTTTAAATAAATCTATTGAATGTGTTACTTTAGTTTTTTTTTTTTTCATTTTCTGAGTCATCCCTTTACATTTAAAAGACCATGCTTTTATGTTTAATATAAAATAATAATTAACATTGTAAAACAGGTCAAGCCTGACCTCAGATTGGTCACACAAGAGAGTATCTGCTGGACCACCATGCTACTGTATAATTATTAAAGTAATATTATATTTGCTGGAATTATCATTGATGAATTATGAATAATTAAAAGGTATGTCTAACATGGTTTTTATTTCTCTCTATATATCTGTCTATATATCTGTCTTTGTGCAGTCACACAAAAGCTAAAGTGAAGGATAATAGAAACCATACAACTCCTTTAGGCCTGTAAGACAGACACTTGATATCAGCATACAGTTCTCACCCTGCTGTCAGTTTGCTGCTCACCCTGCTGCTCACTTGCACAAACCTTAAATACACACACACACATAGCTTCAAGCTCTTTCTTTCCCACACCGACAGACACATGACCATGCATACCGCTACATGAACTGTCAAATCCCTCACACTTCCCCACATGGCTGCATGAAATGGCAGACAAGCAAAGCCTTTGACTCCATCCTCCCTTTCATAGTCAGACTGGTAGGCTAAGCACTTTTTCATTGTTCACTTAGCTTCCTTGTTAAGTCCATTAGTTCCACAACAGGGCACACATTCAAGGCAGAGCCAAGAGGCCAGAATGGGAATTTAGACTGTTGATAAAACAGGCAATATTCTGCATTGGCATTTAATACACTATGAGCTTGATTTTTTTTGCTCTCTGTAAAATTAAAAAGCTGACTGTCTACTGCGTTGCCTTGCTCACCCATATATAAACTTTTCATAGTGTCCCATTGTGCTGTGATCACATTTAAAAACATAAAGATAATTTATAAAATTGCAATGTGATTTGTTTTTTTACACTTCATCTTTTCATGTACCAAATCACACACTCACACACTGGCTTTTACATGTATCAAATCAGTAATCACTAAAATATGTAAATATATTTTATAATATAATATATATTTAGCGGCACGGTGGCTTAGTGGTTAGCACGTTCGCCTCTCAGCGCTAGGGATTCCCGGTTCGAATCCCCATCTGGGTGGAGTTTCCATGTTCTCCCCGTGTCTGCGTGGGTTTCCTCCGGGTTCTCCGGTTTCCTCCCACAGTCCAAAAACATGGAACAAGTTAATTGAATTCTCAAAATTCCCCCTATAGTGTGTGTCTGTGTGAGTGAGTGTGTGCCCAGCGATGGATTGGCGCCCTGTCCTGGGTCTATCTGCCCAGCGCCCGAGACGTTCTCCCCTGGATGGGCATGGGGAACCCCACCGCGACCCTAATAGAGGATAAGCGGGAGATAAAGAATGAATGAAAATGAATATATATTTATCTTTCTTTAACAGCTTTAACAAACATTTAATCATCAGACACAAAATGTTTGTTTTGTTTTGTGTATATATCTTAAAAAAAACAAGTTTAGACTTTGTAGTGATTTTTTGTCACTGGAAAGCTATAAGCAAAAAAGATTGCACAGTCACAAGTCAAATTTTGGACACTTTTTTCCTCCTTATAAAATTTAATTAAGAATAAACATTGAGAAAATAAACACAAAATGAAAGGTTTCACATATTGTATCAAATGGTATTACTTATTTTAAGTCTTCATACAAATATTGCAGTGTATGGTTTTACAGGTTGTTGAATTTAACTACTTACAAGCTGTCTTATTCAATATTGCCTTTGAATATTACCATGCCTGCTGACAATAAAATAAAAAAATATTTTTTGTTCTTAAAGTAATGAGCATTGTAAGGTTTCTACCAAAGTAGCATTCTTATGTGAATTTTCTAGTAGATATTTGTATTGTAAAACTGCCATATTAAAAAAAATGTTTTTACCTCTTTGGCAGTTATAGGTATGGCAACAGTTTCCTGGGGTCCTCATGGCCTCACTAATAAGCACAGCTTCATTTCCAATTGGACAGTCTGGTTGTGGTGGGCATTGAGCACAGGTGCACAATGATGGTAACGTTGGACAACAGTCTTCAGGGGGTGTGTAGCTGATGGTGAGAACTGAGTCAGGAGGGCAATCAGGTAAAGGTAACCCTGGACATGTGATCTCATTGCACTTCAGCTGTGCTGAAACGCACAAAAGAGAGATATCAAGTAAATAACTTACTGCTGCTCAAGGTTTTGTGGTTTTCTTTTATTAAATTTGAAAAAAATAAAAATTTCCTTTGAAAGGTTGAAAGGTATACCTGTGATTCACCTACTATTGGCGCTTTGAGTAATATAATTCAACATTTCTTCAAATAAAGAAAGTTTCACTGTGCTTATTAGTCTTTGTGTTGTCGTTGTGTTGTCCATCAGCCCTCAGGCAGATATGTTAAATCATGCAGGGAATATGCTTTATGCCTATAAAGCATATTTCCTGCATGATCTAAGTTATCTGCCTGAGGGCTGATGGCATTTGCACTAAACATTCATTCATTCATTATCTTCCGCTTTATCCTATGTTAGGGCCGTGGGGAGGGGTTCCCTATGCCCATCCAGGGGAGAACGTTTCTGGTGCTGGTCAGATAAACCCAGGACAGGGCGCCAATCTATCGCTGGGCACACACTCACACGCACAGACACCCACACAAACACTCTATTTGGGGCAATTTGGAGAACTCAATTGACTTGATCCATGTTTTTGGACTGTGGGAGGAAACCGGAGAACCTGGAGGAAACCCAGACGGACACGGGGAGAACATGGAAACTCCACCTAGATAGGAATTCTAACCGGGAATCCCTAGTGCTGAGAGGCAAACGTGCTAACCACTAAGCCACCGTGCCGCCTGCACTAAACATATCAAGAAATTAAACCATGGTTTTGAGGTTTAAACTTTTTTGCACATGCATCAGGTTTTGTCAGTTCTTGCGTATAGCACTTGTTGAAACTTACTAAAACATATATATTTTTCACCTTAACATCAAATACAAACACAGACTGATGAATTGTAATATTTGCATTAGTATATTAATATTCATTCATTATCTCCCGCTTATCTCCCGCTTATCCTCTATTAGGGTCGCGGTGGGGTTCCCCATGCGCATCCAGGGGAGAACGTCTCGGGCGCTGGGCAGATAGACCCAGGACAGGGCGCCAATCCATCGCTGGGCACACATACATACAGTATCAGTCAAAGGTTTTGACACACCTATTTTTGCTCCACTTAATCAGTTTTACTTACTGTAAAGATGGACCTTGTAGTTCTAAAATTAAAGACTGTAGTCAAGCTTTTTGTGGACTTTAGTACCTACTGTGTTAGTCCCCTTTACTTTGTTCTTTAATAGGTATGACCCCATTAGTAGCACCACAGAGAAGGTTTTTTTCGTTGGTGCATTATTCTCATTCTAGCAGTGTCAATCGGGTGTTTAAATTAAACTACAGAAGGACTGCTGCACTAAAGTCATATGAGCAGTCATAGGCTTGTGGTTAAGGAACCGTCTTTGAGACCTATAGGTCCTCGGTTCAATTGCTAGTCCCACCAAGTACTATGGTACACATGACTAATAGAGAACAGGGAACTAACAAAAAATGAAATACGGTTATTGGAGAAAATGGACAATGGATCAAGAAGGCGCTGTGTCCAAACTTTTGGCTGGTACTTTACATTATATGCTTTATGCCGGCTAGTGTAATTGCCACAAGCTCACATTCTTGTCACCAATTTAGAGTATGGAGAGAGGTTTCTTTTCATACTCCATATTTTGCCTCTCTTCAAATTACAAGACAAAGACTATTAGCGGAACCTGCATCAATGGAGTTAATTACTCTCCACGCCCTTGAGTCCACTGTCCCTCGTCTATTCATTCACACTGTTACAACACATACCTTCTTTTAGGTATTTACATGGTCTCAAAAGTACTTAATTGACACCTCACACAATTTACTGCCGCAAAAAGAAAGGTACCCAAAATATACAGTCGATAAAGAAATAATGAGGACTAAACCCATCTCAGATATGAAAATGTGTGCTGTTTATTTACAACAAAAAGGAAAACCTCATCCAGATTGTTATTACTGAAGCCTTCTGAACACAACATCTGACACCGTATTAGGTGCCTAATCCTTGGGGGATTTGCAAATAGTACAAAAATCTATTTGTAATACACAGTATGCCTTTTCAATGCTTTCCCTATGCTAGTCAATCCTATTTGACAAAACATTATTTATGGATTCATTAGTTTCAAATTCTTATTTATTTGTATATGTGAATTAATTGGTTTGTTTTAGACATCTACTGAAAATTTCGTCTCAATATCCCTATCAGAAATATATTTACTGAATAATGTGCTGATGAATTTAATAATTATTATCCCCACTGTATTATTTTTTAATTATAGATGACATATGAATAAGTTTGGACTATTTCAAAGCTATTGTTTCATGTCATAAGCTTGAGGAGCAGAGCTAAATATGCAGCTACACAGCAGCAGATATGTTATCAGTTATGTTATGGTTTATTCTATTTGGTTTAAGTGCTTTAATTAATGTCTAATGTCTAATTTAAGGTTCTCATGCTGTTTCATGAATGCGTCTCCGTTATTGTGCATATTTGTGTCATACTACTGCATGTAATGTGTAAAGGTCACCATGATCTTGACCAAAAGAGACACTCTGAAACAAACTGAGCAGAATGTAACCTAGTTAGCAGAATAATAAATAAAGAGCAAATTATCTAAACATTACATACTGATTTTTAGCATGGTGAATGCTTTCCTGGCTTTAGGAAACTATGGTAACTTGTGAAATTTGAGATCTTACATTCAATAAGATTTAAAATTCTGCATGAGGACAGTGTTTTATTAACTTGCATGGTTTCGGCTTAAGATTATGATAAAGCTTATCAGTTGATTTGGCTCAATTGCATCTTCGTTGTGTGGACAGAGATCAGGTGGTTCGGACATGTAGCAGTATTGATTAATTCGGAGTTCTGTGAAACTTGTGAGCTTGTTTGAAAAAAAAATGCGAAAGTAGTTACTGCTCACTGCCAGAGTACAGGATTGCAAGGTGTATGCCGATTTACCCTATTTATGTTTTAGCATTAGTCTACTAAATAATAGTCACAGGCATTGATGCTGTAATACAGCATGCACTTTTTCAATAAATTTTGTATAAACATATATACAGTACCTCAGGCATACTGCTGTCTTAGATGACAGTGCCCCAGTCTGACGCTGGAAAGATTGAATGTGACTTTCTTGGAGAATTCTCTAGATAGAGGAAACACTGTAGAAAATTGATAAGGAGGTTTGAAAGTAAAGGTACTGGTCAAGCCTTCTTGATAGTACATTTGTGAATTAACTGCTCAGCTCTGATCAGCTCTTGACATGTCTCCATAAAATGTGCCAAAGTACTTTTTCCACTCTGGAGGATGAGTCCATTTTTGCCATGTTAGTATATGATTCTTTTAGAATGCTTTCTGCTACGCAACAGATCAAATGCATGCAAATTTATAAACATGACAGGGCACTTTATTAAACATACACCATTTGACCAAAGGAGCTTTTTAGTGGCAGAGTATTGCTGACAGGTTCAGGAAGTCTTTTGTCCCACATGCCATAAGCCTGTTTAACTTATCACAGCACTGCAAAAAATAAACATTTGACTGCTCTAATCTGGACTATCAATATCAATCAATATTTCCCTATATTAGGTAATCATATATAATCATATATATCATAATATATACTAAATAAATATACTATACTATACTAAATAAATAAATATAAAATTAATTTAATTGCATACCTTTTTATAAGCTAGTTCATATAGATATGAAATATGCACTATTACCATAATAAGCTTTTTTATTAATTTTTATTTAAATAAGTGTATACAGTCTATACATTTCAATGCTAATAGTACAGACTGTTACTACAATCGGCACTACCTCACTTCATACAATGTGTTTTTGCACAGCATTTTTTCATATCCTACATATATTTATTTTTTTATCTTTATCGTAATCTTATATTTTGTAAATTGATTTTATATTTCTTTTCTGAAGTTGTGGTTTAATTTGTTTAACTTTTGTAATATCTAATAACTGTAAGATAATAGCAGAAGTCAAGCCATAAGAATCGAAAAGGCAAGTTGTTAAGCTGTGGGTCAGGGATAAAAATTGGGAGGCAGACTAGCTTACTTGTAACAGACTGGGCTTGCTGGCTGGCTGATTAGAGTGCTGCTGAAACAGCAAGGCCACACTAGTTAAAAACAGAAGGGCAGCAACTTGTTCGGTCTTGTAGAGTGTAGAGTTACAAAAAAAGGACTGCTATAAAGAGACACTAACATGTAAAAACACTAACAAAGAAACAGAGTAAATATAGAGCAACTTGTCTGAAATACAGAAAGCAAGCATAGAGTGATAACTCTACTGATGAGGTGAAAAGAAGTTTGTGGAATGGTATTCGCTAAAGATTTTCTTAAAGGGGGCTTTTTTTTCTTTGTGCTTTTTTATGAGAATGTAGTTATACTATTTTATCCACTATCTCATTTTAAAAGGGCTGCCAATTAATGTGGAGGAAACTGTACTACTTCGATATGGTAGAAGTCCTTTGATAAATCATTTACTTCCTTTACTTACATTTACTACACTGTACTACAGATTCTGTGGATAACACACATTAAGGCTTAAAGACAATTATATTTTGGTAAGTGTTTGGTAAATGAATTAGAAATATATTCAAGAAAAAAAACACATTTCCTTAGCGCAACTTACTTTTGAAATAAAACATCAGCTATTGTAGTGCCAGGTAACTTTAGAGCTTAGGCTATGAGGAAAATAATTTAGTACAGCTCTTTGAGATGATATCAATGAATCAAACCATCACTGCTCTAAGAGTTTCTTTTTGGGAGTGCTGACATTTATGTTTCTTATTTATGAGCAACTCACAAATACATAAGGCATGAGCAATGTAAACATCAAGACACTATGCATATAAAGTATATTGTCACATTGTTAGATATTAATCTCTGCAAGCCCCTAAATGTCACAGTGTAGTAATATCTGTTTTTGGACTTTATATTATTTGCCTTAACACATTTTAATAAACGGTGTCTTTCAAAGTGCCCTGGCTTTGCAAATGTCCTTTTCAGGGTATTACACGCTTACCCAATAAGCAAACATGTAACTCAACTCTCACTTAGGATGTTTCCTCTTCTCTGGCATTTTCAAAACTAAAAGATGATCTTGACCTGCCCCAAACCCATTAAAACTTCGGCTTAGGAATTAAACAGCAAATTAATTGTCACTATAGACTTAAACATTTAAAAGCATATCTGCTCAAAAATCTTACAGGAATGAATTTTATTTGTAAAATTATTTGTATAGGCGGCACGGTGGCTTAGTGGTTAGCACGTTCGCCTCTCAGCGCTAGGGATTCCTGGTTCGAATCCCCATCTGGGTGGAGTTTCCATGTTCTCCCCATGTCTGCATGGGTTTCCTCCGGGTTCTCCGGTTTCCTCCCACAGTCCAAAAACATGGATCAAGTCAATTGAATTCTCAAAATTGCCCCATATAGAGTGTGTCTGTGTGAGTGAGTGTGTGCCCAGCAATGGATTGCCGCCCTGTTCTGGGTTTATCTGCCCAGCGCCTGAGATGTTCTCCCCTGGATGGGCATGGGGAACCCCACCGCAACCCTACTAGAGGATAAAGCGGGAGATAATGAATGAATGAATTATTTGTATAGTAAATTGTACAACAATATACATTCTAAACCTTAATTCTATTAATTAATTAATTAATTCTATATTGTTATATTACTGAAATTTTTAAGTTAGTATTTTCATTGAATATTTCTAATGAGAGCATATGAGAACATTTATATGAGAAATATGAGAACATTTTGTGTGTGCTGTGGTATACTGAGGTGGCTTCATAAATCCTTCCCTATGAAGTGTAACTACAGTATTGCCTTATTTTTAGATTTTAAAAAAAATTAGAGAGTTTTTTAAAAAGTTGGATTTATTTATCATGGAAGTGATGTTTTTTCATCTCTTCAGTCAACATATCATGAGACAGATTTGTAAAGTGGCTACAAGTGAATAACAAAAATTAGGAAAGCTTGCATAAGCATATGTGTAGTGCATTATCAGAGGGATAATATTTGAAGAGAAAATTTAACGGTTGAAATTGAGGCTGCAGCAGCACATTGAATAAATACTGCTGGATAGTGGGGTTTCTGTGTAGTGGTGTTTTCTTTAGCTGACTGTGAAATAGCAGTCATCAGGCACAATGCTTTCATTGATCAAATTTTCTCAACACATACTAACAGTGAGAGAAGGAAATCCATTCATATTGTGCAAGCCTATGTTTAACAACCATGGTGCAGGTCCTGCACTTTAATAAAATAAACAGGGGTCAGATTTTAGGATACTTCTATAGCATTTAGACATTTTACTTATTCTGGTATTAAAACTTTTTAAAAGAAATATTGCAAGAATGTTTAAATTATTTTATGTAAGTCACTGTATCATCATTGTATTGTGAGAGTTCTTTTAATAATTTTCCTGGTCCACCTGACCATTTGATGGTCCAGTGTGTTCGCTTTATATAATACAATTGATGCTAATGAATGCACTAGCAGATAATTAGGTAGGCAGACTATAAAAGGTAGCTTAGAATCACAATGCTAGCTATTCTTTCAGAGATTAGCCAACAATGACACAAATAACTATTTTACATATTTGATACATTCTACCAAAACAAACTGAAATTTCTTGCTTTTAGAAGAATGCTAAATTTCATTTAAAATGTTTAGAATTTGATGGGCTAGGAAATCCAGTAAGAGAAGCCACAGTGTCTAAAGTAGGTAGAACATGGAAATTGTATAAATTACAAAGAAGCATTTATTTTCTCCTGGCACACTCAATACTTATTTAAAATGTAAGGCAACACTGTAAATGGTGACCATATAGGGTGGCAGTCTTCCATTCAATTTTTTTCTGCCTGCCTCTTGCAGGCAGAGGAGTCCTTGTTGACAAGCTGAGGTTTACTCATGGAAAATGAAGTGCACAGAGTGAGCACTGTTTAAACTGACTTTGGATACCAGTCAATGTTAGAACAAAGCTGCCTCAGTGCAGATGCTTCTGCGTGGGTTTCTTCCCCATGCTTTATATAGTTATAAATTTTAAAAATGGACATGCAGAAATGTGTGTGTGTGTCTGTGTGAGTGAGTATGCCCAGTAATAAATTGGAGCCACACTGTTGTAGTGAAGCATGCCCTGTTAAAAACAAGGTTATCCTGAAAATAAAAGTTTGTATTGATGGGAACATTTTTTACTATAAAATAGGGCTGCAACTAACGATTATTTTGATAATAGATTAATTGGCCGATTATTTTTTCGATTAATCAATGAATCGGATAAATAATTTTTTTTTCTCCATGTCTTTGCATTTTCATTTAAACATTTAAAAGATGCTTTTATCCAAAGCAACTTAAAAATGAGAACATTACAAGTCAGTAGTTATGAAGAAAACCAGCTACACTGTAGAATTATTAAGCAGGTCAATAAATGTCTGGTTTGATTTACAGTATGAGTTTAAGGCATCCAAGTAGCCCAAAGAGCAATTTAACACAAATCTCACACACACACTGACAATATGTAGCATAGTGTGAAAAAATATACTAAATTACACAAATTTGAGTCACTATAATATGTTACCTAATTCCCCTTTAAATGCAACTAATTCAACCTCACTCCATTAGTGTGCAGTGTCTTCACTCATTTTTTATCAAATAATTAAAACGTGAAGCTTGATCACTAATTTCCACCAATGTGTACAATTGTATGTATTTATAAAAGCACATTTAAACACTTATTAAGCTGTTTGGGGGGGGGGGGGTTCAGTAAATTTATTGTATAGTATAGTATTAAATATAGTATATTTAAGTGTTTAAACATCCTATTATAGTATGCTTAAGTTAAAATTTCCTTTAATAAATGAAAAGCACAATGAAATGTATCATCTAAACATCCCACACTTAACAATAAAAGTCAACTCCAAATAACATGATACTCAGTTTCCCTCAGTAATGAACCAAATATTGTCTGTTCTGTAGCCTATTTGAAAAAAAATAACTAATTAACAATCAGCTTTTGAAAAAAAAAATGAACAAATTAGCCAAGTAACAAAAAAATACCTCTTGTGTGAAATGTCAATTGGACACCGGGACATATGCTTTGCATGCCGTGCACAAGGCTTCCCGTTTGTCTCGAAGCGGGGGGGGAGGGGGGGGGGTAAGACATTCGCTTTTGTAAACAGACACTTGCGTTTTGCGGCATGTTGCTTGCGGACTGACACGCAGCGCCGCATGCAGTGTCCCAGTGACATTTTATGATCCAGTGAGGGGAATTTAAAAACCAGGACATTTCCTCACTTTAAAAAAACCAAGGACAGGACGTGAAACACGGACATGTCCCGGGAAATACGGACGTATTCGTATAACGGGCGTTAAGACATGTTCCCCATCATCTATCATCACCGTGGTGCTCCGTGCATGTTCGCAGAGCTTGCATGTTCCACGTTCTTTATTTGTGTGCAGCGTGAATCTCCCACAGTTTGGATTTAAACGGAAGCTTTTTCTGCATTGACTGTGTTTCATTTGTATGATTTAGCAACTTGTTTTGCAGACTCCGCCTCGTTCTGTTCAACCCGCTATTTTTTTTCCAGCGTTATTAAAGCGCTGCAGGTGACATAAGCGGTTACCACATTGCGAGTAACGCAGAAATAGTGCAACCCAATGAATCGATAATGGAAATTCATTATCAACAATTTGGATAATTGATTTTTATCGATTTTATCGATTCGTTGTTGCAGCCCTACTATAAGATACTAATAACACTTTCTGAATTAATGTTATTTTCACATGTATGCATATTGTCCATGTAACAAATTTGTTGAAAATTACGACTAGGGATTATTTGACAGATCCAAGCAATAATTTTTTTTTTTTTTAGTTGGACTGAAAGGTGGAACCAGCATCTCATACAGATATTTCAGTCTCATTTGTATATTGCATATTTTGGTCTTTTACACATTTTCTCAATTTGGTAAATTTGTTAACACTTGTATATTTGTTCAGATCTCTTATTACTCTCAATGCACTGCCTCCAGGTCGTGGTATTGAGCATCCAAAGGCACTGTACAGTTTAATGTAAGATTATTATTTATAAAAATAAAAGTACACACTTACACACAGTGGAGGAATGAACTAAAAACACTATGCAAAGATAAAAGGAAAAACAAGCAAATTTACAGAACCTGTAAAGTAGTGACAAAAAGTGGACAGAGTACTTCCCCTTAACAAAAGCATTAGGTTTATATTTAAAAAATGATATTATACAAAATTATACAAAAAATACAAATCACATGTCTACTGAAGTTACCAATGTGGATCCTTGCAGGATCCAAGCAAGACCCCTCACTGCTCCAGGGATGTTGTGATTAACCCTGTGCTCGCCTTGTAAATCGTTTTGGATAAAAGCATCTGCTAAATGACCAAATGTAAATGCAAATGTATTTGTCCAATTATTTCTTAAATTAAGTTTAATTTATACATTATATATATTAATATGTCTTGCATTATTAGAAAGTGTCTCAACCTTTCTGAAAAAGGGGTCTAATTAACATTGTATTTTCATTGTAGTGCCTGACGCTTATTACAGTGTGGACTGAAAATCCTCCTTCTTAAGGAATGTAGTAGTAAAATCCTTTCAAACACCACAGTCTTAATAAAGTGGTATTCACTTTAATTTTTTAATCATAAACTAAATTTGTGTCTAAAAATGTAACCCTGAAAGCAACCAGAAACAATGTAAATATGTACAAAAAAAAAAAAAATATATATATATATATATATATATATATATATATATTCAGTGGGTTGCAAAAGTATTCATACCCCTTGAACTTTGCCATATTTTGTCACATTACAACCACAAACATAAATATATTTCACTGGAATTTAATGTGAAAGACCAACACAAAGTGGTATACAATTGTGAAGTGGAATGAAAGTTATACATGAATCAACAATTTTTTTACAAATAAAAAACTGAAAAGTGCGATGTGCAAAATTATTCAGCCCCCTTTTCCC